>WAAD01016742.1:327600-341510 GCA_013389945.1 Fregata magnificens
CTCTAACGACCTCTGACCTTTGCTTGCTGATGGTTTGCATGATGATTTCTTTTTCACTCAATGAGCCAAGGGTTGGTTTGTATTACTAATCATTCTTTCTAAGTTAATTCTTCCTGTATATGTGTATATATATATAAAATATATATTTTCTTCAACATTCAAGAACTTTGNATAAAACTGACAAACACAAGGTGTCTTTCCCTAACATGTGTCTCTGGCTGTCTGATTTACTGGGAGGTCTGATCTACTGATAGGTTTAGGTCAAGTTTGTCATTGAAATTATATTAGGACTTTGGTAGATGGCTAGTCACAACATGCAAGTATCATATTAGTGGTGCCATACAAGGAACAAAGGAACCACACAGGCAGAAAAAGAAATGGTAAATACCCCTCTGTAGTTATTACCTTTTATTTAATACTTTAAATGCAGAAACAACTCTTTACTAACACACCTGATGGCAGGGAGGGGGGAGGATGACCAGCAGCACGTAGGGGAATGCAGACTGACTGTATCAGATGTTGTTATGGATATTTCAAATATAATTTACTGTACAACACAAAAAATAAATATCAGGCTTTATGTTGTATAGAAGGAGTTGATCCTCAGATACGATCATCAAGAATTGAATGTTTCATTCATGTGAAAATTCTACTGCAGCTTAAGTCATTGAAGTTTTGTTTGGTAGTCCCTGCATATATATGCATTTATGGACATATAAATGGTCCATTTAACTTCTGATGTCAGGTGCTTCTCAATGATTTACCACTTATTTCATAGAACACTGTTCTACTGCATTAATTACTTACATCCAAGGAATATAAATAGAGACAGAATGTCTCTGCAAGTATGATTTACATCGGTAAGCAAAAGAGTAAGAATTGTGAAAAATTCCTGAATTCTAATGCTTAAAGGGAATCATTACAAGAACTTAATATTGTTATCAAGTTTGGTTAGAATTTTAAACAATAAAAAGCAGAGTGTGAAAACACAGTTTTATGGCACATCACCCACATCTCCATAGCCTGTTTGGGTTGAGTTCCAGGTACCCCAACTCCCTGTCAGATTTAGAAGTTTAGGCATCTTCAGGCTATACTGTAAGCAATGTTTAAAGATATATGAATGTTTTCACAGCACAGATGTTAGTGAATAGATGAACAGCCAAGAACTAAATGATTCAGTAGGTTAGTTATGCTTTAAAATTCGTAATAACATCATACCACAGTTGCCAAATTTCAGCAGCTCACTTCAGCTTAGCAGTCAGGATCCTGTGTAACACTTGTGCTGAGCTGGGGACTATTAGAGGGTCTGGGCAACCCTTGGAAGCTGCCCTGTGAAAGGGTTTTATAGGAGACCTTCTAGCTCCGGTAAACTCAAACATCTCATCAAGGAAATTGAATGAAAGGTTTTGATTTCTTGAAGCAATGCTTTCCCATTTTAGCCTTTATTCAGCTTGCCTTGTTAATAAATGTGTGTGCATATTTTATGGTTTTGGGGGCCTGTAACAGACTTGACATGCAAAATATATCCTAGAGCAGAAGAGAGGACTTGGGATTTTGGTTTTTGTAAAGCAATTTAAATAGATTTAAAAATAGATTAAAAAAATTTTGTGGGCTCTATTCTTAGACTGAGTGTCTGGCTTTTCTTCAGCACTAGTTAATTCCTTCATTGAGTTTACATATCAGCAGACCTGTTCTAGAGCTGTACTTTTATTGATTGACTTCACATATATTCTCTTGCCACTGAGAATGTTTAACCAGGAAGCTATAGAAGAAAATAATGTGTAAATATTAAATATTTAAGACTTCTGCACTAGAACCAAAGCAGTAAAGCTTACTGATGGTTTTAGTTATTTTTACCACAATAGATTACATTTTAGAATTTTGTGAGAAGCTTTTCAGGAGATTTGGTATTTGCCTTTCTGGGGAGAACTGGTTTTACAAATTCGCACACATTGTACAAAGTATACAGGAATAGCCATTTTTAATTTTGCTTTCAATTTGATGCCCCTCGATATTTCTTTGAGCAAGCTCATGAACTCAAAGTTGGCTTTAAAATTAAAGCATCTCAAGATAATCTTAGTTTTGGAGCTAAGACATGAGACATTTGAGAAAAGAGATCGTTTATTTTGCCTAGCCAACAGCAATAATGGGATGTTGTCTGGGATTTCTACAGCAGCAAAGCAGAAGCAAACTTTAAACAAGTATATGTATGTGACAACTGCTTCTTACATTAGGAAATTATCAACCTGACTGTTTCTTTAAAGGCTCCAATATTTGCTTTTTCTTACTGCTTATTGCTTATTTTTGACAGTTGGCTAAAGAAACAGTATGTAATATGCTTAATTAATTTTTTTGTGTCTGTTTTATTTCAGAAAAGTAAACAAGTGCTACAGGGGTCGCTCTTGTCCAGTAGTTGTTCATTGCAGGCAAGTACAATTTCTAAAATAGCTTTAGAGAGATTTGTATGTGTAAGAATTTAATACAGATATAAACAAAATGGGCAAATTAAAGCTTTAGATGAGTCACTAAACAGATAGTGAGGTAGGCTGAAGGTATTAGATATAATTCAACTGTTTTTTAATGCTAATTAACACTTAGGATCTGTTTTCATAATAAAATTATCTTTTCCTATGATTTCGTAGATGTTGTGTCATGACTTAACAATGTATGGCCACCCTTTCCAATATAAGTACCGCTTCAATTTCATAAATCTCCTTGAAAATGATAGCGGTTGCTTGCATTGCCTTCCAACTTAGTCTTCTTTATTAACACTTAATTATGTTTTATTTCTTCTTTGCTTGCTTTTAGTGATCATGGTAAGAAGGCGGCAATGTCAGGGAGTGGAAACTTAACCCAGAGACTGAGTAATCCTTTAAGCACAGATTATCTTTAGGCCTGGCAGTCTGATAGATGCACACGAAAGCCATTGGGCAGTCAACGGAAAACTTTACCATGATAACGTTAATGTTTGGTTTTGCCATTGGAGGTTCTGTGTTGTAAGGAGAATGTTGCACTTATTTATCAACAATATTCTTGTAGATAAGGAAGACAGAAAACCAGCGCTGCTAAGAGGCAGGCTGTTTGACATGTGGCACTTCACTTTGGGTGGGAGTGAGGAGGCAGGGGATGCGTTTCTCACCTGTGGCTCAGCAGAGTCACCTTCCACTGGATGTGAGGAGGCTCACTGCAGAGGTGAACGCTCTGGAGCAGGCTTGTTTGCATTGCCTTTAGGAAGCCTGAGAAAAGAAACATTTGATGCGGAATGAACAGCCTTCAAGTTTCTTGCTCTTTCCTTACTGTGATGGATGGAAATGTCTACCATCCGCTTGGTAGTTTTTGTTTTTATTGGGCCTGATCACTGCCTTGTCTCTCATTATTCAGCTTAACTAATATGATTGTGTCTTTGTTCCCTTCATAGGCATAGAAAAAGAAAAAATTGCCATTACCTCCTTTTCTCTAAGCAGTGATCTAGTAACTGAAAGAAAAAAACCCTCTGTCTACAGGGACTTAACAAAAATTAAGTTTCATAGCCTGCCTGTAAACAGAATGTAATAACGCGCTTCACGCTGTTCTATTATTTTTCCTTTCATTAATTCTTGTACACAAATTGAGCTATCAATAAAAATAATGGCGTAATTAATAAAACTACATACCAGTCTAATTGGTCACACATGCACCTTTGTAAAAATTTTGGGGAGGGAAAGAAAAAAAGCTTTTACTTAAAGTCTTAATTATGTTTGCTAACAGCAGCTCTAAAAGAGCATCACGCTGGCAATTACATGTTGCTCTCTGAAAGGGAGACAAGCTGCATTCGGATTAGGGAGCTTTCCCCCTCCCAAGGCTTGGTCTCAGATCTCTGAGGAAGGGCTGATGATACACAAAAGTTAAAACTGTTTCTTAGGAATTACGTGATAATATTTTTTCTGGTCATTGCAACTAAGGAAGAATTAAAGGAAAAGGTAAAAAGAAAAAACAAATCACTCGTGATGTATAGAGAAGAAAGACTGCAGTCCCTTCGTAATCACGTATTTCAGTTCTCAGACAGGTCTCTGCATGCATTCCCTCTGACTGCTGTGTTCAAATGCAATCCACAACATTTTGGGACCATTCAGGATAATGTTCTGGTCTAGTTTATTCCGTGGTTCTTGATCTCATATACAAGTGACTATAAGCTCATTATATGTACACTTTTTGAACAGAAATGGTATTCTGTTTTAGGGTTACTGACTTTTCCACTGTTGTTTAAAATGCTTTTATTGCATAAACACAACTCAGCTTAAAAAATCAAAACAAAGCCCTGTTATCCATGCACACTAACAGTTAATTTTCCACGAACAGCTTGTGTTAATTCAGTGCAAGCTTCCTCTCCTCTCTCAGTATCCTACTTTAGCCCCTCATTGTGTCCTCTCCCCCCATGTGTAACAGTATAACATTAAGGGCAGGTACCTTCATGTTGAGTCTAGATGCACATTGATAGGCTTCATTTTTTCTTTTTCCCTTTCTGTTGGCAGCGATGGTGCGGGAAGAAGCGGAACCTACATTCTAATTGACATGGTTCTCAATAAAATGGCCAAAGGTGAGAATCGAAAGGCTTGTTACTTCCGCAGTACTGAAAGATGTGCTTGTGTTGCCATGACAACGCTGGGAACAATATTCACAGAAAATCTGAGAATAAATTAGAGGCAGATTGTACTCTTTCCTGAACGTTCTTAAGTTTTATTTTCATAGCGATTTCAAACAACAAACCTGAACCCAAATGCTTTGTGAATGAGCAGGTGGGTTTTGTGCTGTTGAGAAGTATTTGAATTTTTAACTGTATCATTTAAAATAGCTATTACAGTTTTTAGAAGAAGATACCGTGGGGCTGTACAATACTTATTTAGTGGTTACATCAGTTAGGTCCTGGGCTGCTTCATGACTGTTGCCCAGTCCCCTGTCACCTACCCAGCCACGAGGGTCAAACGTGATTACTTTTCTTTTCATAGCTGCCCATTGCCACCAAAGCACCTAGAAGAGCTGGTACCAGACAGGGCCCCATGCGCTGCACAAATTTGTCTCTTAGGAGGAAAAAGACTGTAGTGAACAGGACAGAGACCTGAAAATAAATCAGCTAATGCTCAGTTCCCAGCTCTGCCACTATCTGTTCAATATTGAACAATGTATTTAACTTTTCTGTTCCTTTGTTTCCTTGTCTGTGAGATGTAATTTTATGAAGTGGGAAATCATCTGTCAACATAAATATATACTGTTGTTTGTTTAAAATGAAGTCTATAGGTTCTCTGGAGATTGGGGCCGTTCCTTTACTTTTTATTGATTGGTAAATGGTTCATGGTGGGAAGTACTTGAGATACCCTGAAATAATCTTTCTATGTTAGAACTAAACCAAACTTTTAATACGGATGCTGTCTTCAAAAGGAAGGAGGGTAAAAGTGGGCATGTAAACCTGACCGTATGTTACAAAGACATAATAGTCAGCTTTCTTTATATATTGCAGCCCTTCCTCACGCCTTTGGCCATGTTTGTATCACAGTTTCATAGAACTGCATTTTAAGAGGAAGAGAAATCTTGCAAGGTTGAAAATAAACAAAAAATAGTTATTTGCCTTTCTTAAGCTGACTACTTAAGCTACCTTGAGCTGGCATTACGCACATATGTGTATTTAAAGAAAAAGGATTAATTGTAAAAACATATATTAATTTATATAGAGAAACAATATTTAGTTCTTTGAGTTCTAATCACTTTACAGTTGTTTAAAATCTTCTAACACAGACATATTTTTGTATGTAGTTTAAAAATACACTTCATGTTTTGCAGTCATCTATTGCATCCTGCGTATCCCAGTCCTGTGGGACATAGTGGCGTCCTGTGCCTTTAGAAAGAAGAGTTTAGCATTTTTTCTTCTCTGTGTTCTGACTGTTAACATGTCTCGTCAAACATAGACTTAATTTTCTGCCCACCAGCATCCTGTGGAACTTGCTGCTGATGTTAAAAGTTGTGTGTTTGCCTTCTCCTTAGCACTGTACTGAAAATATTTTTTTCAGTGGGATGAGATCAGTTTTTCATGCTTATTGGAAAATAGGTTTTCACTCTGTAATGGAATATGGAGATATTTCCAATGCTTGTTACATGCCACGTGACAGCGTAGTCTTTAAAAACAGAAGCAATACTACGTCGTAAAATTAATGTAGACCTTTGTTAGGTATTTGTTTGGCTCATTTCAGTCATCAGCAATGAGAAGCCGTAATGAAAACTAGATTTAAAGTATATGCAATTTACTCGCATAAAGAAGTAAATGAGAAGTATTTTCTAGCTTGGGGCTTTCAGCCACTTAAGGGAGGGTTGACTTTGTTGTAAAAGCACTGAAGAATGCCATTTATTGACTCCATTGTACCATGTAATGTCAAATTCCATTTTAAGTGTGGGCTTAGCGCTTCACAATACCAGACAAGTCATGTGAAACTGGCCAGAGAAAGGCGTCACAGGGCTTTTTGGAGATCGGTCACCCCCATTTTGTTCTTGACCTGCTCCCCTCTGCCCGTGGGGGTGTGCGACGCGAAATCCCCTGACCTGGTGCTTTGGCTGGGGTTTAAATGAAAGATCAAAGGGCAGAGCGGGCATCTCAGCCCTGCTGAGGTGGGCCTTTCCCAGGCTGTCACACTGTGCGGCCGCCAAAGGTTTTGTTCGGGCGGGAACCGAGGCCCAGCCTGTGCAGCCGGGGCCCTCTTTGTCTGGCCTGAGAAGCTGGAGGCCCAGGTTGAGGATCCAATGTTCATCAAATGATCAAAGGCCTGAAGCCCTGGACATGAAATCTTTCTTTCCATTTCCTTTTCTTAGAGAATGAATTGCACGAGTGGCAAAGAATGCCCTTTCCAAAGCTTTTATGTGGAGTGCGAGGGCTAACTTCAGAGTCCTTCAGCGCTAAACATAAAAATCTAAGTGCACTTTCAATCTGGGCCCAGCTGCAAGGCCAGCATCTAGTAACATTTCTTTCAAAAAGGCTTTTAAGGATTAAGGCCTTCAGTCTTTCAAAAAAAAAAAAAACCAACAAAAAAACCCCCCAAAAAACCCTGGACTTTTAAGAATAAACTTAGAATAATTTGAGTTTCTTGTTCCACTGTCTGGTTTATTAGAAAGTAGACAATAATGCATTTTTAAATAAAAGTAAATAGAGGAGTACTTAGTTTCGGCAGTGGGAAAGTAGAAAGCAATCAATAAATGCCTTGGCTCTTTAGTGGGGTTTTTAATAGGGTTAGTTGAGAAAAGGAGCTCCTTTTTCATGTAATGATTTACTTCCCTGCATTCTCTTAGACAGTTAACTGTAAATGCCTTTGTCATTTACAATTTCTTCTCCTGCTGCTCACTGAATTACTGCTAATACTTAGTCTATTAAACACGTTACAAATTCATATCTTCTACTATCTTGCCTGTTGCCGTCCCTCATATTATTTTAGATGCTGAAAACCACCAGCAAGGCACCTGTTCTTAAAGCCTAAAGCAGGGGAAAAGAAACCAAGTTGGGGAGGATTTTGCGCTTGACACCCGCCATGTCAGGCTGACGGCCCCAAACAATTCCAGACAGCAGGAGTGAAATTTAAAAGAAAAGGCAAAGCACCCTATTTTAGTGCACTTGCAGAATGGTAAAAGTAAGTACCGAGGGTAGAAATGCCCCCTTGGTGTACTTGGGGGGAGTTTGAGCTGGCGGGAGGGCATGCAAGAGCTCGCATGGAGCTCGCAGGAGCCCTCACTCAGCAAACACCTTCCCGGCCCCCAGCTGCCTTGGGGAGCCACGCAGCACTGGCCTGCGGGACTCCCTCCGGCTCTGCACAGCATCAGGAAGGATTTCCTGTTGGGTTGGGTTTTTAATGAATTTCACTATCCTCTGTGCGGTAAATGTAATGACTGCATCTGTGCATTCGCTCCAAACAGCCACATTAAATAATCTTATTAGATACTGGAACAGTCAGAGAACAACAGTGTCTATTCAGTGCTATCATTCCTGTGTCGTGTCAGTGGAAAGTTTTAAATCCTTTTGTTTAGTTGTTCCAGTAACTTAACACTGCTATTTATCGTAGTTTATTACTATAATTATTTTTCTTGCTAGATTCATATGCAGAGCAGTTACAAGACCCTGATCCTATACCCATCAAAGTAATAACAAAAGCAAAACAGTGTTGCATCTGGCCTTAGAGTAACACATTTAAATACTATTTAAAGTGATTTAACTATGATAACTATTTAACTGTGATACTATTTTTACATGGGTGTTACAATTTTAAGACAGTTACCAAGTCACCTCTCATTTCCCTGACGGACAGCTTAGGACAAGCTTTAGTGAGTGAGAAGTTGAGCAGTGATTTATTTCAACTCCATGTGCGCTTCCATCATTTAAATAAATACAGTAAATGATAGTGGATTGGTTTTGCAGGTAACAATGCTTGCTGGATTTTTGACAGAGACTGTTTTTCTGAGGCTGATTTCTGCTGAGAATTTCAACATTCTTGATGTATTTACAAGTTTTATCCTTTGTTACTAGGGACGATAAACTGATTTAGATTAGTCTACTTGATATTCCTTCCTCAACCCAAACTCAGAGTAACTCTGAGCCGATCAGGTTTTTTTCTTTTTGTGTGATCTAGAGAAAAGTTGAGAATTTTCTCATTTCTTGTCTTTCCTTCAGGCTTATTGTAGTGACTAAAAGTTTGATATATTGCAAGACATTTTTATTGAGTGTTTCTGGCATGAAAAAGAAAAAAAAATGAGATTATGAGTCTTCCCACTTTCATTTTTCTGAACCGAGAGGCTTGGATAGTGTAGATAATAGTTTGATTTTTAGATATTAATCCAGCCAGCAGCTGCTTGGGGTTTGCTGACCATCCATTTTCTTGTGTTTGAACTAGCTGGAACGAGATGAGTCAAAGGGAAGGCGAATATGAATTTTAAAACCCTTTTAAAGTATTGATTTCCAAATTCTAAAACCCAGCAAAAAGATTCGATTTAGCAAAGCCAAACCAACGGTTTATTCTCTCACATTCAAAAGCTTGGATTATAATTGATGAGCACACACGCTCTGGCCTGGGCTGGCTGCAGAGGTTATCTCCCCAAGTCCTTTCCTTGCCCCTGCTACCCTATTGTCTGAGGGTCTTGTGAGTCAGCTCCTGAGCAGATGCAGTTTATACCGTGACATTTTAAGGCAAAACAAAAGATTCCTTAATTCGCCTTCTGACTCATCGTGATCAAATGGTTTTGCCTAATCTGAACCCTTGCTGAGGTTTTGCTTATCTGCTGTGTGGATTTAACAATCATAATGAAGATGTGGGGTTAGCTCCTCTCTGAAAGGATTTTATGAAAGAAAATGCTTGCCCATATTCCTGTTAAAATGGATTCAATCTGCTTATTTTTGAGTCCTTATGCAAAGTCTGAGAAAATTCTATTGTTTGGTTGTGCTGATACAAGTCTAGAGCAGGCTATTTCTGACATGCTCTTGGTGAACGAGGGAATATTTCTTCAGCCCAGGATCCAGCTTCTCCCATGAAAATAAAACTTAACAGAATATATAGTGTAAAAGAGAGATTACTTTTTTTAAAAGTGGTATTTAATGGTAAGAGGGCAAGAAGTGGGATTAGAAATAGGTGGTATTCTGGATAAAAATTTACAGCAGAAAAATTCAGGACTTAAAAATGTAATTGTTTTCATGTTCTAAGTTTGAATCGATCACATTGCTGGTCTTTGAGATTTGGGTGAGATAGGTTATTATTTCTAGGAAAAAGGAAAAAAATGCAGGCTGGTAACGCCAGAAACTTGGGTTTTGCTTTGTGCACTGTTGTACTATCCACAAGACTGCCTCAGTTCTCAGCAGCAATAATGCTAACTGTGTAGATCTGAAATGTTGCTATTTTAATTTCTGAAGGAAGTTCTTGGTGTCCATGTAAACATATCATATGTTATAACGCCAGTTTTTCAAATGAGCTGCATTTATATATTGTAACTTTTATGTAATGAGTTACCCTGGAAACACAATTAGGCAAATAGTGCTCATTCTTGCAGCCTTTCCCGGCAGATAATTAATCACAATGAGAGCTGGGCCCCCAGCTACATGCAAGTGTATAGGGAACGTATAGGTCAGTTTTTTACGGTCCAGCCTGTGATACTCAGGGAACTCTCGCTATTTAGAACAAGCTGTTTAAACCAGTGTTTATTTCCTTTGCAAAACACATTTTGACACATAAAGCTTTAAAGCTTTTGACACATTATTGACACTATAGAGTCATTGATAGTTCATAAAATGAAGATTAAAAAGTAGCACATTCTACAAGCTTCTGTTGTGAAATGAATTAGTGACCATGGGGAAGGTGTTGTTGGTTGATGTTTCCTAGTTTATGTTGTATGGACTGCATTTTTAGATGGTTTCCTTTACGACATACAGAGATTTCAAACAAAAAGCAAACAAGTTATTGATGTAATTTCTTTGGCTTTTTTCTTTTTTATGTAGTTTAGTGGTCAGGAATTACTCTAAAAGAGCCGTATTTCTTGAGTTACTTGCTGTTCTGGGGATTTTATTGGAAAAGAATCGGGACTAGGAAAGTGTAGTAGAAAGCAACCCTAATTATTCAGGGTTTGGGGCAAAGGAATTGTGAAGAAAGACTGATCAGACATGGGCTATTCCTTGGGAAAGGGAGCACGAAGGGGGGTCCCCATAGAGCGTTAGAAGACCCTGAAAGGAATGTATTGATGTCAGTAAGCAGCTTGAGATAGTGACTAATTTGAAAACAAGAGGTCATTGACTGAAACTGAGGAGGAGACAGGCAGATAAGGAATTTGGGCAGCATTTTTTCACACAATGGGTAGGTTAGAATATGGAAAACTGGAAAAGCTGGTCATAGAAGTACTGTGCTATCAGTTTGAGAAGCAGCTGGGCAAATGTTTGGAAAAGGTTTATATACAGAGTGAAGAACTACTTTTTTTGTAGCTAATCTCATGCAGCAGTCCATAGAAGGATTTAAAGAGAAGTGTTTAATTGACCAGATGGTAGTCTTCTGGCTGTAAAGGGTACAATGTATATTACCTAACTAAAGCGTAATTATTCCATGACTTTTATAGCTGGACCAGTTTAGTCACTTTTAAGGATAAACTTCGTTAAAGAATGAATCCATAATAGTTGCATCTTTTATTCAGGTCACTCCATGTACTGTCTTGTGAAAACATTGCCACCTACGTACAGCGTAAAGTGAAAGTAATGTAAAATGTAGTGCTTACAATTTAATGGATTCATGTGGGTGAGCTACTTCTGTGTGTCCTGTAAAGAAAAGCCACATTTTCCAAAGGGGACTCCAAGATTTTTTCGGGCCAACTGAGGCGTGCTTTCAGAAATGTCATTTTTGCAATCAGCATCTTAACTTTGTTCATGTTTGATTCAGCACTGGGAGATGAATTGCCTTTCAGGTAATTCACCGGCAGTTTCTGGCAGAGGTACTGAAAGAAGCAAATTGTGTAGAACCCTATGGGAGCTGATATTGGGGAACACCTATAAGTAGACGGTAGCAGCACATCCACAATTCTTGCTATCATTACCCTTTGCATGTGTACTTGCATGTGTGTGTGTGCGTGCGTGCGTGTGCATGTATAAGTTAAATTTAGATGCATGCACTGGTATTTTCTAGAGTGACCATAGGTGATTATGGATTATCTTACCCTATATGGAATGCAACTCATTAAATTCTGTTTCTTGGATGTAGTAATTTAGGCATATTCCTTTTACTTTTAACTTCTGGGGAGGCTGGGGGAAATCTAGATGTAAAAGAGAAACAATTCCTATATGGTATAGAGTATGATGTGACATAGTCTCATGCACAGTGGGAGTGAGGAAGGATTGGGCCTCAAATTAGCATCCATTTGCATTCAGTTACAGTGAGTGGTTTCTGCATGTTTTTTCTGCATTGACAAAGGATATTAGCTTAAAAGCTGACATGTCAGTAGTGAATTTCTATCTCTGCAAGACTGTTGAAATCAGTGAAAGCTTAGAGGCATTGTTTTCCTGTAGCAGTTTTAAAAATATTAGGCTGTTCCTACGTGTTCCATCTTCAGTATCACCTTCCTTTCGATTGTGTACTGACAAAGCCATATCACATTTATACATTCATAACGTGCAGTTTTCAAGTATTAATATAAAATGTGTAAACAATAACACATTATGTAATTTATGCTCTGTGTCTGTGACTGTCACAATAATTTTCATTACTTCACTTTTATTACTTTAAGTACTCCCTCATGCATTTATATGCTTGCTTTGCCCATTGGGTTTTTTTGTTGTCGTTGTTTTGTTTTGGTTTTTTTTTTTTTTAATAAAGCTAGTGAAATTTTAATTTGGGTCATTTTTAGGTGTATAGAAGCCCTTATTTATTTTGTTTCAGATTACAGACAGTTCACAGATTCAGGTACATGTTGGGTCCATCCCTAACTACATACACGCATGCACACAGATTTTGCTCATCTCAGAGAAAGAATAAGCTTTTAATGAAAATGCCAGCCTGAATACATTTATCTTTTTTTGTTATCTTTAAAAGTGTGTCCCTCACTAGGTTTTTGCTGACGCTTTTCTCTTTCCGTGAAAAGCATCAAATGATCCTCCTGGCCAATAGCAGAACTCCAGCAGCTACAGCAGCAGACATCTGGATAACTACAAATGAAAATTGCTTTTATTTTTGTAGTTTCTAGCTGTTGTTCAGCTCCCTTTTTTAACTCTAATATTTACAAGTGTTTTTATTTAATGGGCACTCAGACAATGCAAGTTGAAGGAAGAAAATACTCTTGTTTCTTTGCAGTAGAGCACTATACAAACAGCAGTTACTCTTACAGCACGTTTTTCACTTCCATGGCCTTCCCTACACTATACTGCAACTGGTTTATCTTTTCACCGTGGTTCCATGTTGCTTTTTCTTTTGCCATTTCCATCAAAATTGCCAAACTAGGGGGTGAGGGAAGAGGGGAAGACAACAGACACAAAACACAGATCTCAAACACTCTCAGATTTGGCATATTCTAGCATTCAGGAGCCCTAAACTGCAGCGCAGAAACTCAAGTCTTTTCAGCCCAGGTTCATTCCAGCTAACTTTAGCCATATACAGCACCTAGCGTTAAGCATCTCGTCTAACCTAGTTGTCTAGGTCTCCTCAGTCATCAATGGAGAACGATACGCACCTCTGGAGGATAATTCTCAGGCAAATGAATTGCCCATCAGAGCTTCCCCTCTCTCTCTTAGCTGTTGGGAGAGGAGATGACTAACTCCAATTCGAACTTCAAGGATGGCTGGAGTAGATGAGATGAGGCTGGGCCTTTGAGACTAAGCTAGTTAGTAAATATTACCAGTATGCCATTAAAACTAATGGTCAGTGAAGAAGTGGTGTTACACTCCCCCTAGTTATGACCCTTTCTTCTTTAATCAGATTGAGTTTGCCCCTCATATGGTGTGATTAAATGTTTCACTGCAACATTAAGTACTCAATGGGGCAAACACTCGCTGGAGCAGCTACACGAGCTGTCCTTTAGAAGTTGTCAGTGGGAAGCTGGAGGCATCTAGGGCATTAGGAGTGTTGCAAATCTATAGCATATCTGTGCTATGTCCAGCTAGCTTGGACATTGGAAACAGCATAGCTATGACAGTGTAATAGTCCATGAGTGCTGAGTTACCCTGCTAACTCCCCAGAGAGCCCGCTTCTCTTTCTATACACTATCACAGCCAGCAGTATGGTCTTTTTGTGTATTAGGCTCCTGGCAGACCTGGATCTAGTTACTGTCTGTCCTTCTTCAGCAGGCTTCTGTCCTTGGGTCTCCACAGTTCATTGTCTGCCTCCTTGCTAAGGCAAAGCTGAATGCAGAAGAGGGCCAGAAAATGCTGTACTAAACCCAAGAAAGCC
>WAAD01016742.1:341567-406219 GCA_013389945.1 Fregata magnificens
GGAAGAAAGGCAGCATAAAGCCGCTGTCCACGAGTTTGACCATGAAGCACCACTTTTAGGCATGAGTCCTGCAGTCATCATCCAAACACAGAAACCACTTGTATTCTTCCTAAACACAGACACGCTGTGATGAGACAGCTGATTGTCCTTGCTGACATCGCATTTTTGCTCTTTTCTTTCTCGTGTATTTTTGCTATTTCATAATATTACAAGTGATTCTACCACAGCACTCCCAACAGCAAATACTGCACCGTGCATGACTGAGGCTAAAAGGCTGCCTGTCGGCAGCATCCTCCAAATATTAATTGGATCTTTTTCAGTTTCTAGCAACAGCAGTGGAAAGAACTGTGTTAGGGACTCTTCCTTCGAGATTTTAAGAAGCCAGTTTTTAATCTGACCTAATAAGTCCCTTTGCCCTTCAAGGCCTAATTCAAAATCTATACAATATAATAAATATAAAAAGATGCATTAAGCAGGTAATATCTGACTAGAATGAAACTGAATACTTACTGCTACAAAAAGAAAGGCACTTGACAGGTCATTTCTGTATTCTTAGTACTCCGTTTTTTTTCTGTTGGGATAAATGCTTATGCCCACACAGATCATCATCATCTCCTTAAGGAGAAATGGTAACAGTGCTAATAACCCCACATTTACAACCGCTCAGCTTGACTCCTACATCATATATTCAGCTTTGTGATCACTTTATGATCAAGGAGAACAGAAAGAGGGCTGAGAAAGGTGCAAAGGGTATTGGAAAAAAAATAGAGTATCTATCTAGGTCCTCACCTCTCTAGTGTCCAAGTACCTTGTAATCATTAATGGATTTGCCTTCATAACAACTTATTAGGTAGGAAAAAGATGGTTCATTTTATAAATGATGTTGTGAAACAAAGGGTGCATTTAATGATTTAACCACAGTGGTGCAGGAAGTCAGAGTCTCAGTCTGGAAGAGAATTAAAATGTATCTAAACATAGCAACCTAATGACCAAGCAATCCTTTAGGACTCACAGTAACAAATTTATAGCCGTTCTGCAGAGTTATAATCGTGTCTTTTTGAGGATATATGCTGGTAGATCTGAAAGTTGTTCCCAGCTAGAAAGATCCTTTTGAATTTAATATTTATGAGTGATATGTATTTGTGAAACATCACCAAAAAAACCTCTTCAGTTTGGCTTATTTAAAAAGAAACCCCCCACAAATAACTGCTTTGATGAAGTATTTAAGGATCATTTTATTTTTATAAATACACAGAAAATTCAGAGCATCTAGAATCTAAAATATTCCTTTTAATACAGTCCTTTAATGTAAAATTCTATCAGTCTCACAGAATCTATGCTGCACTTTTCATTAGTAATGAATAAAATAGAACTTTTGACTTTGCTTTCAGTGCAGGTATGTTCAAGCCTATTACATAAAAATAACATCTCAAAGCTTGCCTTAATTAAGCCACAATTTTCATACATTTATGTAACAAATGCTGATTGTTCCTATAACTGGAAAAAAAAAACCCAGCACGTCTTCAGGTGCACAGGCTCTGTAGTTTGCTGAACCTGAAAACCACTTTTTAATGATACGCCTTCGTTTTTTCTTCCTGACTGATATATTAAAAGATGTTACCCCTTTCGACAAACTTTGTCTGTCATATTCCTGTACCATCACAGTGACAGCAATGCCGCTACCATGTGGAAGGGATTATCCTCCACAGACTGTTTCTCATGGGTTTTGTGCTTATCAAAATGGGTCCCCTGCTATGTTTAGGGGGAGGGGAAGAGCAGAAAGATTTCATTATTATAGTCATAAAACTAACATTAGGTAATTCATGATGATTTTAAATATTGCGAGCTGCTGCTGGTCACCTCATGGAGCCTACTGCAGCAGAATTTGGCTAGCTCGTTATTTATTGCAGGAGGAAAAGGGAATTCAACTTTTACCCATGTTTTAATGACGTGCTAGATACTCCACTTATGCGACTATCTAAGGGCAAACACTTTAACCCCTTGAGATCTGCTAATCAGGAGCACCAGCTGTTAAGTGCCAGCATGCATCCTGCATTGGTGCCTGCAGGGAGAGAAAGGGTCACAAAGGATATGACCCTAAACTTCAGAAACCACCTCTCTCCTTGGGGGCAAAATATAATTCAGCTTGCATCTTCTCTTGTTTTCTTTTAGTTTATCCAGTTAATGTTCCTGATGTGGGTTGTTGGGCACTCACTGTGAATGCTTCAAGCCTTTAGGAAGATGATAGTTAATTACTGAAGTTAAAATCTGCCTTGCACTGGTGTGGAAGTGCTTTTGGAGGTATTTACTCAGCTAGCTCACTGAGCTGTTGAGGGCAGGGAGAAGGGTGGTAGTATCTGGTTCACAGTGAATTACTGCAAATGCATCTTCCATTTAAAAAACCACGACATTGCACATTGCACAGTCATTTTTCACAATACTGCTGGTACAACATTAGCTCAGTCTCACACTAAGTTACATTTTTACGTTCATTTAAAACAAGCAATGAAATCCATTGTGAAAAAGGAACCTGTCACAAACACAAACCAAATTTATTTCCTGCAGAGTAAAATACAGTCAAAAGGTGAAAAGGCAGTTCTTTATTCTTTAAATGCTTCCTCTTTTATCCCCCTCTTTATTTTCTGAAACCAGTAGCACTGTTAAGCAGACAGATATGTATTGGGGGGAGAAAAGATAGAAAATATTGCCTTTTTGACACATTTTGCGTTCTCTTTTCCAATTTTCAGTGCTCTCCAGCCTGGTATTTTTAACCCTTCCTCTAGCTTATTTGTTGTATGACAATAAATTGACGACTCCACCTACTACTGGACTTCATCATTTAGTAGCCCGAGAAAAACACTTCCAATAATGGGATATCCTTGGAATCAGAGGGTCAAGTTCTTCCAGCTTGTACTCTAAACCACTGCATCAAATTTAGTTTGCATGTGGGCTTTCCACATAAGCAATGTTTAAAATACCTTAGCAGTGTGTGGATCTTTCAAGGCCATCTCAGTAAGAGCATGATTTGACCCTAATGCCCTTAGATGCAATAACCCTCTCTCCCAATGTCATGTAACATATGCTGTATTTTTTGTCACCTGAAATGGCTCAAAAGCATAAATAAAGTGTTATTGGGTACTATAGACTGTTTTGGCATACTGGTGTACTCTGAGATTAAAGAGAAAGCCTCAGCATGGTGAAGCAGATGTTGAATTTGTGTCAGATTTCAACAAAATAATTCCAAAGAGAGTTGAAAGCTCGCACTGCAGTTAAACACTGAGCTCCTATCACCTGTGAATGCAGGTTGGGTTCAGGCCTCCCTTTGTGCCTTGAAAATCTCTTCCTTTGTCCGTCTCTGTCACCGGAGAACTTTCTACAGACTATCGCACGCATCAGTGGAAGAATTTACATAATATAACAGCAGTCTAGCATAAGTTTGAATAGAAAAAAGCCCTCATCACAAAATGAGATTTAATAGTGGACTAGCAATATATATTTAAAGTCATTTGTTTTAGGCACAATAAGGAAATAGATGCAGAACCCATAGTGGTAGATGTGGGGGAGAGAGGTTTGTTCATGTAGAGAGAAAACAAGTCATGCTGGCTTTATCCTACGCCATTGATTTCATCCTTTTTGCTGTGAATTTTCTTCTTCCAAGATATTTTTCTTCCAAAACAGCTGCCCATCTTTGCAACACTAAATTGTGTTGATCAGCCTCTCCAGGCACTTAGGTAGTTCCCATCACCATTAGTATCAGAGGCATTCCGAAATGGAAAAAAGGAGGTAGCAAACTAATCTCTGCCTCTACGTCGCCTTGCCTCTAACCCCCTGGCCTCTGAACAAGACACGTGCTTTGGGCAAAATCATACTTTGCTCTCCTTTTCCTTTTAATTACCTACGACTGAGGACATCAGAGGTGCTTGTGGGTGATGTGCTGATCACAGCCCATGGGCTGGGGGACACTGATCAGTAAAAACTGATGTTTCAGGGAGTTCTACTGACAAAACACTTCAAAACAAGCTTCCCATTAAGCACACTGGCCCACCAGGACTATTCTTACGTTCCAGTGCAAGCATATGCTTTAGCGTTTTGCTAAATCAGGATTTTATAGTCAGGTGTTGTTCATACTATTAGGCATGTCATTCTGTTAATGATGATAAAAAAGCAAGCATCAGTTCACTAGTAAATGTCTGCAATCTGCATCACAGAAATGGAGGAATTAGTTCTTTCAAAGGTAGGATCAGAAGCCCGTCTGACCATTAAAAAGGTGTTACTAGGTCTTGTCATGAACCTTTTCCCTGCGCCTAATATGTTACCGTATTGGCCTGAGGCTAGAGTATTTTCAAATAAAGACCATCCCTTACTGGAGGGGGGACATACGTGTTTGCAGACATGGGGAAGCCCACGTGGCACTCAAGCCTGCCAGCACCAGTGGGAGGATCTCCGGGTTCATCCTTGCAGCACACCTCGGAGCCTGGTTCAGGACTGTGGTTAACCTCATCCATGGATGTCAGTGTCTTAAATTTTTCTCATATCTTAATTTCTGAAAGAGAGAATTCCTCTTATGTTGTGCCAAGATGCTGCTGGGACATTTTAATTCCCGGTAATCTAATGAGGCCACAAGTAAGGCTGTAAAGCATGTCCAGTACTCACACAACTCTTCTCCCATGGACATCTGTGGTGCAACAGGACAAACCCACCTAATTGCACAAGCATGTGTGAGACTAAACACTGAAATGAGCTACCGTGTTACGCCAGTGCTAGGGTTTACAAAGAGTGTACCTTTACTGATGCTTTCCAGATGAACTGCCACTGCAAAACCTGCAACAGACTTAAGGTGTAATTACTGTCACTGTTATCAGACTTTACAGCATGTGTGAGTACGTATTGCTTTGCTTTGTTGCAAGGAGGTTTGGGTTTTTTTATTTTAAAAATTTTTATTTTTTCCAAGGCTCATCCCTCTAAATTCCTGTACAATGCAGGGGGGTGGTGGAGGAAGCAAAAGCCAGACAATGCCCCAACCCACGGTAATTGGCAAAAATATCTCTCAGATACCTTTTCTAAGTTGTCACTGTTATATTTAATGAATGAATTCATTCCATTTCTGATACAGCTGAAGAACATAGTTTCATCGATATGGAGAACATATTGCAAATCAATTAATCTTGTGGAGCTAATGTTATTTTTAAATATCTTCTCACATCTTTTATCAAAGGAAACCAAATTAAATCATTCACTCTTAGTTGCTTTTCTGAATTTTTTAAAAGATGGTGCTGAGTTATAAAGTTGAGTTGGGTAAATGAGGAGGTGCCTGATGTTTACATTGACATGAACCTAATTACAGTTAGACTTAAGCCCTTAAATTACAAGACTTGTAGGAAGAGTGGTAAGCATTGGGCCCAATCCTCCAAATCCAGTCCTGGGAACTAAACAAGTGTATGTTCTAGATGTGTACAAGTCAGCTATTGCAGCGGCAATGCTTTAGGTGCATGGCCCACAAGTTAGGCACTGAGACCCCTGTGAATAGTTGGGGAGATTTAAATGCCTCCAGAAGGAGGTTTCAAATTGGCACAGGCTGGCCCAGGAGATTCCTAGGGCCAGGCAATAGGAAATGGTTGTCAAATTGCACATCGAAGGGCCACGGTCTTCTTCAGAGCACACCATTGAGTATCCTTTACAGTAGAGCAGATTTTGGAATTGTAGCCAATCCCTGTCTTTGATAAACCATCTAATGATGAAAGTGTATGTACAAAAGAGGAGAGACCTGAGGTCAGCATCTTTTGAAGCTTCAGAAGCCTTAGACCCACATCTGCCCTAGGAGAATGCACGGACAACCAGGGCAGTAGAGGATAGGGGAGCAGAGACGAGGCAGTTACTCTTGGGCTAGGATGACCCTCTGCCCATCTGCCTGGTGCTTTGGCACCGTGTGATGTTCTTGCAAGATGCAGAAGGGGATGGGTGCAAAAGTGCGAGACTGTAGCTGAAATTCTCAGCTCAAAGGGTTTCCAGCCAGGCTTCTACTCTTGGAGTTCATACAGGAGGGACCAAAATCCTGATTTCCTCTCAATCCCTTTAAAAAACATGTATTAGGTTAGTCACTTAAGGAAAATGAGGAGGGTAGTCTTGAAACATCTTAAACTGGAGGCAACTGAGGAGGAAATCAGCATCTCCTGATGCTTCTTTACTGTGAGGGTGACAGACAGAGCATTGGAACAGGCTGTCCAGAGATGTTGTGGAATCTCCTTGTCTGGAAATATTCAAAACCTGCCTGGACGCAGTCCTGTGTACCCTGCTCTAGGTGAACCTGCTCAAGCAAGGGGATTGGACAAGATGATCTTCAGAGGTCCCTTCCAATCCCTAGCATTCTGTGATTCTGTGATCTCCCTGTCCCCTTTGGTTCTCCAGGCTCTGGGTTATTGTAAGAAAGGTGAGAGGCACAAGGGCTTGCTTTGCTCTTCACAGATCATGTCTTAAAACAAAGCACCTCCATTTGCACTGAGGAAGGGAGCCAGTCCCCACAGCAGTTAGGCTGTGCGTGCCTATCTGCTGCATCCTGGTGCTGCCGATCACTACACAGCAGCAGTGTACAGACACCCAACATATAACCTAAAGAAAATGCCATAGATTTGCTGGCTGAAACAGTGATCACGCAGCAAGATGGTCTGGCAGGTCCTGAACTAGGAAGCCACAGACAGGTTTTCTGGATCTCGGCTGCAGGTGACAAAAGTTCACCTAAATCTTGTTTTAACAGCATAAATCTTTGCATGGTTCAGGCCCTTAATTCTGTGCATATTCTTAGAAGTGACAAAGGGGCACTCGGTGGCATTGCCACGACAGACCCTTTGGTTCTGCAAAATATATTCTGGTCTAGGTGCAGGGGCATTTTTAAGAATTTGTTTTTCTCTGGCTTTTCTTGAATTAATGTTAATAAAAGCTGCCCCAACCTCTTATTTTTCTATATGAACACAAAAATTGCAGCTGCCTGCCAAGTCTGCTGAGAGATGGATGTAATAATTTTCAATTGGACTGTTAGCCCAAAGGGAACCCGATAGCAAGAGATTGACAGATGCAGCATGGATTATCTTGTGCTCTGAACTCAGCCCAATTTGTGGTTTGTTGCAGGTGCTAAAGAGATTGATATTGCTGCTACCCTGGAGCACTTGAGGGACCAGAGACCAGGCATGGTCCAGACAAAGGTACTGTCAATAAATCCACTGGGATTTTAAATACATTAAAGGTCTTTCACAGTAGTTGTTTTCATGACAGAAGAGAGAGGGTATGACCTAATTTAACTCAGGTCGCTTGCTGATTACTCTGTTTGGCTTCCTACCAACTGAGGTTTATTTATGCTGAAGATTTATCTAGGCTACTTTCTTTGGTGTTTACTGTTCTTTCTTGTAACATCTCCAACATCTATCTTGATTACCATATATGAAGGGCAGTCAAGACAACAATCTATAGCCTACTAAAGAAAATGTGCATTTGAAAGAATGTTCTTGCTTTCATCCTGACGTATGGATTATTTTCTTAGAGTATTTGTTCTTAACTGCATGTAGTATTTTTTTAAAAGCTTCAGCTCATTAAAGAGAAAGTAACTGCTGCATTTGATTTTTTTCTGAAAAAAAAAGTTTTGAATTAAAGGAAATATAGTTTTGTAGGAAATCGAGTCATTTTTAGTGTCTTTGAACGGCAGAGCTTACGTCATGCCTAAAGCCATGTCCTTTATTGAGGTAGCATGGTAACTAAATTTGTACCCTTTGGTGAGGTGAACATCTTACTCTATAATTCCTGTCAGTTGTAATAGTTTAGACATTTTTCCACAATGTAAAACTTTTAAAGATAGCTGATGGTGTGATTGTAGTCCCTTAAACTAGAAATGAAACTTTCTATTACTAAAAATTTCAGTGATGTATGGAATGATATTTTGGGGTATTTGCTGCAAGTTAAGAGCTGCAAATATGACAACAAAGAAACTCGTTCATGGCATGGAGTCCAAATAAATCTGTATATGACATTGTAAAATATCAAATGAGAGTTATAACCCCAAACTGAGTAACAAGAGCAACGTGACAGCACTCTGTCTTGGCCAGGCTGGAACTGATAGGAAAGTCTGCAGCATTTAGGGAGTTGAAATTCCTGAGGGACAAAGGTGAAATAAATGTGTTTTGCAGGAATCATTGGTTCATAACTTTTCTTGAATCTCTTCCGAATCATTTTATCTTCCTACTAATACTAGGAAAAGTGATGCTGGAGAACAGTTGGGGGGATGTTAGTTATTATTTACCGATTAAGTAAGTGCATGAAAAATAAAGACAAGCCAGTCAAAGCTAACTAATCTTTATCTGCAAGACATAAAATTGCACAAATCTTTCTTCTGCTTTGATTATTCAGTCGGGAAAAAAAACGTATATAGCACACAATACGCAATGTCACGTATATTTGCTCTGAGGAAAGATGCAAGTCCTGAACTACTCCGTAAATGCATCCAAAATATATGGCAGCTCTGGAGAAATATAGAGCTCAGATTCCAGTTTCCTTCTCAGGGCAGAGAAATTACAGCTTGTTGCCTTCAACAACAACAAAAAAAACATAGCTCCAGAACCAAAGAATGAGGTTATGCGAACAACTTCTCTTCCTTAGCTCAGAAATAGTTACCCAAGTCCCATGAAAATCTCACTCAAGACGTGTTTTCCCCTCCAAACATTTATCTGGAATAGCTCCAGAAAAGAAATGTATCCTATGTTTTCATCCAGGATGAAAAATTTTCTCAGGATATTGCTTATCTCTCCTCTTGCTCCTTCTTCCATCATTGTCATTTTCTCAAAACCACCGAATTCACTTATTCAAGCTAATGTCTTGCAAATTATAAATATCTGGTTACATGCTAGCAATGCACAATCCCCAGAGAATTTTTCTGATGGATTTAAACAAACCCTTGTGCTTTCCCAACTGAATACAAATGAGGAATATTAGACTCTAGGAGTAATTTAAAACAATGGATTAAAAGTCAGGTTAGAAATGCCAATTACAGAATATCCCTAGGCAAAATAAACACCAACTTACTTCAGCAATGTTATTGTGTTTCCAGCAGGCAGCGCTCCACATTTTCAATAAGCATGTGAAAGATTTGTTTGCAACATTTTGTCTTCTGGAAGGGATCTTTAATTCAAAAGCACTGTATATAATAAATGGTAATGAAATTATCATAACGACATTCTGCATTTCTGAGAAGCATAATAGAGGGTTTGTGGGTTTGTTATGTTTTTTGCAGGGGGATCATAAAATATAATTGATATGCCACATGTGAGAGGAAAAAGTAATGAAGAAGGAAGTGTATTCTTTGTGATGGGAAAAATATATATTTCCTTTTTTTCTTCTATATCTTTCCTCTTGCAATCTGTAATACTTATCTAAGGTTCTTTATTGTGTCATATATGCTACATGTACTCTGTTTGTTTTCCTGGGAATTTTTATTTGTAGACTTAATGAGACATAGCTTGTTATTCTTTACTAAATATATTCTTGTCACCTCTGCATTATAGGTGGACTGACGCCACAAAATGCCTGTCCAACTCTGTTTTCTAGGCAAAGCTAGGTGTTAAAATTCATCTCCAGTCAATCTTGTATATGCGAATAGCATATGTGAATGACAGTGTAGCTGTACAAAACAACAAACTGAGATCCTTTAAAAATTACTGAAATTAATTTGCTCTAACTGTGGCTGTTCTCATGGAAAGGTGCGGAAGGTGTGTAAAGGCTTTTCTTTGGAGGGTGGTGGTACACATCAATGGAAGCTGCACTATCTGCATTTCGCCTGTGCGTATTACGCAAAAGGAAGGAGAGGGAAGAGCTCAGCTGTGCCATGCCAGAAAGACCATGTCCTCACACATCTCATGTGTCCGCTCTACTGGCCCCCCTACTGCAGTGTTTCACAGTCAGTTTTGAGCTCTGACTGCAAAGATTATGCTTTGTAAATTGTTTTGCCCCAGTGATTTAGGGTTACGCCTAATGTTAGCTGGTGGTCTCCACTGAACTTGTCTGCAAAATCCATAGCTGAACTTTGGAGTTCATGTTGATCAGACCACGGCCCTTGGGCAAGACAGATGCTTTTCCTCAGGCGGTGCAATGATGCCCTGTGCTCACCTGAGGAATACCCCTCCGTGAGGGGTAAAGGCACTCGCAGGTCAGATGGTCTCCAGCCTGACAGACTTTCACAGTAGGCTAAACACATCTCGGACCAACAAAGGTAAAGGGCAGATTTGCTCAGTGAATAACTTTAGAGTAATATAAGTTATTTTCAGCAATGGGACTAATATTAAAGTATTGTAGTCCCCAATCTTACACGCTTTTCCTGACTGCAAAATGAAGAGCAGATTAGGTAGCCTCATTACCATGGGCAGCTTCCCTTCTTCCGAACTGACGCCCACATCTTGGAGGAGTCATCTGCACATCTCTGAAACTTGGCTGCATCACTGTGTCAACCCTGTCGTGCTCAGAGCAGCCTCTTCTGTTGCTGAGCTCCCCATGCTCCAAGGACTGGCAGCGACGGGGACCAGCTGTCCCACTCACATCTGAGCGTCGGCATCCTGGGAGCACCCACTTTGCCCCTCTCCTGCCAGCCCCAGCAGAAGGGTCTCCCACCCTGCCCAGGCTGCTCCGCAGGTCTCTCACCTTGCAGGGCTGCATCGACGGGGTCCAGCAGCTGCTGGCTCTTCCTGCCAAGGCTCTTTTGCCTGGAGGTGAGCACTTCTCATGCATCAGCCCAAATTTCCTGAAGCTTTTTGAGCCGGTACAAGCACCCAGTTTGGTTCTGGCATGGCATGTCCAGATGAATGCCCTCTGCTTCCGCTGCCCTCCAGCTCCTCTCACACATTCAGTGTGCTCAATATAACTGCTGCTCCTGGGTGGCCACCAGCATTTCCAGTATTTTCTTTAATTGCAGAGACCTTGGGGAGTGCGGGGAGGCATGGGCAGACGTATACACCATTTTCTGTGCCTAATGAGGATGAGTCCTACTCTTTAGGGTGAATTGATGTCTGATTAAAAACTATTGGCTGCAGTCCAGCAAATGTACAAGAATGCCACTTTGACAGCACCAAGCAGACAGCAAAATTCTTGAATGTCAGTGTCTCTGAGAAATTATTCTCATTTTTGTTCTTCTTTTTCTGCTCAGGAACTGTGCCCATCATTGCTTCTCTCTGAGGCATCTCCACATGGGAGATGACTCTGCAGTGGGGTAAGACAAGGCAGAGAAGACTGGCACTGAATTGCAGGAATTAAAAGGCAACTGTCTTTCTGAACTATGAGTTGCATATCTGTACTTTGTTCTTTCACCCTTCCTGCAGATTTCCACAGTAAAGTGAAACACTGTGGAAAATGAATGCTATTAGTCCAGTAATCACCTTTGGGGGCTGGCTGTGTTCTGCAGCTATCCGTCACTGCGTACACACCTGCAGCCATCCCGCACAGCCCCTGGCAGAGCAAACTGAGGGGCTGGAGGTACCTAGCAGACCACCAATTTTCTAATTGGAGACACAGGTAGTATCCCAGCAGTGATCTCAGGCTGCTTTTCAGGGTACATCTCAGGCCTCCCTTCTCAAAGTTGGTTCTTCAGCAGCTCTTGACCCCAGCTGGCTTAAACCACTGGAGTACTACTAGAAAATCCAGAAACTTCTCCACAGTCCTTGTCTGGTGTCCTTGATTTGCCTATATTCTGAGTAAACTGCCCACATTTCTTTTTTCATCTGAAAAGTTGCAAATGCCAAATCATCCTGTCAGATATTTCAGTAAGCTAAATTTCTGAGAAAAATTACTTGCTCAGAAAACATAACACCTGTTAACTTTGAGGAAGTAAAACCCCTTTGTCCTTCTGTAGGACTACACAGTTCAAGAGTGTGTTAGGGTTGCACTTATAAGAGGTGGCCATTCATGGCTGTGTCCTTCACAACTCTGCCAACGCAGCGCAGAAGCCTGTTAGTAATTTCGGTTTTATGCTTACAGTAAATTAATAGCAGAGAAAAGCCTTCCCAAGTATTTCTCAAATAGGAGTGGTCTAAACATCGTCAGGTAATTTGTGGGTGCAGAAAGGCCGTTAAAAAGGGAGGCTGAAAAAGAACAATAACAGGTAAACCAAAAAGCAGATATTGTTTTGTATAATAGGTAGAAGGTGAGGAGATATTTATTCTAGCTGATTTCAAATAGAAACAGTACTGAGAAAAGCCAAAGGCTCTGCTTTGCAGCATCTCACCTATTTCATATCTCAATTATGTTAACGAGTTTCCATCCATGTGTCAGAAGGAAATGGCTGGTGATCAACTACTCCCAAACCCTTCTGACCACACAATTGCAATACATCATTGTGTCCCAATAGCTTAGTTTCTGCTACCAACATTTTTCTCCATTAAAATGACTCTGGCTTCAAGATGCTGTCAAACATGTTATATGGCATCAATAATCCCAGAACATTTTGTTCCTTTCCATTGCAGTGTACAGTTCATCCTGCATATTCATATTTTTAACAATGCCTTGAGGATGCTCAGCTGCAGAATACTGCACCAGGCTTTTGGAAAGTGTTGTGTTTTATTATTCAGAGTATGCGTTTGTTCTCTCTGCAGGAGCAGTTTGAGTTTGCTCTGACAGCGGTTGCAGAGGAAGTGAATGCAATACTCAAGGCACTTCCCCAGTGAGCTGCTCAGTCTCCCGAAGGTTCCCGCAGGATCCATCCCTCGTTTTCCTCATCCTCAGTCCCTGTGAATGCTCTTGGAAACCATGACCTGACTTTAACTGTGCAGCTTCTGTTGTAACCACATAGTGATAGGGTCCTTACAAACTCCCTTAGCTGGTAAAAGTTCAACAGTTAAAACGTGTATTCTGTTTTTTGGGGTTTTAAACAAATTTTTAAAAGTACATTGAAGCCTCGGATTAAGTGATAGAACAATCCATCTAACTCCTTTCACATCCTTGAAGCCCTGAATGTCACACTTTGAAAGCACACATTCACGTTCTTAATAGCCAATATACAGTATTGTGGGTAATTAGTGCCGTCAATATAGTCTCAGAAAACAGTGTTCTGTTATATTTTGTAACTTCCACAAGGCTGAATAAGGGCGGGGAGGCCTGAAAAGGATGGTGATTGTTCCTATACAATGCCGAGCAAGAGCATGAAACAGTGCTGAGGGTGTGAGTAAACACAGGTCCAGGCTCTGGCAAAGAGAGCTTGCACCTTCTCGTGCTGGGCTTTGGCAAGCAAATGTTTTCTTAACTGTTGTTTACTTTTCAGCTTTGTGCCATGAATGGAAGAAAATCTGAACTATAAGTAAATAGGCCTGCACAGTTGTTGCAACCGGGGAGAACAAGTTGGTCACATTAATGGGAAGCCAGGGGATAACGAGCACAACTCTGACCGTGTACCTAGCACTGACAGCACGGAAAAGGAGAGCGTAGACTCACCTCGGGTGATGGGGAAAGGCCCTGTCAGCAGTCAGGTAATGTCCGGAGCTGTTTTGGAAACAGATTTTTGATTTTATGGGATTAGTGAGAAAGAAAATGGGACTCTCCTCTTTGTATTTTTGCATTTCCCTCTGTAAAACTGTGCTGTGCCATCCTTTTTAGCTGGGAAAATATATTTCTGTAAAAGCCTGGCTGAAGGAGAAATCTTCAGTCTGCATTTTGTGATTCTCATCGAGTTTGTCTGACCCAGGCATTCGTTGCACCTTTCTGCAGAGGCTCTGCTCGCTCCTTGTTCTGAATGATACCTATTTTAACTAACCATTAAGGGATAAAGAAGCACACGGGATGAATTTCAGAGATTCACGTGTTCTCAAAATCCTAATGCCTACTGTTGCAAAGTAGTGCTAAAATATGTCTCTGACTGGTTTGGTTATGCAATCTTGCTTATGTGAACTCACAGGTTTAGTTGTGGTACTCTTCTGAAGGAATTTAAATTATTGATAGAAAGTACTCTGATATATTTGAATGAAGGGCCTGAGAGTAAAATTGTCAAAGGTATTCAGGTGATCTAGGCTCTTAATTTCATTTTCAAAAGTGAATACTTGGATGCTTTTTCATATGTTATCCTACATCTCCGTGATTTAAGAATTTTGGGGTGCTTTTTTCCAAAATCTTAACAGTGTTGTATGCTTGAAACCATATTAGGCTAATTGTATGACTTCAGCACTGGAAAATATATCATTTAATTTAATTTGGGAAGGGGAAGCTTTTATAAACTTCTAATCAGTGAAATGTTAAAGAAAACAATATCACAGAGTTTTGCTGGCCCAAAGGTAACAGGCATCTATTGAAATCAACCATGTTGCAATTTTGTGTTGTGGGTGTGGGTATTGGTGATTTCTTCTTTTTAGCAATTAAAGAATTATTTTAAAAAAAAAAAAAAAAAGCAGAAGGCTTGTTACTTTTCGCCACACATTTTTGTATGCTTTACTTGGTATGTGCTGTTGCTTAATTTGTGCATCCCATTACTATGGGAGTACAGAGCAGTTACTGCAGATGCCATCATCCTCTTAAGTACACATACTGTACATTAAGCCACATGTTTATTTTATGGCCTAAGTATTTTAGAGCTTTCCTAGCAATAACTAAAAAAACTAATGGAGTATGAATGAGAAAATTGCCTTTTTCATTTGATAATTTAGGTTTAACAGGATTCTTTTATTACTTTAGCTAACACAAAATTGCAGATCAGGGCAGATGAGATCAGTCTGAGCAGTATCAGCAAGTGTTTGAAGTAGATTTACTGTGAGCCATGTATTTCAGCTTTCTGAAAATACAGGTAGTTATCCAAGCAAACTGTCCAAAGAATCAAAATTAGGGCATCCTAAGCCAAGCCCTCCAATTATTGGGTAGAATTATTTCCCAGTGCAAGATGCTATGCCATTACCTACTGCCAATGGGATAATGGGTTTTTAGTACAGATTTCTGCCCTGGGATTCATTAGCATTTGCCTTCTGACTGTCCCTGTGCATACCACAGACATGGCTGACGAGCCTTTCGTTTGCACTTCAGGAATATTTTTTAATTGTTCTTTTGCAAATATTTGCATTTCATAATATCAATTTCAGGGTGATCCCTATTAATTCACAAGCAGCTGAGTGTAGGACTTAAATATTGGTCTTCATGCTTCGGAGTTTATTTAGTGTAGATTAGAGGGCATTAATCTTCCCCAAAGCTAATGGGGCAGGGATGTATTGTTTTATTCATACTTATAGACCAGTTTACACAACAGAAAGACGCAGTCTTACTCAGAGGGTTAGAGTATCTCCCACTGAATGTCATGGACAATCCTGTTATTTCAGCCGTGTTTTGTACAGTTCTTCCACAAATAGGTGCCAGGCTTATTCTGTTGACCGTAAACTATCACGCAGAGTATTTCATCTGTGCAGGCAGCATACTGTTCACACCTCTCAATAAATGCCCTGCTTCTGGGGCTGATAATCTGCTGCAGGGTCTATTAGTGAAATGCAGGTTTCAGTTGCATCAGGGTGATCTGGAGGGGTTTGACAATCCACTTCCCAGGAAGGTGCCAAAGCCATGGATAAAGCCAGAGAGATGGATTTCTCATGCAAGGCAGGTATTTCTTCACCCTTTTCGACTGCAGTTAGCTTAATCCTTGTGTTTTGGCGGAGGATGTTGTTCAGGTCACCCCCAGCCACTTGCACTGGACGTGGGACCTGCCCCATGTTCTCTGGCAGGTTGAATTGAGCTTCTTCCTGGAAGCCAGGATCACCTGAGAGGCCAGAGTCAAATGACACCCACAGTCCTTCCCTGTTCGATATTCTGCTTGATCTTTAGTAAACTGATTGCGATTGAAGCTTGGGCTGGTGCCTGACGTGTAGCCATAAACAGCATGTGTTTAATATTGACCATCCTCGTGTTCTTGATAAAGACAAATTGAATCTACAGGTGCTGTTTGTGTGGTTGAATCTTTAAATGACATTTAAGGGGGGGAGCTGCAGGAGGACAATTTAACCGCAGTGCTCACAGTTTCCTTCCTCGCTGGTCAAAGCCTGTGGCAGAGAGAGAAGACCCTGTTTTCCCACAGGCACGGCAGCGAGCACGGCTGCTGGCCCCGAGCAGGGCAGTGACCTGACCAGACCCCAAGCTTACGTAGTCACAGTGTGTGCAGATATGAAGGACAGAGAGATGGTTGTCACCAGCGTTGATAGTTCATAGGAGTAACAGCACACTTGCTCTCTCCAGCCTTCACCCTTCCCATGACATGGGCCGGGATTTAGAGGGATGGAGGGGCAGGACAGCCCCATTCCCCAAAGCCTAGATCCTTGAGGTTCAGCCCTAGTCACAGGGAAAACAGCGTGGGGTTTGCTGTTGGCTTCACGTGTTTCAGGTGTGAGCTCTAACCATTGCTCTTGACCATCTTCTGTAGGACCTGGCGCAGCCCAGGTAACATCCAGTGGAAGTCCTTGGCAATTGTGAGGGCCAAGAATGAATTTCAGCAGAAAATCTCATATCCAAAACTCAATCCAGTAGCAAAACAAGCAAGATTATTTTTATAGATGCTACTAATTGTTTAAAACATTTTAAAATATTTTTAAAATCTACACCAATGACTAAACCTTGTTCCTGTCTCTAGCATGCATGCAGAACCAATCTCCACCCATCCCCAGGGGAATGACAGCTATAGTACCTGTAAGGAGTTCATGCTTTATCAGTCAAGTGGAACATTAATAAAACCCAGCCCACTTCATAATTTCCAGAATAGTCATTAATTAAAAAAAACTGTTTATTGAAATAGAAAACAAGTATTGGATTAGCTTTGTTACAGAACAATAGCTCTCCTAATTTTTATTCTGCATATTTTGTTCTTTGTTTAGAAAATTCTCTTAAGAAGCAGTTGAGATAATTCACTTTTTAAAACTGTACAGTTTCTATGGTTTTGCTTTTTAAATGAGAGTACACTTTGTAGATTTGGTTGTTATATTTTTCTGTTAAGATTACATTGGGCATTACAAAAGCATTCCCCACCACAGTGAAAAGAAAGCTGTCCTGTTGGTTTATTGTAAAAGAAAAAAAATAATTAAAACAAAATTGCAGAGCTGTGGCATACTCAAAACAATTAGAGCATGACTCTTTACTACTCTTCATTTACCACATTAGAAATAAAATGAAGTTACACCAGCAAGATTTCATTTGAAGCTGTTCTTGCATGCTGTTTGTACTGTATTTGATGGCATAATATTGTTTTGTTTACAACCTTTTCTTTCTTGTCATTCTATTATATCTTTATATGTATATAGTTAAAAAAAAAAAAAAGATTATACAAAGTATTTTGTTCTACCTCTGTAAAAATCATATTTGTGAATAAAGTCACATTGTCTGTGGAGTATGGTATTGTGAATACAGCATTAACAGCTGGTGCTTTGCTTTTATTTGGGGGGTGGGAGCAGTACCTCCGTCCGTTGCTGGAGAGCTGGATTCTGAATATCCAAGGTGGGCACGTGGGGCTGACAGAGAGGGGCACATCCCACTGCCGGCTCAGAGGTCCACATTTAATCTGCTCTGAGCAGAAGAGATTGCAGCCACCTCTGGCTTGGGTGTGTGGCCTGTAATATTGCAGCTTCCAACATTTTGATCAAGGCAGACTCCTGTGTTCAGACCAGAAAGTGAAGCAGGCAAAAAAATGACTAAATTACAGCGACCCTCCTTGTGCAACTGGGAGGTGAAAAAATTTGGCCTATAGTGTGTGTCACAGAGTGTACAAGTTAACACACAGAATAAATGATACCTTCTTTCAGGAGAATTAAAGGCAGGAAAATGTTTTTGGGGAGGGAAGGCTGGTGGATCAGAGCATCACATAATGGGTGGTACAGGCTGCCCAAGGATTTATAGTTTTAAAATAGTAGCAGGATTCACAGAAGGATTTGAGCAGGTAATGGAAAATACTCACTCTTATATTAAATAAGGTTAAGAGGAATAAAGGCTAAGGTTCCCATATAAGCATAGCATGAAATAACCAATCTTTTCCCCGGGGGATAGGAAGTGATTTTCCCATAAGCACTGTCCATTATATGAAGGTTTGTATCTTTCCATGAAATATCTGTTGTTAGCTGCTATCAGAGGCAGTCTTTAGGATTAGATAGCCCTGGTATGGCCATTTTCATGGTCCTGTATTGTGTGTTAAAATTTCACTTGTGTTTTGAAGAAGACTTAAAATAGTTTACCGCTTACCTGGAAATAACTAGAAAAATGTAAATAGAAAGGTAGAAACCATCCTGGTCCAGCTCACTCCCTTCTCATCAGAAGAATCACATTTTACATTCTTTAACCTTGTTTGTGTAGTTGTGTGTTTTAATATCTATGCCTTTCTCAGTGTAAGAAGGTGACTTTCATCTTGGAAGCAAAATATATGCATCATTATAGCTATTTTCCTGGTGGTGTAATTTAGGAGGTCTTTCATCTCCAAGATAGCTTTCTGAAGCCTCTGGTAACATCAGATGGAGGACAAAAAGAGAAATACATTTAACTCTGTAACTACTGCAGCATTATGTATCTTCTAGGCAAACGCGAAAGCCATCAGTTGCACATACATTGATTCGTGCAGCCAGCGCCTGCTTTTGCTTCATGCTGCACAGATACACACAGCCTTGCCCTCGCTGGTGCTCTGACTGTAGGACAGAGTCTCAGCTGCGCCAAGAGGCATTACTTTGTTGCTGTTATTCTTCGTCTTGTATTTATGGTTCTAGCTCATTAACAGTACAGCAGACTGGGTATTGGCTTCTGGGAGGGCTTAGGAAAGAGCTGGGTTTGAGTATCAGGCCGGAGCATCCCCAGCACACCTGAATACTTTTGTTGCACAGCCCGTGCTCTGATAACACACCTCCTCTTGAGCCTGAGCTGTTCACACTTTTTGGGAAGCAGGAGGACACAGCACTCAGCAAACTGGGGAAGAGGAGGAAAGAGCTGCCCATCTGCTGCCCTGCTTAGTGCCAGCATGAAAGGGAGAGACTTGCTTCTGCTCCCAGCTGAACTACTGCAGTCCCTCATACGGTATAAAAACCAGGAACTTTTCCAGTTGTCCAGAATTTCTCGGGGTTTTATTTTTAGTGCTTGTTGTAGAACTTCAGTGCTGACGGGATTGGTATTTCTGTTTTGCATGCTGAACAAATACAAAGAACTCTGCACCCACAGGGAGGGGTAACCGGTAGGCTGTGTTTATTCTTGGTTTAGTGATAGGACCGGCACATTGTGTGCTTGAAACGACTGAATCCTTGGGGAAATTCTTCTTCCTGCAGTGGGATTAAGCCAAAAATTAATTTCTTCCCTTGAGAATGCACCAGTTTTCCCCCACATGCAGGTAAATCAGCAATACGGAAAAAAGACTCTACATGGATAGCCATCCTGGGAGATACAGACTTAAACTAAGTTTTGGGCTATATGACTGACATAGTTGCCCTGCACCAGATTTTTCCCTGCAGGAGCTTTGGCCACAGTTCTCAAAGGTACAGGAATGTGTTGCTCCATTTCCAGCAGAGGGTAGGGGTGGGATTCATCTTAACCAACCTCTGAGTACCTTTCACATGGACTTCTACAGACGAGCAACTCATCATAAGCTTCCTTTGTAGTCAAATGAAGGAAAATAAGCATTTTCAGGGTGTGATTTACCTGATCTGGTTTGGATGTCTAGTTTACCATAAGGTGAATCATCGTATTCACCCAATACCCTGAAACAGGGAGTTCCAAAGTTTAACTATGCATTAGGTAGAAAAGCATTTCCTTTTGATACTGTAAGCCTATTCCCTCATAACTGCATTGGATCACTTGTGAGAAAAAGGGAAATAATTTCTGATTTTGTAGACCATGAATTTATAGACATCCTTCTCCTATTCCTCCTCAGTTTTCCTGTTCCACACTGCAGAGACATTTCTCCACTTACTTACAGAAGTTCTCCCATGCCTTTGATCGCCTTTACTACCCCTCACCTTACCTTGTCCATTTCTGTTTCTACTAGGCTTGCTCTCAGGTGCACAGGGCCCCAGCTATGGTGCACTGTCACGTAGTGATGTTTTTCTCTTTTTTTCTTTTCTTTGGAATTTCTAACACTCTGTTGCCCTCCTCCACTGCTGAGCACTGAGCAGACCAGCCTCATTCACAGCAATACCAGATTTCCTTTTCTTCAGGGCAATAGCTCTCCCGGAGGTCATCATTATATCTGTTAGTTAGGGATGTATTTCATGATGTGCATTACTTTATGTTTATCATTAGTGATTTCATCTGCCATCTTCACACACACACATTATCACAAGATATCTCCATGACACTTCACCGTTACTTTTCTTTTTATGACCCTAGATAATATGTGTCATCCACACTCTGCCACTTCACTATCACCTTCTCCTTTTTCACATTGTTTATATTGGGGAATCACCACCACTGCAAAAACTCTCCCTTGCTTCCCAACCTGTTTCTTATCTTTTAACCACTCATTAATCCACAAAAGAACTTCCCCCTAATCCCATAGCAGCTCAGTTTCTGTAAGAACCTTTCATGAGACAGCCTTTGCCAAATGCTTTTAGGAAAGTCAAATACACAATAACAAGTAAATCACCCACAGCAACACACTCACTGATTCCTTCAAAGCCTCTTAGTAGGCTTTTGAGACACAACTTCCCCCTGCAAAAGCCATGTCACTTCTCCCTCCCCTTTACGCCATCAGTTATGTAGGATGTAGACATGAGGGGGTGGATGCAGCTTATAGACTAAGACACCTACTAAAATAGCTTTGGTATCCTTTTGAAGTCAGTGGGGAGCTACTGGATGGACTTTAAAATGGAGCTCTGCAGCTCAGCTAGTGCAACCCCCCACTCAAAGCAGCATTTGGAGCACATTGCTCAGGGTCATTTCCAGATGAGTTTTGAGTATCTCCAGAGATGCAGATTAGTCTGGCTCCTCTTTGTGAAAAATATCTTTTCAGGACCTAACTGAAATTTCCCTTGATGCAGATTGATCACTAATCAGCTCCCCAAAAGGAGATGCCTGCACTTAGACAGCCAAATCCCCCTCTAGGCTCCACCAACAGCGTTGTCATTTACCGTAGTAGACACTCAGGCATGTAGCACACATGGAGGCATTTATATTTAAATGTCTTAATCCATGAGCTGAATCCCACCCTCTGGGCAGAATTCAGTGCTTGTTTGTAGGTGTTCGATGTTACTGCAGATGCTGTGGGTATCCTGCCTAGCCTCCAGCTCTCGTGCCAAACAGCTGAGGGTCTGAAGTCTTGTGTTTTGTTTGCCAGCCCTGTGCTGGTGGCTTAAGTCTCCTGAGGTGCCTCAAATGGCGTTGGATGCCTAAATCCCACATCATGTGTCTACCAGGTGTATTCTGTAACTTCTACCGAAACACAAGGTATGGGAGGGAATTTCAAGGTACAGTAGTTTCCCAGATATAACCCACCACTCCCAAACTGGCAGCAGCTTTTGAAAACCCTCATTATACCCGTTTGAACATCCATCAGTACTGGATTCAAGGTAGAGCTGTGACTTCAGCAGCAGACAGCATTGCTTGAGCATACGCCAAGCCCGGGCACAAGGTGCTGCAATGACCACAGCAGGGCACAACTGGAGAGTAGCCTTTACGCTGGGTAATGCTTAATGGCTTTGTGTACCTCACAGCCGCTGACAGCGTTGTGTGGGAGCATAGGTACTGTTGCTTTCCAGCACAAGAGGGGAAAAAAGGGAAAAGTGGCCAAAAAGATGTTATTTAGACTTTTGAGTTCATGTAAAAAAAAATAGTGAACAGCAGTGTTCTAGTAGCACTTGTTTCTAAATGTGGCATCCATTTCCTTCACGCAGGAAATCTGCTCCGTTTTCCAGCAGATTTCATTTGTGTTGTCCAAGTTAGAAATGTTTGTTCCTGCCTACAGATATTATGATAAAGAGTGAGCATGAGCAAGATCAGTTCTTGCAGTGTTACTGATGCTAAACCTAATCTGCTGGGCAGAAGCCAAAGTGGACCCACAGCTTTGTGGTCCTCATAAAAGCATTGCCGAAGCTGAAAGGAAACGAGTGCTCTCATGAGTGGCTGAAGGGGAAAAACAAACCACCACTTTTTCCAGAATTACCTTTTGATTATTTATAGATTTGTTTCCATGAGCATCTCTTTTTGAAAAGGGAGATTAATTTAACATCTGGTGTCTGTAGCCATGCACGGTTGAAGGAGCTGGGTAAGTGACCTGACTCAATGAGACGTTCCTTGCAGAACAGAAGGTCTTTAGCATTGACTTTTTTATCTGTTCTACTGTTCATTCTAAGTAGAGCCCACAATTTTATTTTATTTTTTAAAATAAGGTATTTTAGAAGCAGAAGTAACAAGTTGGGATCTGTTAGGATTCATCTGAAATGGATTACAGTTCTGCCCATCCGATATACTTCCATTGCAAAGGCCCACAAGACAGGCAACCAAGCCAAACTGGGTTCCTAAGCAGTTAGGCAGGACTCGGCCTTCCTTGCAGTTTTCGCACTAAACACAGCTGTTTGGAGAAACCCTTAGGTTATGTATGTTATGTTAAATCACCTTCTTTATTTTTCTCTGAGGTTGAGGGAGTAAAGACACTATAACAACATGATGAGATAATGAGATGACTTGGGAAAGAAAACATTTTTGATGCACTGCTGGCTCATACCTTTTCAGCATTTTTGTTCTGAAAGATTGTTATAGCTGTGTTTGCTGAACCTGACTCTATACCATGTCTTGCTTGGAATCTCAGTTATGCCAAATACCTGCCCTGCTCGACTTCCACCTCCCTTATTCCCCATGGCCGAGATGCCAAATGGAGAGGGGCATGGTTTGTAGGGCTGGTGCCCCTCTGACATGAGGGTGTAAGGTATAAGAATAGAAATCTTGAAGATAAGACTGCTGTTAACATGCTCTCTGCAGGAAAAATGTGGGTCCTTGCTCTACAGCAGTAACCCCATATCGTCACATTCACCAAGGAATGGGATGGATGGACACCTCTGTAGTGATCTCCAGTGTTGTCATCTCACTGCCCGGGCATGTTCCAGTCTCTAATAATCTTATGCTTCTCAGTAAGAAGAAGAACACGTTTTTTGTCAGTGTTGTATGTATTTACCGTGGGAGACCTTCGCAGCTCTTCCTGTTCGGCATGCACCCAAACTTGCTTTTCTGTAAGTTGCTAACACAACATCTAACGTGCAAAAAACCCCTAAATGTCCACAAAGCTCCTTTTTAGCAGAACGCTGGCTTGTAAAAGCTTTTGTAATTTTCCGTGGTGAATTCCAGTCCTGTAAAAGCAGGACTTATGTATATGGCAGGCACAAACAGCCCTGCCATACATAACCAATGCTATTCCCCCCATCCTAAAGCAGACTCCTGCAGCTGTATATACAAGTCTAACTGGGTCTGACCAGCATGAGTCACTCAGACCATCACAATTTAAAGGTTTGTTCTGAATAGATGGCTGATGCTGCACTATTTCTAATGTATGTCAATTAATTAACAATTTAATGCTGGCTGAAAATGCCATTATAGCTTTTACTTTTGGCATCTGTGAAAGCTCATTTAATATTAAGTTTTTTAAGTCAGGGAAAATTAATTTAATTAGTTGTCTGAGTTTCCCTTTAATGTACAGTGAGATATGGAGGGTTGGGCAAGAGAGAAAGGAAGCACCAGGATCTTGATAAACTCCTCCTGCCCATACCCAGGATCGCGGAATGCCTGGTGCCTCTGTGCAGGTTAGACCATCCAGGAGATGACAGATAACAGCGCAGCAGTGTACCACTAACAGATATTTTTATAAACCCTTTAATAAGTATTCACTTACACGTAGACATACACTTTCTTCTCCCCATCCCATCTGCTCCCCAATGCTTCAGTCTGTAATGCAGGCATAGAGGGTGGGATTTGCTTCCCCTAATCCAGCCAGCTAAAAATTAAGTGGTAGTCTCCGCTAATCCTTTCAGCTTCCTCCCAAATCATCAGAGAGAGATAAGCAGTGGTAAGTTATTTAGCCCAGAATTGTTTGGGGGCTGAAAGTGGAAAAATACTGTTCCCAGTGGAAAATACAGGCTGGGCGTTAGGTAGGCAGGATGTTACTGAAATAGCCTCTCTTGCAGAAGGAAAGCATCACAAGATGTGGAAGGACTCCCACCTGGCTATGGGCTTTAGGTGTCCCCTGGAAGTTGCCATTCCCCAGCATGCCCAGGGTTCTGGTCAGGGAAACTGCATCTCTTACGGGAGCGTGGAGCTCCCACAAGGGGATTGCAAGCTTACAAGCTCATGCTCCCGCAAGACCTCCCTGATGTTGCAGGAGGACTGCCAGCACACAGCTGAGAGCAGGGATTGCCCATGTGTAGGCTAGGTTTGTGTGAGGATTATGAATAATAGACACTTTGAAATTGCATAGGAAAAAAACATGACTTTCATTTTTCTTTTTTAGCCAGAGACTGTAAAAAGAATACCAGACGGTGTTCCAGTTCTCAGGGCTGTCCCATGTGCTGTGACACAGGTTTGCTCTTCTGCCATCTTCAAACTTAAGTTTGCCAGATATTCATGATGGGAGTGCAGGTGGTGGGCAGTACCTCTGGGGTCCTGAACCAGAGCTGAGAAGCTGCCCTGGCATGGTGTGAAATGGCTCAGAAATAGATGGGGATGGCAGACATCCTGTCTTTAACAAAGTTTGAAGCCACCTGAGTGATGTTCTGGCCATATGGGTTAGTACCCTGTCCACACCAGAGACGCAGGATCACCTCCTGGTCCAACTGCAACCAAAGTCCAGCCTTCTTTTGACCACATTTCAGCAAAAATTTCATCCTTGTTCAACCTTTAGGTGTAGGATGTGGCATGTTGGGCCACGGGAGAGCCTATTCCACTCAGTTTGCGCAGAAGTTGAATCAATGAAGGAGCTTTTTGCACTATATCAGAGTAAGCAGCTCCTGATTTGAGAAAGGACAAAACTGAGGTCCCTCCCGACCTCAAAGGCCCTGAGACAGGGCAGCAGCCCTTGAGCAGAGCGGTGTCAGAGCTAAGTGATGACCTGCCCTCTTATAGCACCGAGCACAGGAGGAAGGAGAGACCAGCACCAACAAAGCTGAGCAGGGATTTCTTTCCCTGCCTTGACTCGGCGTGAGATATGCTGATAACGGCATCATTTTGTGAATGACAAGATCGTCTGCCCCTAGAGAGCGGGTATAAATTCATTAGCCAAATGAAGGGCTCAGAGGTGAATCATGACAGGCCTGGTAATCTGATAAAGAGGAATGTTTCCTTATTAAAATACAAATCAAAAGCTTTATTATTGTTATTTAAAACCCCTGTCTTCCCCCCTGAAAGGCCAGCAGATAAAGGATGTGGTACAGATCACTTTTGTTGGCTCTGGGAAAAAGTGAGCTATGGAAAGGAGGGGACAACACAGGTTTGCACTTTTCACCTGGCTGGTCTGGAGACTTTATTGCTCCTATTCCTTATGTCTTTTCTCCTTCCTGTCCACCAGGCTACTATAATCTGATCTACTTTCCTTCCGTATTTGACTTAACATAAATAGCTCCGCTGTCACTGAATACCTTCTGGCACTTCAAGGGCAACAAAATGAGTTTGCTGTGCCTTGTTAACTTTCTTCCTGATATTCTATTTTTTTAAGCTTTGCTTACTTTTGAAAATGCATTTTGTTGGACAGTTGCAACTAATAGGACTGTGCCTGTGACTTTTGACTGCAAATTTATGTTAACTTCTCTGCTAACACAGTGGGTTTTTCCCACTGTGAACCATACCTTGCTTACAGATGTTTAGCTGTGCAACTATCTCTGGAGCTGTGATATATATAGATCACAGATCTATATATACATAAACAACAACATCAGAAAAAAAAAAAATAAGAGCACAGCTATGTGGATAGCCAACAGATGGATAAGTGTACCTCCAGACATTTGTGCTGGCTAAAATAGCGTCACAGCACTCCTACCAGGCACATGTTCACTTACTCATGGTTGGGCATCTATAGCTTTTGGTGTAGGAGACATCCACCCCTTCGCTACCATCTTGGCTCTGCAAGGAGTTGGGAGTCATTGTGCCTGTACTGGTGTCCCATCACCTGGTTGGCAGCAGTGCCTCTCCCACCAGTTCCCTCCTCTGACTCCACCAACACGAGGTGGTTCTAACTGGTAGGAAACTGCAAACCTGATAGCCTCCCAGTAAGCTCTCTCTCACTGTAGCTGTGGTTTTGCAAGTGTTTAAATTAAATTATTTAAATTAATTTAAAGGGAGGTGGTTAGGGACAAAGTTCTAAAGAGGAAAGCAGTAAATTCGGTTTCCTAATGGGGCTGCAAGGATAAACAAATACTTTCATTGCACCATGTATAAAATAGGGATGGTGACGCTCATTTTTTCTGAGTACTGGGAGGTGCATGTAGGCAGCGGCACAATCTGCAGTTGATTCTTCTCTCTCCCTTGTGTAGCTATACAGAGCGGGTCAGGGTGCAAAATATGAGGTCAAGATACCTGAGTTGCCGTAAGGACTCCTGGAGCTAATTTAAGAAATAATTGGAAAATTTTAAATTGGATTGTTTTGAAAAAAATTGAAGATGTCCACTTTCCAACTAGCTTGACAGTCAGCTGCAAAACTGGTAGATTTCTCTTGGAAAAAAAATCCAATATCTGGTGAAAAAATTGATGGAAAAAATTTCACTGAAAATTTGCTCGTCAGGACCCTCTGGTTCAAAGGACCCTTTCCTGGGGCTTGGCTACCCCAGACTGAGACTTTAGCCCAGTCCCCACAGCTTCTGGTCTGAGTGAGAAACTCCCCATTTTTGTTTTTCATTGCATAAAAATTCAGGCTGGATTCTGTGCATTTGCCACCTGCTGTGTTCTGAGGGAAAAAAATTGCCACCTACTATGTCCAGAAACATTTAATCACAAAATCACCTCAGCCTTTGAGGACTTTCATGGATGCAGAGATAGTCACAAATATTTTGCCTACCATTAGCCTTAAAGACAAAAACTAGAAGGTAATTCAGAACCCAAATGAGTGTTCAAAAGGTTGTAATAGATGCCATTTTAAGCATCCTCATCCTTGGGGCTTCAGTCCTAATGGTTCCATGCCTGGGTGTTGACATATATCCCTGGGTTTCCTGTCCCACATCTGAGAATCTTGTGTCACCTGCCATGTCCCAACAGGACAGGCCAGCAGTGGGCATTAAACACACCGACAAGTTGCTCACATCCGTAGCTGGCTGCTGGGAGGACCATACCCCAAGCAGGGCCTGCATGAGTTTTTCTCATTGCATCCTCTCCAGGAAGGTCCTGGGGATGCTGGCTCTGCTATGAGCGCGATGAGGCTAGGGCTGTGTCTGTCCCTCCAGACATCACACTCTGAAGGGGCTTGCGCACCCCAGTGCTGCTGGTATGCTAATGCCCCACTGTGAACACAAAAGGCAGCGGGGGGGTACTCCTTACACATTCCCTGTCAGATGCGTTTACTGCTTATTTCCTTCTTTTTCTGAATGTTTAAGAGAAGGTTTAGGATTCGCTACAGTACTTGCTGCCTTCAGAGCAGGCAGAATGAAGAGCTTTATTATTCCAGATCCAATGCTGACACCACCTAGTCCTGCAGAAAGGACGTTAAGTGTCCTATTCCTACCCAGCCATACTGTACAAGAGGGCTGGCCTCTGCCCCCGCGCAGGTTTGAGATATGGGACTCTTTTGCCTTGCCAGCCTCTGCCTGACCTGGCTGCCTGCCAAAACCCACATGCCCAAGCCCTTCCTATGTGTGTAGGGTAATCCTTCCCCTCACTCATCAGGACAGCGTGTGCTTGCACATGCTAATTCCTTTGCTGTCAACACTTGGAAAGTCGCTCCTGCCAGCTCAAGGGACTGAAGTCCTTCATCAGCAGCCCTGGGACGGAAGCACTTCTAATAAGGCTAAAAGGAGACTGCCCTGCCACTGAAGGCAATCCACTCTCCTTCAGCCCTCACCTGGGTGTTGCTGATGGCTAATACTGCAGGCACCGTGGGAGGTATTCGCACCAGCCTCTTCATGTGTCTAAATTACAGGCCTAAATTAGCAGCCTGAAGTTATTAGCTCATCAGTGGTTGGAGGTAAATGCTCTGGCTGGACCCTGTGGCTGAGTAAACCTGCTCCCGTTGCCACAGAGGGAGCTGAAATCTCACCTGCGGCATTTAACTGAGACACCAAATTTTGCGTGAATGCTGCTCCTCTCTCAGAGGGAGGGTGAGCCTTGGCACATCCCTGCCAGTCCCCTGACCAGGTCGTGTTGGCTTCACCAGCCTCAGTCCATCCCCAGAGAGCACAGGGGCAAGGCAAGCTGCACTGCTGGGTTATTGGAGTGGGAGAATGAATAATTTTCACAGATTCAGTTAGGACCTTTCAGACAAATTGCTAAGGCATATCAAATGTACGTGACGGAAGACTAAAAGGTGAAACTCTGAAAACAAAAAACTATTCTTGCTCTTAGCTCCCCTGGGCCTCATCCAGCAAATCTTTGATTTGGCTTTTCCATATAGCGCTACTGGTTTCAGGAATAATGTTCACAGCGTGCTGTATAGAATTGGGTCCTCATTTTATCCATCTGCATTTCTCCTCTAATTTATTGACTTCTCCAGTTCTGATGATTAGGTCAGGCGGTGTCACATGCTTCAAGTACCGAGGCCAATTAACACTCTTTCTGGGTGACCAGGATTGCTGATCGATTAAGCTGCTCCATCCCACTGAGATTCCTTGCTGTTGCAAAGGCAGACGTGCAGTCATATAAAATACGTTGAAATAGACTTAATGAAAAGGCAGGCCTGAATGACAGCCGAAATGTTTTTTGATTTCTGGAAGGAACCCAAGGAGGGGTTTATTGGACTCTGCTTCCCAGCACTTGGAAAGAAATAACAGCTGTTATTAAAAAGAAAGCCTTTTGGGGAGGGGGGAGGAATTCAGTTCAGCAAAATGGATAGAACCAGCTAAAATAACTTCTGAACCAAATATCCCTCTCCCGTCCAGAAAATGTTGAAAGTGGGAAATCATAGCAATAATAAAATTGAGGCTTCTTCTAAAAGTTATCCACATTTTACATACTCCCATCCACCCAGGAAAGATGTATTTTTAAACAATATTCCAAAGCTGTACAGCTCACACTGCTCAATTTTGCAACACCCAAATTAAAATGAAATTAACTGAATATAAGCACGTACATGACCCTGAAGAGTTGCACTGACAATACTTCTTTCCAGAAATCCAACTCACATTCCAGTTTGCATGATGTTACAAGGGACAAGAGTCTGCTGGATACCCTTGTAATGGGTGATGGGGGCAGTGGAGAAATGGAGAAGGCGTTTTGTCTGCTGGAGAAGGTGACTCAGCCCACACGGTGCTGTACCTTTCTGAGAGACCAGCCTGACCCAGTACCAGAGACGTCCCTTGGGAATTGATCCACGTTTTCTCACTCCCAGCCAGAATAGCTAAAAAGCAATCCACATCATTGCATAAAAAGCAAATTCACAGCATTTTCCTGACTAAATACATCTTCAAAAGAGCACCGGGCAGTTGAAAAGTCAACAAACACTTCAACGCAAGTGAAATTCGGGTGAATAGGCCCACTAACTTCTAGTTCGCATCAGAAACAGAGTTCATGTGTGTTGTGAGTCGCCCACGCAGTGCGGGGCCAGAGCCATGGTAGAGAGGGGAGCTGAATCACCGGATGACAGCAGCTTTTATCAGCTTTTTCAGGTAGCTGCAGCCTCAAGCCTCTCAGAGAAGCTCAGCATAGGAACTCTACCACATTTCACATTAAATAATTCTCGACTTCCCATTTTCTCCTTTATAAACTGCCAAGAGATACTTCTCTGACACTAATGCAAGCTGAGCTGACACTGAGGTTTACAGCCTCTGGAAAAAAATAATCAGTGAGGGTGCAGTCAGAAGTGGGGCTTGGGAAAGGCAGAGCAAAGCTGGAGCGAAAGGCAGGCAGAGGGTCCTTCCTCCAGAGCAGGGGTCTGGGACCACCAAGGTGGGTGAACACAACACACTAGACATTTGCATTTTCCTTCCAGTTGAAAACTGTTATTTACCCAAGGGCAGGCATAACGTCCCCAGCTCAGATTAGCACCCTCTGCACCAGGCACAAACCCACCACAACAGTCTGCTCCAAAGGTTGAAGCCTAACTGCACGAGACAGATGAAAGTTAAGGATGGAAGGAGCCGAATGATTGATTTAGCAGAAAACCTGAAGATGTTCCAGTCTGATAGGCTGGGCTTGCTTGGCAGGACATGCTTCTGTGGGACAAGGTCCTGTTCCTAGTCTTGACTCCTCATCCTGGGATCTGCATGTGCGGCAAATCCAGTCTCAATCTGGCTGAAGATCTGACAGAGCTCTGTCTATGTGAAGTACCCTGTTAGCACCACTAAAGATTTGGATATAACAGTCTACACAGGACATATTGTGAAAATGGGATTGCGTTGTCTCCAAACTTTCTCTTGGGTATGTGGATGGTTTCCCTTGTGATCTATACCTTCTGGCTCCTTGGCTTGGACGATCTTTAATGCCAGTCAATTCATCAGCTTTCTGCAAAAAGAGAGTAATTTTGGAAAGCTGAAACATGGTCTTAATTAACATGCTATTGTGGTTAATCTGGTTTACCAATCCCTTAATACAGAGAATCAATACTTACAGACATCAAAGTTGATGAGTTCCCTCATAGGAAAAGAAAAATCTATAAAACATAGATGGTTACGCTTCTCAAAGCTGCAAATTATAAACAATGAGTTCCACTAAACCTTAACCCAAGGTGAAAATTGCTGATGTTTTAACCCAGTGTACAGCTGGCTCCTGGGCCAAAATTGTTACACAGACCTTTGAGCAGCAGGAGGATAGTGACAACTGCCTTCATAACCGTCCTAGCTTCAATGGCACCTCAGTGCATAACTTGGTGGATTTGCAAAAGTAATAATATTTTTCTTAGTACAGACCATCCATTTGTAGGTGGCTGTGGCAGTTATCTAAATACAATAGTAGAAACATTTAGCCTTGCAGACTTGTTGAAAAGATTTACCAGGCACAGTATTAACTGGCCTTACCTGACTTTTACCATGATTGATGAAAGTAAAATGTGAATCATAAGGTACTTACCTGGCAAAAAAATTCTCTGCCATGAAGTATAATATTTTTCAATTCCAAAGTACGCAAGAAAGATTTATCCCCGCAATAATTTGGTGACTTCTTTAAAATTCTACAGACTGAAAAAAATTGAGACCTGGCCAGCTTCTGCCTGCCTTGGTGGAGTGGAAACCCAGCCACTGGGGGTAGGAGCTTCATCCATCTCTGCAGTTGGTTGTTATGGTCTAACTGAGTTAAGTAGCTCTTGAGCTGGTCATCTGTATAGGGGTTGCTCCTTTCCTTCTGATAGACGTATGAGAGAAAATGGCCACATCGCTCAGTAAAATGTTCTTAAATGTTTTCTCACAGCAGATTATATGCATGGCTATTCCTGCTATTGCTAGTGGGTAGGATAACTTCAGGAGAGCTAACTCACATGCCATACTCATAGCCTCCATAGAAATATTAGGTATAATGGAATGGCCAACCCATCAGGGAAGGTCCTTTCATATATGGAGCCTAAAACAAATCTCGACTGATACCTCCTTAGATGTTGGTGCAAGAGGTATACATTAGCCTCAAAATAGCATTCAAACGAAGTCCATATTTTGTCATAGCAACCAGCTGGCTTTGCATCAGAGAAAGAACTACCTTGTTCTTGTGTGGACGGTAGTATAATGTGACACACACGTGGAGACAAGTTGAACTGCCAAAACTCGTGAGTTCAAACTGCGAATCCTTCAGCTCCTCTTGAGTAGCTGTACAACATGTGTCAGTGAGACATGCAGCTGGACACAGCCAAGAGGATAGCTTTAGGATGTAAGGGAGGAAAAGGACTTCTCTCAGCCTGCGGGGAACATGCATGATTTGAGGCTTACTGCCTGTGTCTAATCACATTTTATTTTACACTTACAATTTATTTTATGATTTTTTTCTCTATAGGTCTGCTACAAAAGGCTAACAAAATAATACTCATACTTCTAAGACAACCTGAATATTGGAGCAATTACTGTGGGGGACAATTGGAGTTCTGGCTCTGGGAAGACAAACAGCCATTGACCAGCAACTTGCAGTTTCAGTGCTCTTCCTTCATTCCTTGTAGCCTCCCTATGCTAAAAGCCATTTCCGTCAGGTGCTTACAGCTTCCAGAAAAGAGGACTTGATCAGGCAAGTTCATTTGTGGGCCATCCAATGGGACACAAGGAATCTGATGGTACCTTTCCTTGGACATTGGCATTGGCATGATCCTTTTGGGTGTGAAATGACCAGATCAGAGCACAATTTACCATAAAGGTCTAGGCTGTAGCAAGCACAGGTTCTCCCTTATGCTTGATAGTTCTCATATAAGAATATTGCAATTTTCTAGCCTTAAAGGTTTTTATATTTTCCTTGGAGAATAAATTTTACAGAGGTGCCCAAAAGCCAACCAAGAATAGAGTAAGGAACACTGGGTCAATGTAATAGTCAATCCATGCTCAGAAGAGATTTTACAATCTCAAATACGATTGTTTAAGCCTTTATTTATAGCTATAGCTGTCCAAACATGGCTTTCAGTCAGGAAGCTGAGCAAACAGGTACCTCCTCTGTAAAGGAAAAGCAGTCTTTGGGGTCTCAGGGCCTCTGAGCAAATAGCTGAGTTCATGGTTGGGATTCTTGCTGCTGCATATGGGGCATCCAAGTGGTGTAACTTTTGCTGCACATCTGCCTGCCTGCCTCCAGGGGACACATGGGGTGGGTAAGGTGCACCACTGTGAATCCAGTTATCAAAGTAGACCCTTCGCTGTACATCTCCTGTTATCATAACTTCTGTGTCAGTAATGTTCTCTTCCAATTTTCTGATAAATCCTGCTGTTGGCCTGAGTTACTGATGTGGCTTTTCACCTTTTGAGTAGGTCCTTCCCAAAGTGGTCTGTTTTACTGCACTTGTATAAAGACTCTGGTTTTAGTGAAACTTCAGTACTGTGTGCCTTGATCCCCAATATTACTTTGTGTGCTCCTACAAAGACTGATGTCATCGTGACAGCATCTGAACAGGGAGTCCCAAACAGTCTAGCTCACAGGACTGTGTTGTCACTGGGGGAATCATAGATGTCCAAAGTGAAAAAAGGAAAAAAAAAAAGAGTTAAGTACCATTCCTCCTGGCACTAAGCAACCAAATTCCCAAAGGATTTTTGTAAAGCATCCCCCATAATATCTGTTTCTCTGTCTGATTAAAAACTCTTCTTTGTTTAAAAATAAGTCTCCCATTCTTTCAGTTTTCTAAAAATAGTCACACTTCTAGCTGAGATGCTGCTAATTGGTGACATCTTTGTATTCTGAGTCTTACTCATTCCTCATCAAACAGAAGAGTCAGGCTTCACTGATTCTTTGTGCTGGTGTTAAAAGGTTTACCCACTGGACATACCTTCCCCATCTTACGAAAAACAGAGCTTGTTTTTTTTTTTTTTTTCCCTCTTAATGTGCATGAGATTTTGAAGGTCATTTTCTGCTAGGGCTCCTCACCTGCCTTATTACTGTTTGCATGTGTTTATGTTTCTTTCTATGGCATCCTCTTTACAACAACTGAGAAGAAGCTGCATATTTTAAAGGTCTGCTGGTGAAACAAAGTCACATGCATGAATAATTGGGCCCCAATCCAGTGCTGTAATCTATGTGGGCAGGGTGCAGATCCATTAATTCCATTGGGGTCTGTGTGTGGGACAAACCAGTGAATAAACCCAGGCAAATCAATGACTTCTGGTGAGTTAAATTCATTGACAAGAACAAGATTTGCATATGAGATGGGAGTGACAGCACATATAGGATGAAATCCTGGCCCTGTCCATGTCAGGGATGGGAGTTTTGAATCAGTAGTTTAGATTCCACTCATGGTTTGTTGTTTTCCTCCCTCCAAGTTTTAAAGACATGCAGTTATTTGCACAAGCAGAACAGGACTGGCAAATTCAATAAGGCAAGTTTTTGATAAAGGTCTTTTGCTAATTTATTGCCAGACTTGGGAAAAAAGAATATATAGCCTTATGTCGTTGAGATTAATGAAGCGCATTTTGGAGGTGTCCTGAACTGGATGCATTAGCAAATGTATCTAAGCCAAGAAAGCACCAACAGACAGATCAAGCAAGATGCTTGACTTAGGCACTCTCCAGCAACTTCAAACCACACTAAGGAGCCAGAAGTAAATAAAGTCACAGTGCAATAGGGAAGCAATGGGCTGCTAATTGCTGTAGGTTGAGCAGATACAGATCACCCTACAGGGAAAGACAAAGAAAATGGGAAATCCCTCCAGAAGGTGCCAGGCTGACATTGCCTCTCTACAGTAGAGCATGGATGAGCAAGCCACCTCTCATTATCACTTCCATCTCTCATGCTGGGTTTTGCAGTGTGATAAAGAATTAGGTTTAGCAAATTAGGTAGGGGAAAGGGAATTTGGAAATGACACCCCTGATGATTGATGATACTAATAAGTATTGTGCCAAGGAGATCCCCTTCCCCCAGCAAACAGGGCACATGCACGCACAGCCTTGCACACTGTCTGAACATAAACATCACTGTATACAACATATATTGAGGTATTTAGAGAGGGGAAATAAAAAATGTACACAACAACCTTTATTCATGCAATATCTATACAATGCTGCTAAATATACACACACTTCATGTAAGTAGAAGCATGCAAAGAAATACACAATTTATATGCACAGAAATATGTATATTTTAAAAATCCCCCCGCACACATCGCTCCCTTTGCAAAAGGATAACAGAACCAAACCATGACAGATGATTGTTAATCTTGTGCTGCAGGAAACTCTAGCTCAGTTCCCTGTTTTTGCTTCATTTGAGGCAGAATTTGAACCTTTCCCCTGAGGGGAAGGAGTTCTGCAGAGGAAATCTTTTTGCTTCAGCCTGTTCATTCAAACAGGGAGAACTGGAAGTATGGTTATGGTAAGATGTGGGAGAAAGAGGTATCCTTCTCTGCTTCAAATGATGCAGAATAAAATTTGAACCTGTCTGCCACACATCAGTGCTTTAACCACCAAGCTGTATGGGGCTGCCAGGATGGTAAGACTGGCAGGTATAGAAATGAATATATGGACATACTTGTCCCTAGGCTGTCCACTGGGTGAGCCACAGCTCATTTAACCACCTTCCCAGGGTGTTTCCGAGGCACTAGAGGGTCAAGTGGGGAAATTCTCACTTTGAGGATCCGTCTTCAGGTCCTGTTTTGGCTTGAGCTGGAGCCCTTCACAGCTTCTCAGCTATGGGCAGCATCTGTACTCAGGCACCTTGGACACACACAGGAGTGTGTGGAAGCTTAATAAGATTTTTGTGAGTGCAATAGCACCCTGCTGGTAGATTTGGGTGCTGAAGGATACCTAAATACCCTTTGAAGAGCTGGACCTCTGTTGCTATGGTGATGAGAACTATGATATGATGATATAAAAAGTTACATGGAATGGAATAAAATATTGTATTTAAATAGATCCATGGAGATCTACAAGTTTATTTCATTTTTAGGTTTCATATCCATGCACACTGATGTGTGCCTGCCACAGCTTCAATCTGCTTCTTTGGTTTGACACATGGGATTAGGCAAAATGGCAGTGCACTCTGCTCTTCATGCAGCAGCCAGCCCATACGGTCAACGACTTGTCATACAGCGAAAACTGGAAATGCTACTTTTGCCCACTCATCAGGAATGTGTTAATCACAAAGGAAGTAACTGGTGAGCAGTGCTAGAAGGTATTTGAAAGATGGTGTAGATGTGTGTGTGTGTGTGTGTGTGTGTGTGTGTTGACAGCAGACTTCTTTGTTGCAGACTAAATTGGGGGCTATTGCTACATGGATGACTGCAAGCATAAGACTTCAGTATTACTCACTCCCAAACCCCAGTAACAGTAAAATTAATGCTGACTTCTTTCCTCAGAGTATTTCCTTCTCTATTCCTAACATTTTAATCCAGAGCACTACCACCGTCAAGAGCTGGATGGGGCTCCCCACATACAATAGCTCCTCAGTCTCTATAAGAATCATGTAAGAGCATAAAAATACTTCATTCTGCTGTCAGCTGAGAGGCAGCTTTTCACCACTTTAGCATGCCAAGTCTCCTTCCAGCAGGTTCCTTCTGAAGTTATCCCCAGCTCTTTGTACCACGACAGGAGATTCACAGTCAGTCCATTCATATGTAACGGTGAATACACATGTCTTTGTCTCATACCAGCGCACACATAAAATTCTTCCAGTCTTCTGGTGCATTGGTTTTTAAAGCAAAACTTTTGCTTTCAGACTTTTTTGTTCTAGTCTCCTGGTCTGACCCAGTCTCATCTCAGAAGCCTGGAAGTGCATTTGGGCTAGAGATAACAGCTACAAAAATCCCCAGAACTGTCTAAATCATGGAATCACATAGTTGGAATGGACATCCGGAGGTCTCTAGTCTCCATCTTCCTGCTCAGCTGGACTATCACCCACACGGGATGTGGCCTTGTGTAGCTGAGACTTGCAAACCTCAAAAGATGGAGGTTGCACGACACTTCTGGTGAGCTCTTCCACTGCTGTGCCCTCCTGCTGAAACACATTTTCTTAATGTCCAAACTGAAAACCCAAATTGCATTTTGTAGTCTGCCCTTCTTATAGTGCCTGGTACTACCAAGAAGGATTTGGGTCTTCCATCTTTGTAGCTGCACATCAAGCCATTTTAGTTACAAGTTTGTCCCTTAGCCTTCTTTCCACAAAGGCAGAACAGGTCCAACTCCCTCTGCCTCTCAGCTCGTGCCATTTTGGTAGCCCTCCATTAGACCTGTTGCAGTTTCTTCCTATCCCTTTTCAGCTAGGGGCCCAAACCAGACACAATATCACAGATGGGATCTCACCAGAGCCCAGTACTCTGCTCATTGCTGGCCACCAGCCGGACATCAGGCCATTGATTACTCCCCTTCAAGAAGTGTCAATAAAACTGTTTTCCTGAACTGCAATAAGGATCCTGTGAAACTGCCACTGCCGTACCTGAGTCCTCCTACTCTAGCTGGGGAGAGCTTCAGGACAGCGAGCATCAACACCAAGGTCAACTTTATCATAGAACTGTATCCTGGGCTGCGTAAGAAGTGTGGCCTGCAGGTCAAAGGATGTGATTCCGCCCTGCTACTCTGCTCTGGTGAGACCCCACCTGGAGCACTGCATCCAGCTCCGGAGTCCTCAGTACAAAAAAGACATGGACCTGTTGGAGTAGGTCCAGAGCAGGGCTACAAAAATGATCAGAGGGATGAAACACCTCTCCTGTGAGGAAAGACTGAGACAGTTGGGGTTGTTTGGCCTGGAGGAGAGAAGGCTCCAGGAAGACCTTATTGCAGCCTTTCAATACTTAAAAGGGGCTTATAAGAAAGATGAGGACAGAGTTTTCAGCAGGGCCTGTAACAACAGGACAAGGGGTGATGGTTTTAAACTAAAAGAGGGTAGATTTAGATGAGATATAAGGAAGACATTTTTTACGATGAGGGTGGTGAAACACTCAACAGGTTGCCCAGAGAGGTGGTAGATGCCCCATTCCTGGAAACATTCAAGGTCAGGTTGGACGGGGCTCTGAGCAACCTGATCTAGTTGAAGATGTCCCTGCTCATTGCAGAGGCCATTGGACTAGGTGACCTAAAGGCCCCTTCCAACCCAAACTATTCTATGATTCTATGATTCTATGATAGAAGAACATGAGGGTGGGATTAGGAAAGGTTTTGTGTATTATCACTGGGCAAACAATGAGTATATAGGCTGCTGTTGCCACTATGGAATCACTTACTTCTGGGCCAGCTAAAGGGTAATGCATTTATGCTTTCCTTAACTGAAAGGGGTTAAAGGGCTTTGTCTCGGTATGGCACTGGTGCAGCCTTGCACCCAAGCACCCTGCCGCAGAAAGGAATGGCCACCCCCAAGTGAGACATCCTGACTCCCCATACAACGTCCAGGAGCAGCAGAAGCCCCAATGCCGTATCCCTGTAACCCACCACCCACTCCGCCTGGGAAGCCAGCAAAACTGCAGAGCTGGCAAGGCGGAGGTGATTCCCTGTGAGTTGCACAGAAATATCAAGGATTTATGGGCTCACACCACAACTAAATCTTTTTAAGGCTTAAGACCCAAAAAGGTGGTATCCTCAAAACCATTCCTTCATGGAACCTGGTGGCACCTAAAAATCTGCAGGCATCACAGCCTCAAGCACCAACAACTAATGTATTTTCAGACATGCCCAGAAGGTTCTCAGTTTTCACAGGTCTGAGCAGTTCAACATCTATTTTGGACATGACTCCTGTTGGTATCCACAAATTAGGCATCTGTCTTGCATGCGGGGGAGCCTAAGCTAGTAATTCAGGGGCAAAAGACCAGATGATACACAGAGAGAAAGACAGCAAATAACCAGCGAAGTCTACTGTGACAACTCACTGCCAGTCCCCTGCCAGTGTCCCTGCAGATCTTCTCTTTTTCGGGATATTGGCTGCCTGTGACATTTTTTCTTCATCCAGCTCAAATTAGAGTGATCACAGGCTGACCCACAGAGTGTAGTTCATCATGAATTTTTTCCTACTGATTACATAAATAATCACAGGAAGGAAAGTGCCTTTTACATTAATGCACAGTTGCACAAGCTTTCGTAAGAACATAAGAAGATGTTGAGTGGTAAAGCCATGCTTCAATTGTCTTATTTATCTTGTGAGCCTAAAGGCCTGTCATCTGCAAAGTGACAAAGCTGTCTGTTTAACCTAAACTCATCTCCATTTTGTAACCTATTAATGTATTTGGAGTGCATGGGTAAACAACAGTATTTAGCACTGATGTTCCTTGTGATACTCGTTTCTCTGGGTTCTGGGAGAGCCTACATTTTGTACCCTTCTTTTTTTTGTGAGGGATTAATGGCAGAGTCACGGGCAAATTCAAGGGATTAGGATGGGATTCTTTGTTAAACAAAAGAAATGTGCAAAAGCAAAGGAATAGGCAACCCGTCATGCAAATCAAAACCGTGAGGTCAAGTAGAAAATAGACCTGGAATTGCCTAGAGGAATATGATGAACAGAGGCCCAGATCTGTGAAAACATGGCAAGGGTAAGGTTATCGGCTTACTGCATTCAAGAAAATATGGAGACTGTAGCGTAAGGTCAGCACAATTTAAGACTGAAAAATCTGCCTTTTGCATGACCCACCTCATCTTTGGTCTTCAAGGAGAGATGGGCAAATGCAGCACGGAAGTTTCTTCATCTCAGTTAGTAGAATTTCTGAAATAAACTCTCTCAATTTCATCCTAATGAAGTGACTTTCCAACAGATGATTGAAGGTCATAGGAAAGAAGATTGGAGCCTCTGTGTTTGGTTGTGCAGTTGGGGTAGCAAATAGAGAAAATGAGTCACAAGCTCTAATATTAAACATAGATGTCTTTACATTTCCCAGAAATTAGTCTCTCTACCTAGGCTCTGCAGCCACTCAGCCAGCTGGCATAAGAGCCCGAGACACCTTTTGAGCACTCTTTCATGTCACCGTGGCAGAAGTTTCCTCTCTTCTCTTCTCTTCTGGCACAGTTACGGAGCCTGCTTGTGGCTGGCCAGAGTCTCTTCAAGCTTCAGATCTGTGTTCAGCATCACAGCTGGGTCCTGCTGCTACCAGAGCTAATTAGAGTCCTGCAGGTCACTGCCTTCATGAAGATGTTTTTGTTGTTATGGTACTGAGTACCCTGTTCCTTTGCTACTGGCACTTATCCTGCTTTCAGCACAGAGCCCTAAAGGTCCAAGACACCAGCGAAGGCAGACTCTCAGTACAATAATTAGGCTCAAACACAGAAGGAAAGCAGTCCATTTTCTCCTGCCACAGCCAGCATCACTTCTTAAGTCCTCTCTCTCCCCTATCCCAGGTTTCTTTCTGGTACGTGCAATGGTAGCACACTCTAATTAAGGCTTTTGGGTCTACTTTGCTGCATCCATGCTAGACAGGGAGCTCTGCTGGAAGGGTTGTGGGGTGGGTCACACAGAGGAATGACATCTATTCACCTCTAAGGGTAAAGTTTCACAGGCAGATGGGGCAAGCTCACAGCTCGCTGCTCTGGGGGGCAGCCTGCATCCCTGCGCATCCCCCCACTGCTGGCAGCCCCATCATGTCCTTCGCATTGGCTCAGCTAGTAACACAGTGAGACAGACCAACTCACTAATCTAAACTTTCATTTCTTCTTTTCTTTCCTCGTGTTGATCTTTTGCCTCTTTAATGATACAGACTGATTGCTAAGAGTGAATGCAAGGGGAACAGTTAGACCACAGGATCCATAGTGAGGAGACTACGCTTTTGCAGACTATGGGCTGTAAGGTTGAGCTGTCTCGCGAAACCTTATCCTAAGAAGCACCTGGGCTGTCACTCATCGGGGTGTCACAAAGTAAAATGGACTCTGGTCTTAATATCTTCTTGAGAACATTTAACATTAAAAACCAGCATGCACTAAGCAAAGATCCAGCCCAAAAAGGAAATGTCGTACCCTTCCATACAGTATTTGTGGTATTCTGTAAAGGATGTTACACTTATCTGCTGTATCTTACGCCAAAGAAAATGAACACTGACTATTGCATCCTGAGCACAGGTAAAATCAACCAAAGACTAGCAAGGAAAGAGAAGCTCTCTATTTTCTGGGTAAATTGTGGAGCCTTTAGATATGCAGTGAATGTCCAAAGAGGAAATGTTACAGCAATGGTAAAACAAGAGAGATGATACTTTCTTCTGCAGGTGTATGGATTAGTCTGATGGCAACACTATTATCTGGTTAGGTAAGGAACAAACCCCATTCTCAAAGAAGCAAATGTGAAACACTGTTTTGCTGATCAGCTTCAGTCATACTTATCAAGAGTTATATCACTGCAGCATCTAGAATTAGGCCCTTTGTGCTTAATTTTCAGGGAAGGTAAAAACCTTTTTGAATAATCAAAATATGTGAATATGGACTGCATATTGTGCTGGAGCCTCTGGAACTAGATTCACTGGGGGGTTGGAGGTGTCTAACTGCTGTTCTGTGTGCTAACTTCCAAAACAGCTATCCTCCAGACCTCCTTGGTGCCTAAATTTTATAGATACCAGGGCTCTCCCCTCCTCTACAGAAATCCCCACGGCACCTGAATTTCAGCTACTGCTGTTCCCTATCTCAGGCTCACAAATCAAACATTCCCCTGCTTGCTGTGCTCATGGGACCTGAGCTATTCCATGCTGCAATAAAGACATAAATATTCATTAAGTCACAGGGAACAAGAAGCTGTAAAGAGTTGATTCTGCAGCCTTCAGGGTTGATCCTTACCTGCACTGGGGGAGAGGCAGGGCTGGGTCTGTTAGTCCGTGAATACTGAATTGTAAATGCAAAGGAAATTGAAAATTACTGTTACAGGATTGGCCGAGACAACTACCTCCCATCTCACTCAGTACCCCGCTGGGCAGAAAGTCTCCAGAAAGAAGGGAGATCTGGCTGTGAGTTTCTGTCCCAAAATAGGCAGAGCAGGGATTTGAACTCAAGCATTATCAGAAGAAGAACCGGTGTGTAGCGGGGAGGAGTGTTTGGCTGCACTTTGTGAGAAGAAGCAGGGAGGTGGGGGGAAAGCAGGCTCCAAGTGTGGCTGCAGGATCCCCTCCTCTGGGAACGAACAACAATTTATCGGCGAAACAGATGTCAAGCAACTCAGAGGCATCAAATTGCAGGTGAAGGTCTATCTGTGCAAGCCCACTGCCATGGCACCTGGCAAACTTTACCAGTGGAAACTTTGTTATTTAGGGAATTAAATGTTTCCTGTGAGGGAAATCCTTCTTCCCAGGATTTTCTAAAAATAGCAAGAATAATAATACAGGGGAAAAACCCCACAAGATCCAAACACCCCATGGGGCAGAGCCAGCAGCACACAAATGGATCACTCTCTCCCCTGACCGTACAGCAAGCAGTTATCATGTCACTCTAATTTCCCGTCTCTGCTCTTGTGACATCAGCTAAACAAAAGGGGCCAAGCAGATCCCTGGTGTCACGCCAACAAAGTTCCTTGAGCTACCTCAGGCATGGGTTTGCTCAGCACATTTACCAGTGCAGTATGTGCTAACGCGTGGGCATCTCCCTGGGTGGATCTGCACCTGGTCTGTGGTCTAGACCAAGTATCTGTCTGTCACTGCGTTTCTCCACTTGTCTTTTAGATTCCTACGAAACATGTTCTTGCCTCTTTTGTCTAACCTTTGTCTTCCCGTTTTTGTCTGCCTTGTGAATTCTGCCTAATTAGGAACCTTTCAAATTCCCTTGTGGCCTCGAGTTTTCTCATGCAGAATTTGGAATTAGTGCATTTTTGAGGCTAGTTTTCAGGGCCAGGTTCATGCTTTTAAAGTGCTAAAATAACAATTAACAATACTTCGCACTTCCATACATTTTTTTTTCCTCTGGGGATCGCAAAGCACTTTATAACTGGCGATTAATTAAGATTCAACATTGTGAGGGGATGAATGTATAGGGACACATTTCTTTTCCACTGTAGGAATGCAGCCATCTCTGGGGTAGACCATAATAACTGGTTTAGAGAGTTACTAGAACATATTGAATACCAGACAGCAGTTTTTAGGCTGGAAAGTAAAAAACAATACAATACCCAGTTGAATGCGCAAAAGAGATTTATAGAATCAGAATGAAATTACACAAATGAATTTTAACTACGATGCCAAGGTCAGTCCTCCTCCCACCCGGGGCCAGAAACACAGTTTCACATCTTGTTCCGAAACAACCAGCCCCGATAATGGACTTAAACAGGGCACTTGGGCCGTACGGCTCCCCACACATCGCACTGGGACTCGGGTTTGGTCCTAAATCAAGAGGAAATGGTGCCACCTACTGAACCATCAGCCCCACCAACGACCAGTGCTCAGGGGTGATTTCCCAGCCAGACACAGAACCCATGCCCAGCATGTAAAATCCAGCATGTTTTCCAACTTATGTATATATTACACATATACAGAGAGAGAGACAGACAACAGAAGAGTCAGTATGCCAGAAAAGATGCAAATTTGGGCTTGCTTAATGATACTACTGTTTTATTATGGTGACGAGAAAAGACCTGAGCACGGACAGAAGCACCAGCTGTATTTCGAGGCCCCATGGTAGCTAGCAGTCATGTCTTGCCTTTGCTCCCATAGTCCTCAGAATATTAATGAAGAAAAGAGTGTTTATTATTTTCAACACTCCTTCTCTCTACAAGGATAGTATTAATGATGTAAGGAAGTAAACAATTCACTGATCCACAGAGCTCTAACAGTTATTAATTTCCAAGGACCTATCCTCACACCAATCTAGGAACTGGAACACTGGAAAATGGTGTGAATAAATATGAACACAGACACACTCTGGTTTACAAATATCAGACATTGGTCCAGTTTGTCAAAACTGTTCCTTTTCAACAATCACGTATTTGGACACTGACAGCTAAATCCATGCAGGTTTAGCCTGAATGTTGCCCAGGCTCTTTGCTGCAGTTGCTGGTGCAGGTGGCATGGTTGGGGCCAACCCAAGTGTAGGCAAACAGGCACCTACACCCTGCCTCAGTTTCCAGGAGATGAATCTGGACTTCTGATACCGCGAAGGTGGTGCAGTCATTTCCCTATTGCTGTTATGGCTGCAGCATGCTGGGGTGTCTCTGCTGTTCTAGTTCAGCATCGCTGGATAAAAACCAGAAGACAGCCACGGCAAAACCCAGCACTGTTTTTGCGTGCCTGATGAGTGCCTGGCTGCTGGCTGCTGCCTGGTTCCCTCCTGCTTGCTGTCTTTTCCATCTTGACAGCCTGGCTGTACCATGGCTTGGCTTGAAAAGAAGAGTTGGCAACTGCTCTTGTCCAGGATACAGGGTGGTTTGCTGATCAGGGCACTCTGGAGATCTGGGAAATGGGAGAACATTTCTACCTCCATTGGAGGAAAGCTGAGAGCTAGATATTCGCCATCTTAAGTCAGTGCTCTAACTACTGTCACATAGGTCAAAACATAAGAAATGGCACCATCCAGTACTGGATTCCTGCCTTTAGGAAAGGATGATGAAGCAGATTTCAAAGGCATGAAGACAACTAACATTTCCAGTGGTTCCTCGCTACTTGCCTTACACCTCACAAGTAAGGGAGACAGGAGCAACCTCTGCAAGTCTTTATGGCTCATGACTTTGCATTGACTGGCAAAGAGATTTAGGTAACCGTATTCCTCTCTTTTTCCTTCTCCCCAGGCCCCTAAAATTTCAGTCATGTATGCAAATTAGACCAACTGGGTTCAGGGCGCTGGCAGTAGTCCTCATTACCCCTTTGTGGTAACCCATCAGGTCTTTTTGTGCAGTGCCAGGAGGACCAGACCTCAGAGAGCTCTGCAAAATCCAGGCAGAAAGGTGCATTTCAGGATCAGCTCTCAGCAGAGCTTAAGAGCACAATGCCAGCTCAAGGCTGATCCTTAGTACAGGTAAAATTCAATTCTGCAAAAGCAAAGAGGAGATTTAGAGGAACGGTGTAGGAAAAGCTGGGAGACACCAGTCTGGGGGAAGACTGCTTTCCTAAAAGTTCTCTCGGGGCTACTGGACTGTCTGCCCGAACACTTCATGAGTGGGGAACAGGAGATGCTGGATCAGGTGAGAGAGGGAAGGGACAGGCCTGGGAAGGAGAACTGGACTTGCTTCTTTAGTTCTTGCTGAGGAGGAGGAAAGCGGGGAACTGACCCCCAGAATAGCAATCATTGCCTCCTACAATCTCTGCCAGCAGCTGTGCAGATAAAGACTGGCCAGACTGGGGACTGGGGCACTGCTATGCCACATACCTTGTCCAAGCACAACAGTCTGCCAGCTGCTGCTACTGCAGGGAACCACCAACTGTGCCTGTCTGTAAAGGCAGCCCTGGAGGAATGAGGACAGAGAGATAAGTTTCTATCTTGGAGCACGATTTTTTCCCAAAAGCTCTGTGTTGGTGCAGAGATTCATCTTGCTGGAGCCTTCTGGAGGTATGGGACCTTCCTAAGGAAGCTCCACTGCGCACCATGGCAGCTATCCTTTTCAACCACCACCATCTGAGCTTGCATTATTGACCTGTTGGGAAGGGAATTCAATCTTTCTGAAAGGGAATGGCGGGTTTCATTTTCTTATATATGAATCCACATTCGATTGCAAGCTGTTTGTACATGGTACTGAGCACAGAGGCCCTAATCCTCACCAAAGCCCCTGGGTGTGCCTTCACTACAGGAACAAATAAAAATAGTGATTGCATTAGGTATCCATTTATCAAACCCAGGTGCCATCTAAGGATGCTGCTTCTTACTCTCCCTCTGTAGTGCATTATCTTCCAAAACAAAAATAATTTCAAATAATAATTTAAGTTTCAGGTTGCTCAAAGCTAGACACTCATAAGGTCAGGCTGTCAACTTTCTAGCACCAATTAATGTATTGATAAAGCTTCTGGAGTACTGACATTAACAGCACCTTTTTACAAAGATACCTGCAGGTAATATCAAACCAATTACTATTGAATCTGAAGTGGGGGAACCGGTGAGCCTGCCTTAACAGAATTACTGAGATATATTGAATTATTTCTACCAATATGGAAACTTATATAAAAGCGAAGCACCGAGAGAGACATATTTGTCTTTGTTGGGCAAAGCTGAAGCATAGGTATTCCCCAGGCCATTCTGGCCCATGTTGGTGATATATTCAGAGCTCTGGATGTTTCAAGTAAATACATCCTTAGCCACACTCCCCCTGCTGTCCCTACTGATTTTGATTAAAGGAACAGACCCTTGAAGCAAAGAGATACCCACCAACAGAAAAGTGATTTATATCTGAGTCACCACAGCCAGGGAGGAGGCTTAGCACCAAGGTGGGACATCAAAAGAAGATGCTGTTACCAAGGTACAGATTGGCACAAACCCTTCATCCACTTTTACTCCTGTAGCAAAACCCAGTCACCAAACCAGTGTTTAACGTCCTTTGGACTTACTCCAGTCAACTCAGAGATGTTAGCTTCAGGGTGAGGAGAGTGGGAAATGTGATCAGGATCAGACAGGAACAGTCATGGGGCATTTCAGTGTAAACAAAAGGAAAGGATGCTGGATGAGAGAAATTTGGGATGTGGCCATCTTAGCACTATGTGGCAAATTTCTACTCTCTCAAAATTTGAGTGCCCCCTTTAAACAGAGCTTTTAAAAGCCTAATGTGCCCCAACCATGCTCTGTCACTTTTTCACTTAATCCATATATATATACACACACATATATGTATGTATGTACATATAAAGATATATAATTTTTATTAAGTGACCCATTAAAGAAACAAAAGAGCAAACAATACACAGGGTGAACAATCCTTCTCAGAGACATTGCTTTCACTGTTTCACTTGCTTTGGTAGATTGTTATATTGTGCAGTGATATCTTCTCACTGTTTTCTCTTAATTATCCTTAATTCTATTAAACAGACAAACATCAACTGCAAATAATACATGCTTAATTATGCAGTGTTGGTGGTTGATACCGTATTGCCATCAGCTTTTCTTTTAATATTTTGGCAGCACACAAATGAAACTGCTACAATATGTTTAAATAGCCTCTATCAGCGTAACGGTCATGAAACCATCACATGCACAGTCTCCTCACCTCTGCCCATAGAAGGCCAGCAGGGATGGTGAAAGGGAGCAGCTCCCATCCCAAATGAGCTTCCAGATGCCCTTGCTTGATATGGATCTGATGGCAGGAGGCTAGCAAATGGTTGCCAGGTGACCCCAGAGATAGGCAGGAAGCGCCCTCATGCAACACAAAACAATCATTTTCAAAATAAAGCAAAAATTCTCTGGGTTTTGTCATCATTATTATTTGTAATCGCTTCTGAGGATGGAGAAGGCTTGTCAGACCAGATGGGACCAGCATATATAATGAATGACACAGTACATTGCACAGGAACCAGAAGTAGCTGAGAGCAATAGGGCCCCAGGACTGTCACTATTGCATTAGTGACAAACAGATCCACAGGGAAGTCCGTAAAAGATGCAGCCATTTTCACAAAGACATTGCAAAGATGCCATATGGTAGACAGCATTTTTCACCTGCGAACACAGAAGTCTGGCATAATCTCGTACAGCAACCACTGGAGCCACTCTTTACCTGTGCCATGGTAGACTTGGTCTGGTCCCCCAACGGTTTAGGATCTTCATGAGTTTGGCTTTGTGTGGCATATTTGCCACAGAGTCTGTAATTAAAACCAGAATCTTGTTTTACGTTGAACATTTCCAGGAACAGATCTAGGTGTAAAAAACTTTGTGAGATGTGGTTTATTTTGCTAGGTGTTTTACTTTGCTTTACTGTCTTTATTGTCTTTTCCATCTCCATATTGCCTGCGCAGAAGTGGCACATTTTCCTGCTGTTACACAACAGCTAAAACAGATCTATGAGCCATGTCTCCATTTCAGAGGCCACAAAACACCTCAAGATGGCCCTGTGCTTCAGTCTTGCCCTTCGCAACCTCCCATCGTTTACCAGCATCCAGGCAATGAACATATTCCTAGGCTGGATGGCAGTGGGCCCAAAGGATGGTTGGAAAGTAACTAGATAGGACAAGCCTTTTACAGTGAATCGGTCAAACTGTTCCAAGCAGATTTGTCCTTGCGCTAATTTACAGGACTAAATACCACTTGGAGACATCGCATTTGCTCAGAATGAGACTAGGAAGAGGATTTGGCCCTTAATCCATGGAGTATGGATTGGTATGGAACCATACCAAACACAACATGCCAGATACAATATACCATACCAAACATGCCAGATACAGTTCTCCTTCCAGACCCATCCAAAATAATTTAAATGGGTTGAGCAAAATAAGTCTCAAGCCCGTGCCGGCCCTGCTTGGAGTGGGGGTTTGGACTAGTCTCCCAAGCCTCTTTTCATTGTGAATGATGCTAGGATGGTGCAGTGATGAGGAAGAAGCCCATTCAGAGGTCTTGAAGCATCCTAAAGCTCATATTGCCAAAAGTGCCAGGAGTAGAGACACCCTTCTTCGCTGTCATCATACAGTGGCCACTACCCAAACTGATTAAGAGCTTAGAAAAGCTTCACAGTGCAGAAGCAGCTCCCTGCATTAACATGGCTGAGTCACGCAGGCCAGAGACTGCCTTCCGCTAATGCGGGACTGGCACAAAAGCTGAATAATGAAGGGAAGCTTACGCTGCTGCTGCCTTTACTCCAGGACTCGTTTTATTCTTGCAAGCTCTCAGGCAGTCACCATTCATGCACAGGTGCAACCATAAAGGGGCCAAATGTGGAAGGCAGGGTGTGACTAAGCCCAAAAATGAGCGACACAAATGCATTATTCATGCAGAAAGCTTACAATGCTCCACGATTCCTTTCTTCAGTGCAGATCACTCCACTATCAACATTGGCTACACGATTCTTTATTTCTGACACCTGCCTTTGTTTCTTTTCTACCTCAGAAGCGAGGTGATGTGGGTATTCGCATGAAATGTTTGCTCAGGCCAAATTTCCCAGCAATGCTCAGCAATTCCCCGGGACTGTAAGGGAGTAGCAGTGACACAAGCGGTGACAGGGTCCAGCCGCCTTACGCGGTCTGCCCCTCTGAGCACAGGAGTCAGCGCGTTGTCAGGAACTTTGCTGGAGAAATGTATTAGAGGAAAAGAAGGGTTGGGAAAAGAGAGAGGAAGAGGAGAACAGAGAAAGCAAAAAAGGAAGGTGAGGATGGGAGGAGAGAGGAACTTCCAATCAACATAAAAAAGCTGGAAGCTTGACTTCGTTGTTGAAAATAATAGGGGTTTTAACAGTTAAAAGGTTTTAAAAGGTCATTATGCATTTAGCAGCAAAAGAGCAATATGAATTTCTAAGCAGCAACATCTGGAAGATCAAAAGAAATCATACTTCAATCAACATGAAAATCTCTGCTCATTACACGCAATCATATTTAGTTATTAATAGACACCGGCTAGACACTGACATTTTGCACATTTCATCCTATGATGCGCCAGGGACACTTCTGGCATTTAGTTTATCATTTTCATCAGTGTCATGGAAAGAGTGACCGATATGACCCCAAAAAATCTCACACTGTCAGTCATCGTAAGTGAATTTATCAACACATACGAAATCGGAATCCACATGAGAGTTTTAACTGTTTGCATAGTAAATTACTTCATTCTTCACGCTTCAAAAAAAATTCAGTTTTGCATAATAAATAATGATAAGGGCCAGCAGACAATTATATAGGTGGAAACAGTATGCAAAATACTTAGAATTCAAATTTGTTGTGTGAATATATCCAGAAGTTGCTTAAGTAATCAGCTCAGTGGCTGTATTACCCATTGTTAGAGCTTAATACAAAAGCTCTTCAGCTTATATTAAATGCAGCCGAACTTAAACTGCAGTTGGCACATGTCCTATTAGTATTTGCCTTTTGTTAGATAGATTCCAACTAATTCAGATGTGCAATTAGGTCAATATTAAAATTAAATGGTCTGTTGTTTTAATTCAGAAAATGAAGAGATCTTTGGGAGGAAGGAGTCAGTCCAAAAATAATGTTGACTCCAACATAAGCACAAAAGGACAGTGTTGTAAGCCAGCAGCCCTAGCCTAAACCTCTATGTTGCAGTGTGAGAGGCAAGGCTCTTAGCTGAGAATGGTTTGCTAAACTGGCATATTCGATTTCATGACTGATTTTTGTGTGTAATAATTGCATTAAAAAAATAATGAGAGTGAGTTTCTTTCTAGTTTTACCAATCACTATGGCAAACACACTGAGGCGCTTCAGACAGAAATGTGATTTTACTTCTAATGACAATTATTTTTGGACTGAATTGTAATTTAGTTCGTTAATTAGATCTGTCACTGCATTTTCTAACTCAGTTATTGCATCCTTTGATGATTTTACCAGAATTATACTTCTCTTTCTGCCACTTTGCATTCTATGCTTTAATAATTCTTCAGACAAATATGCTAGGCAGTTGATTACATTTTGTGGCAGCAGTAATGTAAACCCTCTCCTGTGTTACATTGATTCAAAAATCATGCTGATCACTGAACCAACAAGCTAGGCCAATACCGCTCTGAACGAGTGAACCATTCAGAGGAATTCAGCCAGGGACAGATTGTGGACATGCTTTTTTAGTTATTAAATGGATATAAACAGTTACAAGCAATCATAAATGAAAACAAGATTTAAAAAAAAAAAACCTTGAATGCTCTGAAATTCATTTAGTTACCAGCAAAATGAGATTTTATCTACTAAATGATTTCAAGGCAAGTTGGCATGGGTTTATTATACATTAATGAGCTGACAGATCTTGCCATTTTGACAACTTTAAAAATTAGATTGTTTTTATGTGAGTTCTGGCTTTTTGCTGACCCAGAACTGTGGGTGTAGTTGGAAATTCACTTTTGGAATAAAGACAATATGATCAAAATAGTCACATCCAAAAAATCTCCAGCGCTTCCAAGCTACCGATTCCTCCAAGTCTCCCTGTGTATCCAGACATCTGCCAGTCAGGTGCTGTGTGACGTGGATTGCAACACAAAATCCCAATTCTGAAAATACCCACCACTAAACATAGCTGTTACGGCAGTGAGCAAGCCCACTAGGCTATGCTAGGTTGTCATTTCACTGTCTGCCCTGAACAGGCAACGGCTTGTAGCTGCCCTGCAGCAGGGGCAGAACAGGGAATGATCACAGTTTCCCTCCTCTCTTTGCTTGCTCAAAGGAGAAACATTTGCTGTGCTTCTTTTTGTGGTATTAAACTGCTTCTTTTCCCTCTCTGCTATAAGAGAGGGATCACAGAGCCAGGACTCCACAAATTACCTAATTCTGCCTGCCATCTTCTTATCCAGTTCAGCCCCACCCCTAAGAAAATGTATTTGATATGAGATTTTTATTAACCATATTCAGTGAAATTTTTAATGCCACTTTAAGAGCATTCTCATGTTTATTGTAGTGTTGGATTTTTTTTCAAAATAACTGTGCAGTGTCCTAGGAAGATATCCTGTAATCCAGCAGAATGGATTATGGCATCTTTGCAATGTCTTTGTGAAAATGGCTGCATCTTTTACGGACTTCCCTGTGGAAGCCATTTGGCTCTAGGGATGCTATGAATTTCCTAGTAGTGCACTACAGGAGATCCAGGACACAGGGACCAGCTAATCACTTCCCAATAGTCTTCCTCCTGCATTTCATTTAATTCATCCAAGTAGGCTCAATTTCCAATCCACTAACCAACAGCACAGGGTAAAAATATTTGTAATTATAATAGTTCTGCTCAGATTTGTAATTATTTCTTAACCCCCATGGATTTCCCTTCTGTAAGTGGATGCTTTCTTGAAATGTTGGGCTGCAAAACAGAAATGGATATTGCTTTAAAAGGCTCTAAAAGACCTGGAAATGGAGCAATGCTGATGTACCAGACTAGTGCTTGGAAAGGCCTTGCTGGGGTAGGAAGGAAACACTGAATAAACACAGCCCTGTGAAGAGGCTGCGTATTATTCTATAATCCAGGCACTGAAACTGAGCACTAATTATTTTTTTTAAATCCTCTCCCATATGTTTTTCAATCACAAAAGTGCACGTACAAATAACTAGACTTTATAATAATAGATTTGAATCTGAATTGTTAAAAATTCCAAGGATCTGACTAAAAATAGCCAAGAATTCCTTGTAATGGTGCTTTCCAGACTGAGGCACGCACCCCAAGCAGGAAATGCTGGTGGGGATGAGCTCATGAGCTTGGAAGTACAATTGCAAGAGAGGATGTCTGGGAATTTCTGCCTTAGCGCCTCCATGGATTTTTGTAATGTTGTCATGGTTTAATTTTGGCAATTTACCTCCACTACTATAAATGTAGTTAAAAAACTAAGAGAGTGTTCACTCATGGTTTTTTGAACTAGAGTTTTTCTACCCTGGTAAACATGCTGGGCAAAATACTGATACTTTAATGTCTACTGTGCTCTGTGAAGAGGAGAGAGAGGTAAAACGGAGAAGAGTGGTTAAACAGGCAAGACAGAGAAAGTTAAAGCACACGGACATGTGGAAAAGGTGGGACGTTTGGCCAATTATTGCAAAATTAGACACTTTGAACAAAACAAAGCTGTTAAAAGTATGAAGCTGTAGAAGCACCATATCAGCAGGGCAGAACGGGGGTGGGTTTGAAGGGAAACAGCAAAAAAAGAATCACTGATCCTATAACGGCCACTATTTAAACCCACTTATAACTTTGCAAAATCAGGTGCAGATCTTCAGGCAGAGGGAGCAGTAAGAGAGCTCCCTTGTATTGCAGAAATGCCACCCATGTTCCTTGGATGTAGTAGGGTGCTGGCCCCTGTCCCCACAATTGCTTTCCTCCCGTATGCTCTGCCCCAGACACTGGTAGGTCACAGCAAAGCACTGACTAATTCAGTGAGGACTGGACATGCTCTTCTCCTGGGAGAGAAAAAAACCCTGAGAAATCCAGGGGCATGGCATCCCCACTGGGTCAGTAATTGAGTGGAAGAGGGGAGGAGGAGGAAAGGAGGAAGAGGAGTGTCAGGCAAGCAGAAAAGCAAAGGAGAGAAAGCGGTTGCCTCTCGGCACTTAAACTGCCCTGTGACATCTGGTCAGGATGCTTGTAGAGCACTAGGGTTCATGCAGGTAAAAAAATAACCAGACTGATAGAGGCCTGAAGCGAGGCAAGGTGGGCTAGCTGTGGGAGGACTGTCAGAAGGGATGTAGTCACTCTGAAATAGAGATGCCTCCGCACAAAACTTGTACCAGTGTAACTCATTCCAAAACAGAGTCATGCTGCTTCCAAAGTGGTTTAATTAAAGCAGAATCAAAATGTCAGCTTAAAAAAGAAAAAGAAAAAGGAAAGAAAAGAACTTTTGTATGAGGACACAAGGCAGCTGATGCAAAAAACCAAAAGTTACAGGGGAGGGAAAAAAAAAAATCCCAACAATTCCATGTTGCCAAAGACCTTTCTCACTGGAGGGAATTTCAGTTGAATAGTTGCCACTGCCGGCAGCTGGAGTTGCAAACTGAGCAGGGGAGCCGCGGGGTTCTCATTCTCTCGCCTTGCTGACTGAGGGCTCTGACAATCCAGCTCATTATTTTCAAAGGCGCAGCTCAAAGCAGTAGGCCCAGCGCTTGCTGGGTCCACATTAGTCCATTTACAGCATTTGTACCAGCCAGTGACAGGGGTTCTGGCAGGGACCAAGATAAAAACCATCTTGGAAAGGAGGTTTGGCAAACAGCAGCGCCAAAAAGCACTTCTGGTTTCGCCATGTGGGGGGAATTCAATGAGAAATCCAGCACAAGGCTGTACCCAGCTGCGGTTATGGGGTGGCAGTGCAAGGGGTGGAAGGAGAGAGTTCTACCCCACAAGGAGAAGCCATAGGTGCCCCTCTTCCACTGAACATTAGCAGCAGGTTTATGGACATCCACATGCACTTTGGAAGGGGGATTGAGGAAACCAAACTTGTGATTGCTGCTTTTGGCCCAGACTGGCTTGGGCATCTGAGCAGTTCCTTAGCTGCAAAGCAGCACATCGCAGACAAAAGTCCAGGTAGCAGCTCAGGAGCTGGTTTTGGAAATGGCACCTCAATGACAGACTGGGCCAACCCAGCTCATGACAAGAAGCAGCTCAGAAAACCTGCAACAAAGACAGTTATTTTTCTTAGACGTTGTTACAGCTTTTCTAGTCTAAAAACAACAGTAAATAAAATCTAGCAAAATGTCCTCTAACTGAGAAAATTCACCATGGAGCAAATTTTCAGGCCTGAGTTATAAACCACATGAATTAACAATGCTACAATGGAAATGATAGTAAAATCCATACTACAATAGTGCTATTGGGAATGTCTAATTCTTGTAGATGTTCTTCCCTTTGACTTGTTGTCTTGTTACAGCTCCTTTCTTCCCAAGCTAGAAATAAATATATAAATAAAAATGCCCACCTAATTGTGCAGATGCATAGTTAATTAATTACTTAATTTAACCCACTTAGATTCAATAGGAAAGCAATGTAATCTGACAGTCAAGGCAGCAATATTTTTCCATTTACTCTAGTGTTTGAAAACATCTAAATTTTTTAAATAGCGCCTGCGTTCAATGGATTGATGCTAATGGTTTTGCTTAATTTGGTTTTAGAAAGGTTGTATAACATTTAATAGGTAAAGCAGGCACCCTGCGCAAAAATAACAGTGCCATTATGTGTCTGGTAAATATTAACAAATTTTATTAAAAACAAATATATATATTTGTGGATAGATAGATTAGAGAGCTACTTAGCTGAGAAGATTTGCTTTGGGCTGAAACTTGATCAAAAAACTTATGTGCTTATGACTCCAGAGTACACAATGCTACAAAACGTTAAATTGTGAGGTTCATTATATTTTAAATCTAAGATTCCCATGTTAATGGCTCTCTGGTATGCATTAACATAATGCAGCATTAAACAAGCTATGCTACACTGCTTCCACAACGCGTTTCTGTCCATCAGTGGGGAGCTGGGCACTGGGGACCTGATCTGTAGCTTTGTGCAGCCAAAGGCTGATCTACTTGTTTTCACTTGCTTTCCCATCACCTACAGAATGAGGTGACACCTGCGCCCCGACGGAGCGCTCACGTTAAGCACTGCTGAGCAGGTTGTGCTGGTCTTGCTGCGCCTTTTGCTCGACACACACTATCCGTATATATAAGCCAAAGGGGGCTCAATCTGACTCAGGGGGCAGGCAAAATTGAGATTTGGCCTTCAGGATGAAGGATCGGGGCCAGGTTGCTGGATCCATGTCTGCCGTAGAAGGCTTGGAGCTGAATTAAAGATCCTGATATTGCCAGAGATGGCGGCAAGCACACCTTCTCCGAGTGCTGTCTCTCTCTCACCCCAAATAGTAGCTACTGCCCTCAACACCTTATACACTGTCAGCAGCTGTGGCAGATCTGCTCTCCAAGGCATCTGGACCATGAATCTTATACAGCACACTACAGCCCTGCTTATTATGTCTGCTCTTAGAAGTGGCCCTGTTTGAGGAACCAAAGAAAAGCTGGGATCCAAATACTTAGCACATACAGCATACAAGCCTAAGCTGCATACGCACGCGTCATGTCGTAGTGGTTTCCAACACAGAAGAAAATGAGGGATACTGGGGACTATTAAAAGGGTTAGCAACAAAATCCCACACCTTATATTCATGGAAGACTTTTGGGAAAGACTTAAGGAAAACTTTCAAGCAAAGCTCAGTGCAATTACTGATATACTCAAACATAAGTATGTGCTTAAATCTTGGACTTGGTCCAAAGCTGTAAAGAAATAATATCCATAATAATGCAGACTGCATGCCTCTCAATAAGCTATTTTGAGCTGCTATATTTGAGGGCAAAACTGCTATGGCACAATGTACTTGTTGTTTACAGATGTACACTCACACATTCATATATGTATACATATAAACACACACATACATATATATATGATATATATATATATATTAAAAAAACTGTACAGCATCTACCATTTAAAGATCTTTCTTAAGATGCTTTCAACATAACTTTCCTGACTTAGACTGTCTACTCTGAGCTTTACAGATAATGGATTTTTATCTCACTAGTAGCTCTGGAAAAATGTCATTGAAATAACTGTGTCTCATTCCAAACTGGTTTGTTAGTTATCAGTAAGCAGAGAAATATTTTTAAGATCATTGTATCAGGTAAACCAAAACGTTTCATGTACCAAAACAATTTATTTTCCTTTTGACGTTAAGAATTTAAAACTTTTCTGAAATAAATTTTCATGTCTAGCTGAAATGTACTTTCCAATAAAAAAATAGAATATACCACCCTGACAGTATTAAAAAGAAGCATACTTTCTATGAGATTAGAAAAAAAATTCTCAGTGAGTTAAGATTTGTTTTGAAGTAAATATTTAGTATCATGGAATCTTCCTGGTTCACCAGAAATTTTACATAAAAACCAGCATCTGGTTCCTGTTGTAATTTGAAGTTGTAGACAGATTGGAAGTTTAAGATATGTCCCTAGTCCCCCAATCTTTTTTGTGCAATTATATATTTTGTGCTGTTGGGGTAGGAAACAATAGGGGAGGGAATACATATGTAATAAATGGTACTTGGGCTGCATTAGTACTGGGAAATGAAATATTTATTTTGGCAATGAATGCATTAATAATAGGAAAAAAGTGAAAGGAGAGTTGTTACTTGTCTACAGCATAGCAAACTCTTTTGCTGAACATGCTTCTGACATGCATCACGGCCAACAAGCCCCTGCAGGTTTTCTCCATCCAGCTTTGCCTTTGTCCAGAAGACAACTTAGCAAACCCAGGGGGTGAGCACGTCCTCCTGCCTCCGTCCACGGCCATGGCAAAGAGGCTGTTACCTGCATGTTGCCACACCAGCGGGGGGGGGGGCATAACCAGATGTGGCCCAGCTCTCCCTGGGATACTGTCCCTGCATCTGGCTCTTCTTCTTCCACCTTCACTGAGCACGAAGGGAAAAGGGAAGGGTAGAAAAGGAAGAAGCTCAAAACCAAGATCCACTGCTGTGGCTACCGTGACCTACAAGAAGTTGTTTATCTCCTGCCTCACACATACTGATGTCATGTTTGTCAGAGGCATCCTTCTCCTAGGACAAAAATTGGGGTCCATGGTTAGTCCTAGTACTGCTGGGGTCTCCAGCTGCCTGCAGCCAACAGAGTCTGACAGTCCTGTGTCCAGGGAGCTGAGAAGGAAACTGGCCTTCAGGAGCTGGAGACAGGTGGAGGAAATCAAAGAAAGCCTAAAAATTGTTATTGCCTAAACACATAGCAATAGAATTTATCTAATATCCAGCTGAAAAGATAAGCCTGAGCATGTGGAAGAAACCCTGAGCAGTAAATAACAAGAAGAGAAAGGCCAGGCTATGCTATGATTTGTTTAATCAGAAAGGAAAAGGTCTTGCCAGTAACGCAGTGTAGCTGGATCCTTAGTGAGGCATAAGCTTTACTCTCAGAAAGTCTTTCTTGAAAAATAAATTCATATTGGCTTGAATACGGGCATTGTCACACAGAGTGACAACTGGCTTAGTGGCTGTAAACAAAAGGTAATGATAAATGACACTGCATCAGGTCGGTGTGTCTGTGTGGAAATGACGGCCAACTAGATACCATCAAGAAAAGGCTGGAGCTGTCACAGAGCTAGCCCAGTTTTAACATCTTTGCTAATGATCTGGAAAAGGAAGGAGAAATGCACAGTATTTACTTCATTTGATTTTCAAGAAAAGAGGCAAGACTCTCACCTGCTCCTGGGAGACACCTAATATCAAAGCACTGTTATCCTACTGTCTGCGGAGAGATGGATTGCTCCGAGGCTGCGCAGGCAATTGTTTGAGAAAGTGCCCAATGGTGGAGGTGGTGGCAGCAATACAAAAGAGTATGTAGCAATTATCTGCCTGGCGAGGGGGCTGTACAGGAGCAATCCAGCTCTTGACGTAAGCAAAATGCAGTAAAACAGATAAATAAATCTGTCTGTGTCGAGGCGGGGGTGTTTTCAATAAATCTGCAGGGATTTTTGCTCCAAATTATTTTAAGTATCTGTGATATTTCCGTGGGCGATTTCTTATCTCCTCCTTCCATTGTCAGCGGGTTCATTCACCTTGCAGAAATATGAGTAAAGAGAAAGAGGTGAGATGGCATTCATTACCTGGATGTTGAGGTTTTACATGACAAGGGGAGAAAAGAGTAGCAAGAGGAATGTTTGAATGGGCAGACCAAAGGAGGAGCAGAGGCGGAGAAAGAGAATGGTGCAGGTCAGGCAGAGATCCCACAAAATACGCTAAAGCCAAAGGGAAAAGGACTGTTTTCTTTCTGCCTTTTAGATGAAGGCAGGCCTGGCTCTGTTGTGTCCTGCACACCTTGCTGCCAAAAACAGAGCAAAATTGTTTAAATGAGAGAGGGAAAACCTCAAAACAGGGAAAATAGAGTAAATGGCAGACAAAAAGAAGAAGTCACAAATAACCCTTCATGCTGGGGGAGGGGGTAATCCCTCCACACTACAACAGGCCCAGGGGATTGAGATTGCTTTGGTCCACTCCTTTGGCTAGAGGAAAGAGGGGGAAAAAGGCAAGCAAGCTCTGTCGGATTTCTCCTACGCTGCATCTGACTTCTCTCATTCATACAGACGATGACTCTTAGCAGGCTGCTCAAGAAGCAGATCACCTAACCACTCCCCTTACTTCTCAATCATTTCTGCTGTATTGCACGGGTGGTGCTATTGTCAGATGCTGAAAGCCATCAGGATTTGAGGAAGAAAGAGACAGAGCAAGGCAAGGAAGATGAAAACAAATTATTAGTAATTTCTTCAGGAATTCAGCAAGTGACTCTAGAAAATAGTGCAGGTCTGAGCTCTGTCCAGGTTTTGGCAAACTGAGTGTACTGTTGCTTTTTCTCAATTTTGTCTTATTTTCCTAAAGGTATTTTTAAAAGTGCTTTTTCCTTTACTCCTGCGCCATAAGCTAAGGAATACTATCCCCATACACAGGGGAGTCCTGCCATTTTATTGTAACGTGCAGGGGGCGGTATGTTGTTGTTGAAGATCAGTATGCTTGCAATACCTTGAATACTGAAGCTGAGAGGTGGGGGGATGTTCCCAATGGCCTGAGTCACATCCTCAGGTTGTACGAGTAGAGCAACAGCTGAGGTAAACTGACACTGTTTCATGGAAGTCAGTCTTCTTGTTCTCACATCTGCCCTGAAAGCTGAAAATGATGGACTTTCAACTAATGTCACTCTATACGTTTGGACAAGATACATGAATTCATAGGTGCTGTTGGAGTACAAATAATAAAGATGACCAGGAGTGTGTCTAGTAATTGCTTCAGCCACGGAATACATATCAGTATGCAACAGCCTTTTAGACAAATCTTTTCACATTGCCATCATAAAATAAAATTGGCCCTTCACTCTTTAAACGGTTATTTCCCTCGGCTCTGAGTGGTACAAATGCAATATGATTTTATGACTTCAGACATGTGGTACTGTCCAGAGCAGGCTGTTGTGTATCACCAAGATGCCAAAATTTGGCTAGCAGAAGTAGAAACACAGCAGGTAACAACCCAGCAGAGGCAGCCTGATGAAACTATTTTATTCTGTTCTGCGCTGTGACCCATGTTACAACAGAAAAATAGATCATTGTTGTTCTCTCCTTGTGAGCCAAAAAGAAGGAGAGTTGTCCTGTCTCCCTGAGACACAGTCATGACCCCAGGTCAAGAATTACTGACACAATGGTCTAATAAAATCCTTCTCTTTGACTATGGCAATCAGATCATGCTGGGAAACTTCCACCTCTCTTGTCATAAGAGATTCAACAGTCAGAATTCAATCCTATTCCTATTCAAGGGCAAAGATGCCACTGGCATCAATAGGAGCAGCACTGGTATGAAAGAGTTCAAACGTCAAGTGTGTATTTGCAGAAACTGATTCCGCTGAAGACTATGCACATATTATTATGCTGCTCTCTTCCCCATTGCTCTCCTTTTATAATATCTAAGGCAGAGTGCCCGCAGAGGACACAGATGCACTCTATTAGATGTAGAGTGAGTATTGTTAAAAATATCCTAATACCAACTACATATTTACTCCTTTGTAACCTCATCAACTGTGACACTATGTAATTACAGATTGTTCAAGAGTCTTGTCTGCCCTCTCAGTGCCAGAATGAAAAACAACTAAAGAAAACATAAAAAGTAAAACAGACAACTGAGCATGAGCCCTCCACCATGTTCCCAAGAGGCTCAATAAGTGAATATACACTTCACATCTCAGGGGAGATAATGCCCATCTACAGCATTCTCCTCCTCAGCAAGACGCTTTTACTACACTAAACTTGCTAACAGAAGAAAACAGCAACATGTGGGAAAGTAAAGGTTAGACAGAATCAACACGGATGAGTCACTTTTAATTTCTTATTTCTGTTGCACAAGCTTTCAAAAAAATCTATGGTTTTTTCTGCGTAATGATCTCTTCTCTCATGTTGTGTTGGTGCACCCAGCGCTATGCCAGGACTCCACCTAACCACCCCGAAAAGTGCTGTCCCTAGGGCACAAACTTCAGTCCTTGTCCTGTAATCAGCCCCACATGGGCAGAGCATCGGTACATGCAGAGCTCTGCTGAGTTTTGGGAGTTCTGCATGGATGAGACAATCTTCCCACACAGATGAAGGATTGGGAGTGGGGCTTAAGAGAGAAAATAACAAACAAAAAGATAAAACCCACTGTGAAATACTGGGTAATTTTTTAAAATGTAATTTAGCAGGTGTTTAGTTATTACCCTGAAAATAAGGCACGAACATTTTCATGACTCATATTTGTGCTTTAGTTAAATTCTCTCTTCCATGCTGTAGCTGTAATTTAAAACATTTTCTTCATCCTGACAGAAAAAAATGAAGATGTTGGAAATAAATCACTGCTGCAGAACTTACCCCCATAGGGTACACACAGAAACTACACCACCGGCAAATGTTGAATTCTGATCATGGTTCTTTCTTGGGGAAGAGCTGTACTCACCTTCTTATTTTGGATCCCTCATTCCTTCTACACTAAATGCTTTGATCTGGTCAGCTATAAATAGCTTATGTTACAGTCCCACAAGCTTGCTGGGATGGGGACTGCATTACATTTTCTCCTAATCTAGTGATGTCCTAGACTGGCAGGTCTACCTTGATGTTTTCATAATATAAAAGTTAAGTGCTAATTAACTATATTAATAGCTAGATGGGTAGGGTGAGAAACTAGGTTTCTCGACAGAAGATTGGTAGTGAAATTTTTACTGTTCGTTTATGTTTAATATGGACTTGCTAAATTAAGTGGTTGGGGTTTTCTATGATTTCACTGTGACTCCGCTCCCCACCCAAGGTTTGGGGGGGCCCTGTATTTTTACTGACAGTAGGAGAACTGAGGACACAGAGCACCATACAGGATGCTACAGGTTATCACTGCTTTAGCCGATGTTCCTTAATATCCACATGCCTCTTTGTAAAGCAATTTCTGCATCCTCAAATGATACAAAGTGCAATAGCTTCACTGGCAGGAACTGACCTCACTGGAGCTTGACTGATTTATGTCAGGTGTGGTCCAGGACAGGGCATTGCTTTGCAAACATTTAGTATCAGTATTGTAGAAATGAGCTGACAGCCTGTTTGGGGGTAGGATGGGAATGTTTAGCAGAGATTTGTTTTTCAAGAGAAAATGCCTCTTCCAAATACATGAACAGTGATCAATCATCAAGCAATTCCTTTTGAACCTCTCCTCTTTCTTTCTCAGATAATTTCTTCCTCTTTCCTCATCACTTGCTAGAAGACAGTGTTGGCTTCTGACCAAGCAGCATATAGAAGAAAGGAAGCTCTGTCAGGGAGATGTGGGGAGAGCAAGAGTTGGGAAGTGTTTTTTAGAGGCAGAACTTCAGGTAAGTTATAGAATGACTCTATTAGTTTATATAGGTATTTACTGGTGGAAAAGATACCTAATAAAGGGCTTTCAATCTTGTTGACAAAAACTTGAACAAGATTGAATGGCTGAAAGTTGAAGTTAGACAAATTCAACCTTGAAACAAGATGTAATTGTCTTGCAGACAGGGTAATTAAACACTGAAAGATTATCAGTGAAGGTGAGGATCTCACTATTGGCTGGAGGTTTCAAGGCGATACCAGATACCTTCCTAAAAGACGGGGTTTAATACAACCTCAGAGCAAGGCAGGGTACGAAGGACTCCCTCTCCCTCCCATGCACAACTGGCCAGATGGAAATGACTGGGGGTTTGGAGATTGGGATTTTCTGTTTATTTGCCTGTTTGAGGCGGGGCTTTTTGCAAAATTACAGACTTGCCGTAACTGAGAAGAAGACGCCAAACAAACCAGATCTGTGTTCTGAACAGATAGAGACAAATGTTCCTAGATACTACATTTGTACTTCTGGCTTACATGCACAGAATCATATTGATTGGCAGATTTAAGATTGGAAATAATTTCACAGGTCAAATTGGAAAGAAATGAGTTAAAAGACAGGAGAAGGTATTACTTTCACTAATTGCCATCAATTAGGCATGTCCCATTTAATAAACTCTCCATCATTGCTGGGGCCTCACACATCCTTGGCACTATAGCTTGTTCTTTCTGCTCTGTGCCTGTAGCATGCAACTGTTACCCCTGAAGACATAAATGTTTTAACCTAACTAAAATCATCACGCTGGAAATACACGTGAATTGCATGAAACTGAATAGACTGTGTTATACAGGAGATCAAACTAGGTGATCTTATGGTGCTTTCTCACCTTAGAGGAAATTACTCTTAAGAAACCAAGGCTCAATGTTGTTTCCATTGATCACAATATGAGTTTTGATACCATTGCCAACAAAATTCCTATAAATTCAAAGCTAGCATAGGCAGATTCAAACACGCCAACTTTGCTAATAGCTGTGAGTTCAAGACCTTCTTGAAAAGCTCAAACAATACACAATGCAGCAGCCCACTGTGTTACACAGGGTTTGCTGAAGGGGAATCGGAGCTTTTGCTTGCAAATAAGCTGAGTAACATTAAATATTACACATTAACTATCCATGCTACTTTTATTCCCACAGCCAGCTACCGTATCAATGTTTCAGCAGCATGGGCACTTACTCCTTATGAAACATCTATAATTCTGGTATCATGGTCCTTTCTCCAGAAAGATCCTACCCATCACGGGACTTTTTTTCCCCAGACCATACACAATAGAAGTTATTTGCAATCCAGTAGAATTATGGCATATGGGATCCACATCCAAAGTCCCATTATTCCTCTTATGTCATTGTTTTATCTCAGTTTTGGATAAATGGCAACATTTTGACCTATTCTATTTGACCACAGAACATGGACAAAACAGTGTGCTGTGTCACTATGGTTATCGCTGCAAATACACAGTGGTTTCTGGAGATGTATTAGATTATCTCACTGCCGGCTGGCTTCAGCTTCCCAAGTCAGCTGCCAGCTAACTTGGAAAGCTGAAGCAGCTACTAAGCTGCTTTTAAAGCAATTTCTGTGGCTACACTTGCAGTGATCCTACCAACAGCTGCTGCATGAGGAATGGGAAGGGAAGGCCAGTAACCAGTTGCTTTGAAGTAACTGTTCTTGGCTCATTCAGAAAAAGGCTCTTTCCAGGCTCAGAAACAAGTTGTGTGTGGAAGAGGGTTGTGCAGCAGACAGTAAAGACCAACACGGCTGAGATGTTTCAACACAATACAGTGCTCTTTTGAAGGAGACATAAAGTGAGTTTCCTGAAGAGCCTGGATCACCACAACCTCTCACAATGGCGTATTGTTTTGGGCCTTGTGATCCCAACACACATAAATCCAGGACATGGGTTTGCCTCAACCTAAGGAAGACAGAACTAAATAGATCAAATGAACTACATGCAAAAAGGGCCTGTTTATCTCCAGTGCCTGGGCTCACTAGGTCTGCTGTAGATGTCTCTTCTGCAAATGTCTAACATATGATGACATAAATCCCTTCTCTATGAAGGTGAAGGTTTGGGTCCCTAGTAGATGGCATCATGTTGGCTGTTGTTTCTTCATTTTGAAGGACGATTACTCTGCAAACGGGACCAACTCTGAAACACTGCCCTGCTCTAAGAAGCAAAAAACTCTGTGGCACCAGCAGGGTCTGAGTCACTCAGCTCTCTCTTCCCAATCTATAGCTCCCAATATCCACTATTCAAACAACAAAACTGTGACAACATACTTGTATATTATTACAACTTTTTAATGATTAAGCCTCATCAGTTTGACCAATGCCCTGGGTGAGCTTAGAGACTTTGTACTAAAGAAATTTGTTTCCTAGTGCTGTATCATAAAAATGTATAAGCCATGTCCCACTGCATGTTACCAGCACGCATGTTAGGAAGCACATTGTGCAGTGTTATATTAGGATTTTTCCACCGGTACAAAACACAGCATTCAAGGACTAAATATGCATTTAGGGGATCCCTGAAAACTCATAGAGATGGTAAAAAAGAAGAATCATAGAATGGTTTGGGTTGGAAGGGACCTTAAAGATCATCTAGTTCCAACCCCCCTGCCACAGGCAGGGACACCTTTCACTAGACCAGGTTGCTCAAAGCCCCATCCAATCTGGCCTTGAACACTTCCAGGGATGGGGCATCCACAACTTCTCTGGGCAACCTGTTCCAATGCCTCATCACCCTCATAGTGAAGAATTTCTTCCTTATATCTAATCTAAATCTACCCTCTTTCAGTTTAAAACCATTATCCCTTGTCCTATCACTACATGCCCTTGCAAGTCCTTCTCCAGCTTTCTTGTAGGCCCCCTTCAGGTACTGGAAGGCTGCTACAAGGTCTCCCCAGAGCCTTCTCTTCTCCAGGCTGAACAACCCCAACTCTCTCAGCCTGTCTTCATAGGAGAGGTGCTCCAGCCCTCTGATCATCTTCGTGGCCCTCCTCTGGACTCGCTCCAATAGGTCCATGTCCTTCTTATGTTGGGGGCCCCAGAGCTGAACACAATACTCCAAGTACTCTCATGAGAGCAGAGTAGAGGGGGAGAATCACCTCCCT
>WAAD01016744.1:0-17442 GCA_013389945.1 Fregata magnificens
GGATGGGAAAGTGAAACAAATCACTTTAGGAATGCTGACATTATGTCCACTCTGGAAGAAAGCTCCCTTTAGAGGAGACTCTCTTTTCAAAACTTCCTATTTCAAAAAATAGAAATTTCAAAAAATTTCTAAAACTATTTCAAAACTTCCAAAGAGGGGAAATGTAACCAAGTTGGTGGGGAATTAAACAATAATGGAATATAATATGTAATTAGAAGAATGGGCTTGTGGTAAGTTGTGAAAACGTAACCATAGGAACATGTTATGCACCAGCAATGCTGCTCAAAAGTCCACCTAACCCTTCCCATCTTGATTTGAGTATCAAGAGTTCTGATCAATAGATAGGAATAGAAGTAACTAATGATTGTTTTAAGATGTGAATATTGGTATAAGGATCAGAGTAAATAGTAAAATATATGTGTATGTTTAAAAGTATGTGGTATAGAATTATAAATATTGGTATCATATGTACTTTTACTTATTTAGTATATTTTGGGGTTTTTTTTAATAATGAGCAGGTGGATAAGGAACAACTTGGTCAGTTTGACCTGAACAATAATGTGGCATAATGAAACGTAATCTTTCTGCCTTAGAACAAAGACTTTGGAATGAATAATTGNATCTTGGGAGGAGCTACCCTCGTGTTCCTGGCGCCGTGAATAAAGAATGCCTGCCTTTTAACACTACATTGGTGTTACGAGGTTTATTCCCAATTTCGGTGACAATGCCACAAGGACATGAAAGGCTGAGCCCACAAGTAGTCACTTATGAATTTAAAGGACTTTTAGCATTAAAAGAAAGTTTCACATTTAGACTGTTTTTGCAAGGAAAAACTGGGCATTCCACACGCTTTTATGTTAAGGACCGAGACTTGGCTGGCAGACAGCAGAAAGCCAGTGGCTCCCACCTTTTGAACCGTGTTTGATCAGTCTCTAAAAGACCGCAGTTACCTGAGAAATGCGGTTTCTCTGACTATTGACTCCAAATAAATTTTCGAGCTCGTATAGCCTGCAGTAAAAAGCAGCCAAGGCTTTTGACTTTCTCGTGATGCAGAGAGGTTGGAAAGTGATCAAGTGAAATGGAAGCAGTGGGTAAAAAAAATCAGAACAATAAGCAGGGACAGGAGCTGGGGAGAGAGGGAGAAAACCTCCCCATTGGGTAATAGCTTCTTTTGATGCATTGCCACCTGCGGCCAGACTGCTAATTGTGCTTCTCCAACACCTGGCCAGAAGATCACTGTTGGAAGGAAATAACAGGAGGAATAAGGTCACTAGCTCAGGGATATTTAACTGCTCCAGAGAAACATCTTCCCTTTCTTGGCATCCCTGCCAGCACGGTGGGGAGATCAGCAAGACCAGCCATGAAGGCAGCACTGCTCAGAGCTGCTGTCACAAGCTCTCGTCTTCCAACCCCCAAAACCAATGGGAATGAAGAAAGGAGAAAAAAAGAAAAAAAAAAAAAAAAGGTCAGCAAAACTCAAGATGTTCTGATGCTGAAATGGGACTCATCTCCTTTTCTGCAAAGTCAAAGTAAATATGGTGAGATCTGTACCATAAACTGACTTGTGTTATCTCTATTCAAAGTTAACTTGCTATGTCATGCTCATGGTAAACAGCACAGGCCCACAAGAACGACCATTATATACTTCCACAGGTCAGAAACCCTTTGCAACGCACACAAGCACCTTCGCTTCAGTACAAAGAATAACTCTGTCAGTGTTTTTTCAATAATGTGTTTTTTAAAGGAAAAAACGCTCTCAGCTTCAGTCTGAAAACACCTGGGGGCAGGAGCAGCACGCTGCCCGTTTTACACGCCTACTGCTATACCTCCAGCACACACAGAAATGCAGCAAGACACGGCAAACAGCCCCAAAACCAGGACCTGCTTGGTTTTCCAGGAACTGTGAGCGAGAAAACCAGCCTTGCTTCTGGCGGGAATTGTAGGCTGAGCCACCGCAAAAAATCAAGCTGGTCCCTGAGTTCCCACTGAGCATACCAGAAGCAATTAGAAGAGCAAAGTAGATGAAAACTAGAATGTCTACCAACAAAAAGCTTGGAGAAAAAAATCGAAGTCTGACTGGTCCTACACGTGCCTCGTCAAAGCAGCTGTACTAGCAGCGGGTGTCATTGCACGGGTATCTTCTGTGAGGGAAACCAGGCTGTTATCCCTCATGCACAGAAGTTAGAGTGTTCACAAAGCTGCCTCATGAACCCACAGGACCCTACGAGCCAGCTCTGTTGACCAAGGTGGTGGCAGAGCAGTTACACGACCCAGAAGGCCAGCATCTGCCACTCCGGAGGCTTTCATGAGTCGGACAACCCCAGTCAGCAGCAGCCCTCGGCAGAGGTGCCTCGGTACCACTGCCCCGACACCCCGCGCACAGCCGCATGAAGCACGGTCAGCTCCACGGGCTCAGTCCATAACAGGCTGGATGAATTCAGATCGTCTCCGGCCACACTGGCCTGCCCTCTCTCTTTGGAGCAACCTCCAGGAACGCCGGTAACAGAAAGGGATAAGGAGCGCCTATGCAAGAGAAAAAGGACACTTGGAGCATGCGTAGGGAATTAAGAAAAAAGAGAAAAAAAAAAAAATCATTTCACACACACACACACTTCAGGATAAAGGAAACTTCTGCTACCCAAAAAGTGAGAAAGCTGAACTAAAAATTCAGATTAAAGAAGAGCAACACGGGAGTTACAGTGTGCTCTCATTTCCAAGGTCCTTCAGCTGACTGGGGAGGAAGATGGCTGAGCAAGAAATGTTTCAAACAACAAACCTTTATTTTACCATCAACTTTTACCGTCTCTTTAGTTCTTGGTAGTACCAAGAACATTTACTTCTCTTTTAGTAACTGCCTTATCAGATGTGAAGTCTAATTGCTACTACCAGTTCCAATACGCTCTGCACTACTGTGTACCTTTTAAAAATGAAGAGCGAAGCAGCAGCCCCCGACTTGACTTCCACACAAACAGAGCTCAGCTGTGCAGGACATCAGGGTGTGCCCCAGGTTCCTAGTTAGCATTTACTTTTTGTTTTTCTTGCTCATTTTGAACTGACAAATCCAACCAATCTCGCCGCTTGCTACTGTTTGCAAGTTCCCGTTTGCAGCCAATGCAGATTAGCCACTTTGCTGGTGAAATACCACGCAACACATGCTGCCTTGTGCCTGTCACCTAGCAGCCTCGTGGGAATGCAATATGAGACGGGAAGAGCAATGAAGCGGCAAAAGAATAAGAGGTTTAAAAAGACAGGAAGAGAAACAGCTCAGAAAGAAAAACACCGATTCCTTCATTTCCAATTTCTGTTAACACTCCTGCCTTTACATGCACAGTTAGGTGAAGAAAAAGGTAGAAGGAGAGCCTGCGATTTGTCAGGCTTACCTTTTTACCCATTTACCTGAGAAAGAACTGGAGGCAAAATTATTCTGATAGATGAAATTTTAATAGCTTTTCAGCTAATTTAAAATAAACAATCTGGTTTTCTGTATAAAACTAGCCATCCTTCCAGCCTGCTGTGCATCCCATTTCTTTCTAGTCTGTGTTAATTTTAAGCGATGTAGTTAACTCGAGCACCAAAGACAATATTGTTTTGAGCCCTCAGTTTTACAAAGGCTGGCAAGCAGTAACACAACGGTCCAATGGAGCAAGCTAATTTGAGAACACAAGTATTCATTTATCACACGTTTTGCCTTTGAACACAAACCCAAGATGACGACTCAGCCAGGTACCAATACTCAAACTGCTCCAACACCGTGCAAGCCTGACGGGCAGCCCTCGGTGAAACACTTGCAGCCATGACAAGTTTCTCCTGCCCAAGTATATTACCCAAACTCCCTTCAGCCCTGGCATCCCCTGCCAGTTTGTCAGCTCCCTCCAAGCAGAGGATCCCAGTCAGACAGAAGTGCACAGTTAGATTTATGATCCAGACAGGTTTTACAAGTCGAGTCAAATTGTACCCTGCAAAGGGGAAATAAACCCTGCATAATCTATACCTCCCTCCACCTTCCTTTCAAAAATGACGTATTGTCATCTCCGCTATAGGCAGGCAGGGAGGCTTTCATAGCTTGCTGCCCAATTATGGGAGGAATTCTGCCCTCCCCCTCCAGCCTGTACAATGGGCTCTTTATGTAAATCACTCAGAAAAATTAATACACCATTAATCCATCAGTAGAGCTTCCTTTCCCATCTCTGCCTTGTGGCGGGAGCGTGGGCTAAGGAAGGCAGCATGAGAAACTTTATGGCAGTTACGTAGCGCCCAGCAGCAGGACTGTGTGTTTCTTCTCATCCACAACGTGTAAGATCCCACAGGCATTAGAAGTGTATCTGACATTGCTGTGCAATATCAACATGCCAACAATCAAAAGTAAAAATTAGCCACTGGTTGCAAATGCAAGCTCCCTTTGTAGAAGTTTTTCAGCAGCGAAAGGGGTTAAAAAACAATCTTCAAAGCACAGATTAAAATCGTCTCCTTGCGTGCTGGGAGCAAAGCACAAGCGTATACATCCTGTGTTAGTGTTCCTGCATCCAAAGCATTTACTGAAGCCACAATTTATTCTCACTTGGAACTGAAATTCTGGTCAAACAGCTATTAACTGCTCCCAGAAATAAAAAGAAATAAAAGTCCCTTTGAAGTTCAAACGTCCTTGGAGAGCCTGCCTGCTCTTACAAAAGCGACCTTACAGCAGAAGTGAGTCAACCTTACACTTTCCATTAACAAACTAGTGCTCTAGCAGCACTAGAGAAATTACAACCAAATCACTTTATCAAGTATTTTTAACCACACACAGGCACACACCACTGCCTACCAGCCAGTAAATGCACTGGTAACAGTAGCTCACCATCTCAGAGGAGCAAAGTTCTGAAATTTGTTTTGATTTGTGGTAAATATGAGGTATGCTCGAGTAAGTACCTGACAAACTCCACTCAAAAAAAATGAAAACACAAACACACACACACACACAAAGTACTTTTTAAAAGTCTCATATAAAATATACTCCAGGTCTGAGTATTTCAAGGATTCATTCAGAGCTGCCTATCTTGCATCCCAGATCTCCCCCCTCCTCTCTGTGGAGCAATTCCCATCACCATCACATCATCTCTTTTATTTTGCATCTGGGACCTCTTCTCAATCTGCTCCCACAGAACAAAACACACCTAAAATTTTCCAGCAGGACCATGAGGCAGTCATCCAAAAAGCCACCCAGTCTGTTACAAGTGGAGTCTTAAATGGCTTTTGGTACCAGACAGAGAAGAGATTCCTGCAGCACCTGCCCAAAGGATCTGCCACGAGTCACTATTGGCTACAAGAAGCATAAACAAAACTTACCTACACACCACACAATCAGTACCTTTATGTCGCCCAGATGGGAAATTAAAGGTTTTCCCAGTTGATTACTATAAGCTCACACAGTTTCAACCCGAGAAAAACTTGGCAAGGTAGTGCTGCGCCTAGGCTTTTGTGCTGCCCTCCTCCTCCTACCCTACCTGCGGCTCCCGCACAGCTCCGGGCTCCCAATGGGACCCAAGCAGCTGGACAACAGCACGGACCAGGGGCTGACACAGCAGCAGCAATCACAAGGGTTAAAGACAAAGCGAGTCACCTTTTCTCTGCTGGCTCCTGTAGGTCCAGTTCTCATCATCCTCGTCTACCTGCTGCACGCACACGGAGGAGAGTTCACCATCGCTGCGAAACAATCTCTTTGTCTGCCTTGACAAGGAAGAGAAATTTATCCAGCTTACAGCACGGGAGAGGGAGCCTGGGTTTTGTTTGAGTTTGAAAGACCTCGAGACACACTCCTTTTTCATTTTCTTTTAAGCCAGCTACTGGCCTCGGTTCCAAACAGACCTTTCTGAAATTGTTCCTGTCTTCTCAGTGGTTTTCGTGGGAGGCTAAACAATTTCAGTACGACTTCCGTCCAGGTTTCTTCTCGCTGCATTTAAGCCAGCACCAGCATGGAGGCAGGTCACCGTGCCAGCACAGCTCCCCTGAAGCTGTTTTGATACAGCACTTAGGGAGCTGCCAAAGAAAACAAAGAGGAGAAAAGCAGCAGAAAGTGGCACCTTGCAGCAGCTCAGACAAGCATGTAACGGCTGAGCAGAATATAGCACTAAGGCACGTGTTTTCCCCATTCTCCACTCAACAGCAAAAACTGCAGCTCCACTCTTCTCCCTGGCATCGCTCCGCAGGAGCGTGCGTGCAAGCAATTCAGTCCTCTCTTTTGGCTCATCAAAAACACCCCACAAGGAGGGAAGAGCAGGCACAGCTCATGCCCCAGCGTGGCACAGCTCAGGAGGGATGATGGACTGACCACACTTCTGCCTCCTCATTCTGGCTGCCCTCCTCTCCCTCAGTGAAAAGCCTGGTGAAGGAGCTCCAGGAAGACTCTCCTAACAATAAAACAGACTGCGCGGCTATCGCTTAGGATTAGAGTGAAATACGATAGGCTCACTCTCCTAAAAGCATGACCACAGAGGCAAAACTCCTCCTTTCCTCAGACAGCTCGGTGGCAGCACAAACTTCTGAACCCTGCGTGCAGAAATAGAAAAGCACTTGTGCACCTCTGCGGACTCGGAGAGAGGAAAAATAAAATTCTGGAGCTTGCAAACACCACAAGCATCCTGAATAGAGCGTGCTGAAAACAATAGTGCCCCTGGACCTGGTGGTACATTAAAAAAAAAAAAAAGTGCGTAGCCACACAAACGAAATCTGTACACAAGCAGACATTTTCAGTGACCAGACTCCCACTGGTGTGACTGCAGCTCACAAAACAGGTTTCACTCCCAGCTGTGCTATGTTCTGCCACCTTCTCTTTAAACTAGCAGCTGGAAAAAACACTCCACGCTGTGAAGGTTTTAAGAAGTCAGGCACTACTGAAAGCTGCTGCAATGCCAATCGCTTGCCCTGCACGCCAACACCAGTGCTGCTTCCAGGAGGGAGTAAGCCTGGAAGGGGGAGAAGCAAAGGCAGCATTTTAAAGCAGACAGAAGTTGGCAATACCAAGGCATCCCAATACCCGTGGTTTTTGACGGGATTTGTCACCAAAATGCAAGTTGACAAAAACACACAAGTTTGTATCTTGCAGCAAAAGAGTAGACTTGGATGTATGAGATACCCAATAAAACCAGCTCAGTGAATCCTCAAGGAGATGCTGGTAGCGAGGAACCTAGGAAAAACAAAACAAAAACCAAAAAAAAGTGCCACCTATCTGAAGAATAAGCATTAATGCCGTAACATCCTAATGGCTGCAGATGATGTTAGCAAAAGGACAAGCAGCTTAAGAAAACAAGCGTACAGTGCTTCAGCTCTCAAGCTGTCAGTCAGATTTACACTATTGCAGAACACACCCCGGCCCCTGGCAGATGCTCTCGCACCCCTCTGGATTCTGCTGCACAGCCTCTTCAAAACCATTAAAAACAAAGGCTCCGGCGTCTTCTGAAACTTATGGTTCTCTGACTCATAATAAGAGGATAAGGTTTAACCCACTGACTGGGAGGCAAAAAGCTAAGTACTGTATCAGATTACCCTCTGAATCAACCAGGCACACCAAAGTGACCTTTGGCTCCTACTAACACAGCACAATGGGTTGGCCAACTGTCTTCTGTAAATAATTTAATAGGCTGCATTTAAATTGAGCTCGCCTGGCGAGGTAATGCATATGTACATACACGGGTCTTCTACCACTTCCCAAAGTCAGTGGTGGNCTGCTAACATCTGCTCTTCTTGCTATGTCATCAAGTCCTTCTATTTTGGAGGTTTTCATCTTAAAAAGACACACACCCCCAATGAGACAAGAGACTTGGGTAGGGTTTGGGGGGGTCGTTTTGTTTTTATTCCTTAGACCTTTTACTTAAGAGAAGATTTTGAGAATGTGGGGTGACATACCCCTAGAGATCCAACCACTGGAACATCCACTTTGGGGCAGTGCATGTTCAAATAAGGCAGGATTTAATGTAAAAATCAAAGACCATGCTATAAGCCAACTTATTGTTTCTTTTGAGAAAGAGCAAATATTTGGAACTGCCAGTATTGCAAAAGACAGAGAACTGTAAACTACCACAGCTATTACTGGCTAAATTATACAGAGCCAGATGTATAAAAACCCTGGTAGGAACTGCAGAATCACAGTCGTCATCCACTGTACGTCTTAGAAGATTAGAGAAAGCAACAGCAAGGAAACCCTTTCAGGTTAACCCAAAATGCCAGGGTAAATCCCATAGACCTGCCCAGAGTCTTGGCAGCAGTTTGATTTTAGGAATTTTCCTGACCTGTCTGGAGCTCTGCCTTTGCATCATGGTGTTGAATCACAACTTGGTGATGCAAGGGCGAAAACATTGCCGTGGGTGATTGACCACAACATTTCCACTGTTACCGTAAATACAAAGTGGTGCAACGCTTTGTTCAGAGTTTGGTATTATTATATTTCATCGCAGGAAAAGATCCATCACGATACTGTCATTACCATGGAATGCTTTTTATTTGCAGGTGACAGGAAGCTTAATATCAGCGTACAGTGTTGCACATGTGGATCAAAAGTAAATTTCCCAAGATCAAGAGAAAATAGCGATTACCGTTTGAAAACCAATACATATAGAGCCATTAACACCAATGGAATTGCAGGTTAATCCACACTTTAATCAGTAGCCAAACGCAAGGCCAAGGAGTTGGAAGTTTTAGCATCTGACACACTTTAGAGGATTAAATTCAATTTTGTAAAACTCTCTACAAAGCCACTTAACAGAAACAAGGTACGCTTCTAATAAGCTTAGACCATTTTCCAACCTGACTATTTTCTCCCCTATGAAGTTGTCATGCAAATAAATAGGCTTCATATTTTCCAGGTTACGCATGTAAAGATTAAGGCATTATTTTTGGATCACTTACTACAAGCCCCTCTCAGTAAAAAAACCATGAAGGAATCACAGAAAAAGAAACCCAGGGTTTGAAGTGGAAAGCTAAATCGGTTCCTCCCTCCCGCCCTTTTTTTTATTTTTAGAGGTGCACAAGAACAAATATGTGTAGCCTCACATGCCTTCAGGATTTTTACCATCTATCACAACTTGATCTTAAAAGAATTCTCTAAAAGTTGTTAAGCAAACACACATACATGGCTCACAGCCACTGCGTTCCCCTAACACCAGCAAACAAAAAAATTGTTGCAAGGAAAGGGTTTCGGTTCAGTGTAAAAAACCAACAAAACAGAAAGAAAAAGAAAAACCCCAAAACCCCGCAGACATGCTCTGGTTTTGGTTGGGCTGTGGTTTTTGACACAACTCACATGATAATTTCATTCCTACATTTCCTAGTCTATCATTTCTGATGACTCAACCAGACAGGAACAAGGATGATTCACAAGTACAGCTTCCTGGGGCAGCCGCTGCTCCAACAGCCGAGAGGACACCTCTCTCTCAGGCTTCCTGGGTGTTTTCCTTCAGGTGGTAACAACTCATCACCAGCCGGTCATAAAGCCATTTGGATAAAGCACAGTCAAAAGCCCATTGAAAACACCTTGCCTGCAGACTCAACCCTTCACTACGCAGCTCTCGCTGCAGCCAGCGAAGGGCGCGGGGTGCCCAGCAGCCCCGAAGGACCCTCCATCCCAGAAACTGCCCCAACACTGGTGGATCCTCTACGTATGGTCACCTCCCCAGCGCCGCTCATCATGTCCGGGCAGAGATGCATGAGAATTTCAGTAGCTGCCGAAAGCTTGTGAACCTGACCTCCATCAGAGGTTTTATCTACAGCATGCCTGTTCTTATACAGGTACCCTATAAAATGTTCACATAGCAAACTCACAAAGTAATCCGTAATCCATATTCCTGCATGATTACTTACAGCAAAGCAGCCACAGAGAGCGTTTTGGTATTACAACAGAGCCTGAAACTTCCAGTTAAGATTGTGCCCCTTCGTTTTTGAGCAAACCACATAGCAAGAAACTCTTTCCTTTCAAATCAGAATGGACCTGAGAGGGGAAAAAAAACATAGTAAAGAAAGAAAAGGATCAAAAATGAAGTTACTTGCCCAAGATCACAGAAAGAATAAGCTGCAAAGCTAAGAAAAGAAAGTAGGTCTCCTGGCTACCAGCCTCGCAACTTACTTAAGTAGGCCGTCTCGCACAAAAAGCAATGCCTATTAATCGCTTCTATCGCAACCATTATAGAGCCTTTGAATGCCCTAATTACAAATGAAAATTTCCTTTCTGTTTTGTTAGCCGTTTTATCCTTTTGGGGTTTTTTGCAACTGAACAATATACCATACCATAAACGAGCACCTAAAAGAGAAGGGAGTTCTGCACTGTAGGACTGCTTCAAGCATCCCATCCACATTTCCAACTTTATCGGGTCCGTTGGGGCGGGGGGAGGATCGTACTGCAGACAACCATAGAGAATAAAACAGTCTTTGGACAGGTCTGTATCGTGCACCTGCCACCAGCCTCTCTGCCTTCAACTTCCGTCCCTCGGAACGAATCACCGCATCAGGGCAGGTAGTATTTTCTCTGATTTAATAGTTGTACTTACCTCGGTAAGGAAATTTCCGAAAACCAGGGGGACAGTTTCTAGAAAGCGGTAGGCTAACCTGGCCCTGGTTCTCCCCCCAGCATCAGCCGCACGTGGGGGTAACTCCCGCCCAGCCAACCAAACCGCTCTTACTGTGCGAGAGGAACCGAGTAAGGAACATGAACAAGGTGCTCGTACAACTTGGTTATTAGCAGAAACGTAAGATATTTGTAAGGGAGGCAGAACGGACACCAGAATCGCCCAGAAGCAAATGCTGCTTTTCTCTAAAACAGTTTGATGCCGAAAGAGCAGGCAAGTTCACTGCGCATAAGCTACTACCTGCTTCAACTGGGTACAAATACATCCGCAAGCTTTTGGTTTTGTTAATCAGCGCAATTCCAGAACTGATGGAAACCCAAGATTTCAGAGAAAATCTGCTTCCAAGTATGCAAGGAGCTTGGCAATCACTGACTGCAGGAGCAGTTTCAAGTGCTGAGCTTTGCTGGGTGAGAGCATGATGGATATTCTGAGGGATAGAGGAGGAAAGGGCTCGGAACTGCACCGAGTTTCAGCCTTGTCCATACACGGATGGGTTTTACCTCATAGCAGCCAGTAACTATTTTCCAAGTAAAGCAGGTTATATTTATTGGTAAAATAACTTCTCTTCTCCCAGCACACAGGTGTCGACGTGAGGTTTTACGTCATCGTACAATCTAAGGGGACGAGTACCAGGACTTCGATGAATTCAGACAACGTGCAAACACTTCGATACTTCACAGGTAGCCCCCCTCACCAGCACGGCAGCGTAAGGCACCGCAACTCCTTGCAACAGGAGCCGCCAGCTGCCTCGCCAGGACCAGAGGGAACGGCTGCCCCGAGTACGGGCCGGGCGGGGGGCCGGGCAGGGATCCAGGCGCCCGGCCGCGAAGCCCGCCCCGCTCCCACCACCCGAGGGGTGCCAGGGTTAGTGAGAGATGTTTAACAGCCACACAGTTACGGTGACACGCTTGTGATTTAGCTTTTAGCAATTTGCTTACAGAAAGCTGTTATTATCTCTGCTTAAAATGTAATTAACAAATTTAGTGGTTTTTGACTCGGGCATGACAACTCACTAATCAAGACAGCTCTGCTTTAGCACTAGACTACTTTACCACTAGCTGTGGCCACTGCCTCAGTTCCTACACAAGTTCTCCTGAGTCATGGGGCTCTGCTTTCAGAACACAAAATCTTTTTTAAAATCTCTTAGCCATAGGGTCACCTCCTTTCCAAAGCTGAGGCTTGGCGAGGGAAGTACTCCACCCACAACCGTTAGCCCACACATCCCAAGTGTTGATAGTCTGTGAAGATTAACTATCCAAGTATTGAATTTTTGAGGAGGGAGCATGTTTTCTGTCTGGAGATTCCCCCACCCCCAGCCACCCGTCTGTTCACTGAATCACCAAAAGTTATCAATAACAGTTCTGATCAACAGGAGAAGTCACTTAACAGGGTCTGGGAGAGAAACTCGAGAGGTGCTACAGAAGTCAGGCAGCATTCAGCGCCTCGTTACTCCTGCACCGCACTCACCCTTACTCCACCAGGCACCCACCCGCTCCAAACTGCTGTCCCAGCAGACACGAAGGATGCTCCGAATCAAACCACCCACTGCATCTCGCCGGGCAGCTCCTATCTCCCAGGAAAGCTGTGTGCTTTTCTAACACCCTGTATCTCTGCTTCACATATATTCCTCTCTGCTCTTGAACGCTCTGCAATGAACACATGGGTTTAAACAAATTCTGACTTTATAAATGCAACTTGCATTGCTTTAATCTAAATTGTAAGATCAGTTTACTCTTTCCTACTACTTTACCTAGTATATGCTATGGTCATACCAAGAAGGGGCTCAAATCACTTTTAATACCTGAATATGCACATGAAGCTTCGCAACACACCAGTTACATCAGAAATTTAGAAATATGAGATTTTGGTGAAGCACAAGAAAATTCTACTGGATCATCCAAGTCTCCCGTGGAAATGCTGACAGCTGTATTAAAAACAACTGGAAGCCAGTTAAAAAGCAAACAGTATAAAAAACATTTATTAACATGTAATTGAGGACCATGCTGCCAGCAGGAAAGTACCCTAGACAACTAAATAAATGTCTTTCTCTTTCCCACTTCTCTGATTGAGACGATGCCAGGGAAACTGCAGAGGGAATACGGCTGTTTGCTTTGAGGTGGAAGCCCTCTGCTGGTTAACATAAACTAATTAACGCACTAATCTGAATGTTTTTGTAGATAACAGAACCACAAAGAACAAGAAAGGAGAAAGCAGCTAAAGAAGCGGAGAAGAATCATCAGTAATCTCAGAAATCCTCATTCTTCATCTTATTTACTAGGCCATGAATGCAAAGGTGTTTGTTTTCTTTTTTCCTGTTTGTATTTACACACTTTTTGACTTACAAAATATGCAATTTAATAAATCTTACTAGGTATTTGCAATCATCAAATGCTAAAAAGAAACTTCAGAACCCAGTGAGACACTTGGGCAGACCTGACAAACAAATTCCAACACTGAAAACGGAGTTCATGTGTGTTATAACCAGGTCTCACTGTTTGACACGCAAAACACAGGAAACTATTTCTTCCTATAGATATGAATGCTGTTTGCACATATCTTTTTGTCTTGAGTCCTGTATCTTTAGAACCTATTTCAAAGTTACTTCACAGCCCAAACAACAAAATTATTTGACCTTACTGACATTGTATGTCTGTCTCTTCTAGGAACCAAGCTAAGAATGTACTCTTTCTGTAAACCACACATAAATATTGAACTTCAGAAGAAAGACAGAAGGCTCACTACTGCATGTGTGTGCACAGGTATAGGATTGCTGTCATGCTTTTTCAGTTCATTTGTAAGTTTGTGTGCCTGCTTAGCCTGATGCACGGTAAGTACAGAGGAGTGTGTTGCAACTCTGGACAAAATTTGTAAATGAAACCGAGCCCTGCCACGCCTGGAGGAATGCTGCAATCTCCTCTCTTCCTCACAACAGGCTCTAGGTTAAAAGAAACTCGTTTCTAGGCAGAAGACGAGCAAAAGGAATGTTGCTGACACACAGAGAGCGAGGAAGAAAACACAGAGTTTGCGTCTTAGTTACTGTCCTACATAGTTATATTTAATCCCAATTAAAATAGCCCTGTTAAAAGCTTGATAAAAATGCAAGAGAAAACTAAACTTCTAAAATAATGAACATATGGCCTAAGTATGTGTATGCGCTCTCTCTACATGGAGTGCCTGTGCACGTGCTCACTCCATATGTACACATCCACCTATTCAGCAGGAGCACCAACTGTGACCAATGACAAAATTCCACCACCACCCCAATTTCCCCTTCTGCCATATACAGGCCTGAAATCAACCTTGATTCTTTTTGTGCAACCCTGAAACATTTTAACATTTTCCCCTACCAATAGCAGTTTCTAGGTGGAAAAAGACCCGAGAATACAAAAGAATAATACGCAGGGTCATTCTCGTAGATGCTATGGTCTCCCCAGCAGACCGTATAGAAAACATCTGACACACAGGAAGGGTTCCTATTCATCAGCTGCCAAAACAAGGTGAGGACAGGAGGGAAAATGAAAGCTCAAATTATCCACAGTGGAAGAGAAGACAGGATAAATAAGGACATTCATGCTAGCAGCAGGTATAATCTGACACTGCCTCTCAACCACTGGCATGTGAAATAATCAGCCTCAACAGAACAGCTGTTTAGTCGCAGTTAAAAAACCAAGAGTGTCAATTCTTAAATCGTTGCTCTTTGCTCACAGCACCGATAAAACCAAATCAAGGCTTTGCAATCTTCTGTAATTTGCACCGCAGCTTCTTGTTTACGTATCTAAAGAAAGCTCATCTTCTGGAATACCACTTAGTGAAATACAGGGTGGGAGGGGTAGAAAGTGAAAGAGAAATCACATATTATTGAAATTACAGGTGTAAAAAATGTTTGTTCATCAGATACTAATCTGTTGAAAGCCCAGTGGATGTCTCCCACAATACTAACACCCCAAATCAACTTCTCCCAAGGAGGAGAGAGTTTAGAAAGCAGACTTACGACTTCTCACAGCCAATGCCAACCACCAATCACTATTTCAGGCTGTTTCATCAAGGCAAAGAAGATTCACACCTTGATAGTCATTTTTAAATGAAGCCGCCCTGACATTTCACTATTAACCAGTGAACTAAATTACAGCCTTAGACTTCACCTAGGGCTTTCTCCTGCCCACAAGACGATCTGCCTGCAATACCCTGCTAGCCTGAAAGCAACTCTGAGCTCCTCATCAGGCAGGTTCTTCAAAGCCTTCCTCTTCAGGTGCTTGGAAACCAAGTTATCAATCCTGATCCATCATTAACCCCCAAACACCACCTTTAGCATGACTCTTCCTATGGCTAATGCCAAAATACTGCTCCTATCTATACCATTTTTCCTTCTTTTTACTAAACGAAGTAAAGCAATTGGCACAACTGGCAGCCCATGTGCCAAATCCAGTACTTCATGAGGTCTTTCAGTCTTCTCCTTGGCAGAAACAAGGAACTTGGCTCTAGCTCAGTAACTGAGCTTGCACACTTACGTAGGAAGAAGTGGAGCAGCGGAAGATCTCCACAAGAACAGGCCCAGGTCCCAGGGCAGCATGCCACAACAGCAATGCATCTTTACATCTTGCAGGAGGTGAGGCGTGAGGAAAAGAAGCAGGACACCCAAAATGGAAGCTAACCACTTTCTTACTGTATTCTCTGCGTAAGCAAAAGTAAAGGCCATTAGACAGAAAAGGAAATGTCAAACTAATGTAAATAAAACACATCCCAAAAGAAAATATTCAACATATGCTTTAAAAGATAGATTTTTATTGTCAAGAAATCAAAATGAAGATTTAATTGCTGTGTTTTTCACCTAGTTCTGCCTGTAAAGTCAAGCCACCTTCATCAGCATGAACTCTATTGCACTAAACACAAATGGAAAACAAATAACATTGAGACGTAAGAGATACTTATTATTTCACTTGCAATAAACACTCCTGATTTACAGGCATCTGGCAAACTGCCAGTAGTAGAAACAGATGCCATATAGATATTCCTAAAGAAATACGAGTACAGACACATGGGATTACATAGAAAATAAATTTATGCAGAAATACTTATTATCTAACCATGTGCTCCATCACACACCACATTCTTGTTATGCAACCAAGTTTATTCACCCGGAGGAGTCCGCTGACAAATAAGGAGAATGTTTCATATGTATTTATTCATCAAATAACAATAACAATGGTTTCTAGATGGGAACTACCACCTTCTTTTGATTCACATGCCTCCCATGCTACCTGTTCTAAACTCATCAAGTTGACAAGACTATCAAGATTGCTTAAAGAGCCAGTATTTCTCCGTGGTACTTTTTTCCTGAAATAGCAAAGTGGAAAACACGCTGGCTTTCTCAGCCAGCTTTGGCATAGATATAATACCATGCTCTGTGGTTAATTGCTAGCTCTTCTTCCTCCAAGGCACTGTGAGTCATCTCTGCTTTCCACACTGGTGTCTTCCAAACAATTCTGGGTAAAACTCTGCTAGTTCATTCTCACCAAAGACATTGTATGAGAGCACAATTACACAGAAGGGATCACATATTAAACAAGTTTTTTTTTTAAAGCATTCCATTAAAAAATGTGCAAGGCAAATATTGCAGTAACTATTAATCAAGTCTAAAAATAAATTAAAACTAACTTCATGAAAGACGCCTTGGCATTTGCTGGTATTTAAAGTTTTTCCTTCAAGTACGAGCACGGCCACAGCAGGACTTGCTCCTCTCATCCAATGGCACCTTTTCCCAAGCTTAGACAAACAGATGTGAGGAGACACTTTCAATCTTTCCTTCCAGACAGTATTGTTTTTTCATTACGACAAAGCGTTACTGAGCTTGGCGGTAGAAACCACCCACTTTCAGGAACTCTCAGTGTAGTTAATATTCCTCTGCTTAACAAAAGATGCCTTGGTCTAAGGCTGTTTCTACAGGCTGTTGTTACAGCACTTCACCCAACTGACCTTCATTTATGAAGGGCTGCTCTGGTTACAGGATCCTGAGTTATGCTGTTTAGCTTAGGGCCAGCAAAAGGCAACAGACTGACAGCTCTAAAGATCATTCTAAAAAAAAAAAAAAAAAAAAAAAAGGAGGGAAAAAAGTGCCACTTTATAGACACTTATAAAACATCTAAGCAAACAGACACAGCAGCTTCTTTACGGCTCCCAAATTCTGGGCTGCTCTAGGGGTCACTGCAAGTATCTCAGGAGGGGGAAAAAAAAAAAAAAACAACAAAAACCCAAACTTACGACAGCCCCCAGGAGAGTGCTTGCAGCCCACCCTCCCAGGCAGTCAATGGGATCTACCCTCAGGTGGGGTCATTACAAAGTACCTTTTCTTTCGCTCTCAAATAAAGCCAGAAAATAAATTTTCCATCTTTCCCTGGGGAAAGATGCGCACCATGGCCAGGCTCCTCCTGTGCAAGCACAGCTGCTTCAGGAACTGCCCGGGCCCCTGCACCACTGCAACCACGGCCTTTCAGAAATGCTGGGATTTCATCTAAAGCACTGCAGCAAGCCAACTGACAGCCCCAAAAGAGCTGTGTCAGCACAACCGAAGGGATGGCAAACTGAAGAAGGGTGGACATGAGCACTGAAAGAACAGGAACTTCTTCAGAAGCAGAGCACGTCAGGTTAACCAGCCATACCCCCAAGACTACATCTGTCCAGGGGTTTCTATAAAAACTCTCCAATTCTCTTCTGGAGAATTCAGGGTATTGATAAGGAGAAGAAGGTTAGAGCAGAGTGTTTTCCTGGACGCCTGTTAAACTTGTACTTCCAAAAAAACCCCTTTGCTTTTCAGACAGAAGAACTTTTCTTTGTGGGAAAATCTGTTTGCAGG
>WAAD01016744.1:17516-81379 GCA_013389945.1 Fregata magnificens
GGGGAGGGCACCTTTTTTTTGGTTGTGTTTTTTGTTTTGTTTTTTAAATAGTGCTTTATTTTCACTGCCTGTGGGAAAACGATGCCTGAAGTCCTTGGTAGTTTTCAACACAGGAAAAAATAATAAAGAAGCTCCATAGTGGGGTGAGGTCAGGGTTGGGCAAAGAGAGTACTAAGAACATGTATGTGAATTATGTCACCAAAAAAAAAAAATTCAAAATGCTTTATAAAAACGTGTGGAAAAGTCATTGCTACAGCACAAAAGGGATATGGCATCCAAGATCACAGGAAGTTCATTACTGGATGCAGACTTTTTTTTTTTTTTTTAGGTTTGGCAATCAGTTTTGCTATGTTGGAAGTTCTCTACGGTGCTAAGAAGGTTTCATTATATCCAAAAGCATCTCAGCAACCAGCCAAGACAGGGATCAAGAGAGGGAAACACTGTTATGTTTTCCCCAGTTCGGGAGAGGAGGAAGCCAAGGTAAATAATTGCAGAGAGCTGCCTTCCGAAGTAAACTTTTCTTTTAGTTCATGGGTTACTTCTACACTGTCAGCCAACTATAGACACTACAATTTGTTAGGGCAGCCTGTTGAAATTAAGTGGAAATGTATTTCCACCTTAATTCCAGGGAACCTTATTTCCTTTACAAATTTTTAACTCTAGGCCCCCTTGGCAAAGTTGCTGCCTGCTGCTTGGCTTTCAACACTTTTTTTTTTTTTTTTTTTTAAATAGAAACCTTCACCTTCAGACCTTACTGCAGAAAGCCACTACAAGACAGGGCAGCACGGGGGGAGGGGGGAAGGACAAGAAAGAACACGTCATTCATGTGAGAGGAGGGTAGGACTGGCATCCCTGGCCCTCCAGCCCTGATGGAAAAGCGACGTCACTGCCTTGTAGCTGAGGTGAGGACACAAGCTCACTCCTCGACCAAAACACATACGGGCACACACCCCTTGCAAAAACAGCTCAAGATGCGGCCTGAAATACCCTCCTTGCCTTCAGCAGCAGGTCCACCGGGCAGACGCATCCTTTAGGCACTACCAGCTAGTTTTAAGCTTAGAGAGGGCTGTTACTTTTGCATGTCTTCAGCAGAGGTTCATCTGCAGTTGTCCTACAGGTTCTGCCTGTAAAACTGGGCCGGCTGTCTCCTTGCAGGGAGGCTGGCCTCCTTCCTACCTTCTCTTCTCACCCCACAGCCTCTCCATAATGACTGCTTTCTTCTCCACTGGTGGACACTGTTAGTCAGAGCCACACACTGACACATGAAAAAATATCTTTAACCTCATCAAACATTTTCTCCACTATCATTCCATCTCCACACACAGCCTCCCAGGATAGTGCAAGTGGGAAACTAAGCCGAGGAAGGCAAGGTAGCACAGAGCAACCACACTGCTGCTCTGCATGGGGGTGGAGGGCGGGGGGGGAACACCGTGCATGTGCACCCATTCCCCCTCGCCTTCCACAGTGCTGCCAATTTCTGCAAAATTCAGGGTGAATCATATTTGTGCTGCTGCTTTCCACATCCCAGTTCTTGGGAGTCACATATCTGGGTGAGAGTCTCATCTTTTATCTTCAAAGAAAAGAGAAAATTTCTAAACCTAATTTGAGGGATGGGGAAAATTCATACAACCCAAGCATCATAAAAGTTCAAACCTCAAGAGCCATTTAAAAAAATCCTTTTTATTTTCATATTTAATTATTTTTTCGAGTAAGCTCAAGATTCCTGAATACTTTGGTTAAACACACTTCTACAGGTGGGGAGATCTGAGCGAAATTCTCTGTAATGGAAGCAGTTACACTGCAGGAATGCAGTTAAAGCAAGATAAGGGATGCTTTCCTGGGGAGGGTGCTGAATGCTTGCATACAATAATTTTAATGTCACTCTGTCAAGCTGATGCCCCATCAGGGTGGAAGCAAGAAAAATACAGGCTTTTCATTATTGGATAATTGGGTGCACACCCTTAGTAGTGAATGCAGTTTACTAAGTAATTGCTCACCACCAAGTAGCTAGAACAAGAATACTAACAAAAATACTGCAAGATCCCAAGTGTTAGAAGAGAAGCAAGAACTGAAGCAGCAACGGTAAGAAATTAAGTAAGAAAACTTTCTATATAGTAAAGACTTTAGCCAGTACAAACCAATAACACACACTGTCCTCCCAGAAAACACACAGCCAAACATAAGCACAAGCGACTAAAATTATTTTGCTCAAAACCTAATTAATGAGACTTAAAATCCTTGTCCTACAATACTTATTTTATTCAAAGAGTTTACGGAAAATCTGATCTTGATTCTTAAAAACTCTCATCATTGATTACACTCAGATTTTAATCAAACTTTAAAAAAAAAAAAAAAAAAAAAAAAACAAACAAGACAAAAAAAACCACAACCAACCAACTTTATCTTTAAAAGCTCTCATTCTGAAAAGGGTAACTTCATAGTTTTTTAAGCAGAACGTAAGCAACATCTGAGATGACCAGAATGGGATCACCACTAGCATGTCCACCTCCCTCCCCTTCTTCACTAGCTCCGTGTAAAAGAAGTCTCTTTCTGAATCACCCAAAGCTGGGTGCGTAAAAGGCGAGCAGGCAGCTCCAGATGGATGCCTCCACCTAGCTATCAATTACTGTCACAAGATTTATACTTCATCTATTTTCTGCCTCTCCTGTTTTGTTTCTCCTGCATCAGTAATGAATTTAGGAAAAAAACCACAAAACTAAAAATTCAATCACTGCCACCTACTGAAGCCAGTTCACCAATACATGAGCTTACCAATTTTTATACTGCATGGTATGAAAGATTAAATCACAAGTTCCTATTGAAAAGTTTCTTGTTTGTTGTTCCCTTGTTTTTCTCTAAGAGACCGTTTACTACTGAGTTTGCAGATCAGCTTCCAAAAAAAGCTGCTTTTATCCTCAGAAAAAGCAAGGAGGGACCAAATCAACGTTCAACACTTTGTATCTAAAGACGAAACATGCCTACCAATTTAGCCAAGTGATCTATATCTGCTATAGACTGACATTTTCTTCTTTCGTCCTTTCTTAGAGAAAACTAAGCCAGTCTATTAAGAGGGGTGAAAAAGGAGAAGCATTAATGACTGACTAGATAAGTCAGAGTATACTGAAAATATTTTTATTGACATTGAATAAACTAAGCCATCAATTGACAGATTTGCCTTGAAAACAAGAGTGGCCAACCCAGATTGCTTTTTGTGGTTTTATGATCAAACGAACAGACAGCTGGCAAGAGATAGGTAATGCAAAAGAGTCAGTTACTCAAAACGAATCATAGTACCTTGGAACTAAATAATGTTTTAGAACTAGAGCTAAATAATAGTCTAGAACATTTACAACAAACGTCACATGCTTCTGCCACGCAAAGGAAGACAACGATGACAGTGCTGGACAACACAGGAGCTTACTAATGGGGATTTGAAAGAAAAAAAAGATAATCAGCAGAATGAGAGCTGACGTTTCCATCACAAGGACGAAGATGACCCTCTGCCCGCAGGACGGATGCCACAATCAATAAAGAATTTGGGGGTAGAAGAGGAGAGTATTTCCCTCACCCACGTAAGGCCTCTGACCTAAAGCTTCTTTGAAGGGACAAGATTTTACAACAAGCATAGGGGATTTGGACATGGGTTTGTTTTGGTTTTGTTGTTGTTTTGGGGGGGGGGGTTTGAGAACTCAGCACAGCCTTGTTCATACGATATAAAATGAAAAAGTTCTTCCATCTTATCGATCCCTTTCACTGCTCGGAAACATGACTCTTCTGTAAAGAAACACAAGCTATGCACTACTCTAAATCACCATTGGTCCATAGCTGAAGCAGTCTGCTACAGCTACCATCTCCACTGTATTTATGTTACTGCTTAATTCCCTCTTATTCTCAATTTATGGCACTTCTGAATCATCAACACAAAAGACCAAAATAGGGTCCTGGTCATGTGATTGGGAGGTTCTCAGGAAACTTGGGGATAATATTAGAGAACAGGAACTTTGGCAAACAAAAGAAAAGACATACAAGGAAAAATAAACTCCATTTAGTAGGATTATATAGTCAAACTGAAAAATTATTTTTTTGATCTGATCTATGGCTTGTTGGCCCTTTGTTAAAGCAGACACATATGTTGAATGTCTATTTAAAAGCAGAATACATTCACTAAACCATACTGGCGCTAAAAAACTATTTGTAACTGAGACCATAAAAGGGAGAAACCTATGGAATGTGTTATGTTCATCTAGCAAAGCTGTTCTCTAGCAATCAGCAGATTCAGGCAGCGTACATCAATCCTGCTCTTAGACACAATAGAGTCTAGTCTGGAATACAAGAATAAACTAAGACAAACCATTAGAAAGCTCTCCAGAGATTTCATCTTTTTTTTTCTTTTTTTTTTTTTTTTTTTGTGGTATCAGACACCATTGGCAAGAAACATCATGTGTTCAAAGTTTACTGCTCCGACTTTCTCGCAAGAGGATGAAATCAAAACACCCCCCTACACACTGCACTTAAAAAAAAGAAAAAAATAAATAAAGAAAAGGAAAACGTCAACAGAGGTCTTCATCAGAGTGAAAAAAAAAAATGTCTGGAAACAATTAGCAACTAAAAAAAGGGAGGAGGAAAAGTAATAAAAAAAACCCTTAAAATACTAAGTACTGAAGTAGTGAATTTTTATGACTAGAACATCCTAAACATTGCAGAGATATAACTTAAAGTTTGATACATACTTCCACAGAATTTCATGCAGTTCAAAATAAAACCAACCTCTTCAATTATTGACGTTCCAAGGCCATAAACCTACACAGCAAGTTATCAAAGCAAAACATCTGCGCACTGTCCACACATGCAGCGCATGCTTATGAAACAGAAAAGAATGATGTCATTTCAGCCTGGTTTTTATTATATTCTGTTTTCTAAATTCTCAGCAGTATGGCCCTTCCTCTGCCTCTAAGAAACAGCCCAACATCACTTTGCCATCATTTGGGGCAAATTTACAGGGGCAGGTACTTGCAGTGCTCAGTGGTACGAACGCTCCCTGTCACCTGCTGGTGGTTTCTTCAAACTAGCATACCCCTTACCATTTCCTCCATCCTCCATCACCCTTCCCCCTCATGCATTACTTCTCTTGGAGATGATCACTCATGTTATCAACTCATTTTCTGCAGGAAGAGTAAGCAGGAGAATTATTGTTGCGACCTGTAGAAGCGCTAGAAACCGTGGCTATGCTAACATAGCACTGCACTGCTTATTTCTTCCCTTTTGGGGGAAATTAATGTAAATAAAATGAACAGATTACTGGTACTAAGGCCTAGAATATTGCTAGAAACTGTCAACCAGACTGGCTTCTAAATTTTTTTTTTTTTTTTAATTTACCATGCTAAAGAGAAGTGTTGTCAAGCAGAGTATACAGTTTTATAAACTTGGCAATTCGTTTCTCATTTTTAATTATTTGAGAAGGACTAGCACATTTCAATGAGGGCTTTGTAAATGTGGACCCTGGGTAGTTTTGTGGAGGGATATGGAGTACATGTGTTTCTCTCTCTCAGACCAGTTCCAGCAGACGGTGGAAAAAAGCCATACCCCTTGATTCGAATGAAGTCACTCCTGCTTCTCTTCCAAAAATTACAATAGCCCCATGTACAAAACTCATCAGTAACTGGAGAATCTTGGACTTCATTATTTAAACCTGGATTTGATGCAATATGAACTCTTTTTTAAAAACAACTTTTCACATAAAGGCATTAATATAAACTTGGTCATACATATTTTTTTTTATGCATACCAAAACTTTCTTGTAATACTCTTGGACTGTGTAACATCGGCCTTACACACTGCATGTAAAAATAGTCTGTCCTCTTACCGAACGACAGGCTCGAGGAACTCCAGGGTTTTTAAATTTGGACAGACGTAGTAGAAACACGGGATCTGCTGACAGACTCTGAGTGGAAAGCAAGTACCTCTCCTAGCACCACAGAGGCCAACTCCCCACGTGATGGCCAACTTGGCCACCCCTCCAGCCAGAGCAGAGCTCTGGGTAGCCCAGGGAAAGTCACGTTCCCTGCCAGAGTCATTGCAGCCACACTGCTTTCTTTCCATCTCTGTCATCTCTTCTCGCCCATATCTGGTCCGATATGGGCACTACCAAGGTAGTGAATGCATACAGCAACTGGTCAAATTGCACAGCAATACAACATCCTCCTTACCCACGCGTGCAGCATGTTAACCCACCCATTTATCAAAACTTTCACTAGTATTGTACTAGTTCTGAAATGAATACAAATGTTAAAAATTCCCAAATATAGTAATTTCCTGCTTTAAAACAGCCTTTGCACATAACGTGATCTAAGCCAGCTAAAATCCACCATCAAATACCTGAAAATCTCCTTGCTGAAGAATTGAGGGGAGGGGGGAGAAGTATTTCATTGTGAGACCCTAAATTAAAGTCCAAAACTTGTGTTTACTCCAAACCAAAATATCAAGTAGAAGAGTGACTCGCTACACATAAGGAACTTACAATTGCAGGTTTTTACTAATATTAATGAAATTGTTTTAACCGCCACTACGAAAGAAAATACTATTGACAGCTCACTGTTTTTATCATTGATAGTAAGTTCTTTAATGTCCTTCAAATTGATAGGAAAGCAATCAATGGCCAGATGACTTCATTAAAGGCTTTTGCTGTTCTATAAAACAGACATACACACATGGAGGGGAAAAAAAAAAAAATCCATGTGCAAGATCGGAGTGTATTCAGTCAGCATCTTCTCTCTGCAGGAAATTGGTCCCATCAGATATCTGCTTATATCTGTTACACATATACACAGATAGATACACTTCCCATTCCTTTTATATATTGCACACTATTTAAATCTACCCAGTAGGTAAAATCCTATATACAAAGCAGCTCCCAAAAAGGTCATCCGAAAGGAGATGCTGCACCTGGAACGCATAAAATACTGAATCCCATTTTTAAAAATGTTCTTACATATACTTCAATTGATAAACCTCCTCCATCTGGAGTGAGAAAGGGTGAGAACACTGACACTAATTTGATTGTATTGTAAATCTGAATTTTGAAGACTTCTATGTAAAGGTTCACTTCACTAGTACTGTTTAAAAAGCAAGGAGTTGAGAGTCTTTGCCTTGTTTTACTATTCACTTTGTTAAAGCTGTTGTTCCAACCATTCAGTGAATTAAGCATACTCAGCAGCATTCTCTGTTGTTATTTACGCTTGATTTAAAACATATTATAAAAGCAAAGGACACATACTTAGGTTAGAATCTGTGCACTTGGACTCTGACTTGACTTTTATACACACAAACACAAAAGTGTAAAGCTTTCAGCCATAAACCAAAGTGTGGCCTTTATCTGCATAATCATAAATGCTACACAGTTGTAATAAAAAAGCCTCAGTTGCTCCTGCTATATTTAATTGTTCCCTTCTAAATATAGAATAATTCCAGGCCTAGAGACTCGGGTCACCAGGTAAAGCTTTGCAGAGCATAAATCTGTCACCACCTTTGCTCAAAGCATCTCTTTAATCAAAATTCATTTACTGTGACAGTGAAAAGCAGCCAATTTAGACAGGACAGCCAGATAATCTTGAACCCGTTCATCCTGTTTTCAAAGGAAGGAGATCACAGTGCAAACTCAGAGGAGTCAGCAGAAACTCTAGCAAGTTGTCAGCCTGCCAACCAACCTTTTTATCTTTTTGTTTGTTTACTTAATCTTCTTCAAAAATGCACATTCATTGCAATCGTTACCGATTCCCAATGAAATTCATATAGCATCAGAAAAAAAAGTGTTTCTGTTTCACTTCTTTGTTACAATTATAATTACTAGATATATGGGTAGCCAACCACTACCACAAATAAGATCATGTATTTCCCATAATTATATGAGGAAACATTAAGACCAATATGGTTCAATTTTTCCAATTAATATAGTTACCACTGAACTCCAATTTTGCTCAGCTGTGTCAAAATGAACAGATAACAACAAGTACATCCGTAAAGGGAGGGCATTTCAATTACTGATGTCTAAGGCATAAATGCGTTTGTAGTAAGCTTTTTCGAAACCAGAGCAACTCTGCATATTTGTGTACTTCTTCCCTCTTTTCTCCTTTATATATATTTAAAAAAAAAAATCCACCATTGATCTACAACTACATGAAGGCACTTGCTTTAAAAAAAACAGGAGACGTTCACTTTTCTAAAGCAACTTACGTTTTATGAGAGACGGTGGCACTGAGCTTTAATGAAATAATAAAGCTGTGTTCCAAAAAGATCCGTTCAAAGCACTTTAAAATATTTAAGTATTCCTATTAAAATACCAATGTGAAAATTTAACTGGAAACGAACATTTCTTTACAACTTTAATAAACGCTTCAGTGCAGGCTACCGAAATAGAGACGCAGCACTAGCACAGCCTCACAGTTACTGAAATCCAGCGTTCTTGAGGAAAAATGGAATCACCCAGTTCCCTATGGCACATCATATGATTAATGAGGGAAGAATTGGTCAAGCAGTGTTATTACATTTAAGTTTTCATAACAAATGACTTTCTCTAGGGAAGCCAAAACAAATTAAAGTATTAGAGCAGCACAAGCTGCATTTCAGCCGTGACTGGACGTCTGGCGGCAGCACTGCTTCAGCAGCCGCCACCCGCAGCTGCTCCTGCCCACACCCTGCACCGGGCGGGACAAGGACCAGCGCCGCCCTGGGCAGCCACCCGGCCCAAGGAACTGATCCGGCTGAAAAATAACCCCACAAAATCAAGTACACCAAATCAAACCTTCATGGTCCAATTTTCATCCCCTCCACTCCCCTCTGGTTCCTTGTGCAATCACACACACACACACACACGTGTGACTGCAACAGGCAGTGGTGCCAAGGTTTTGCTCAAAACATGCCCCAAATTTTCTTTGCTTTCCAACTAAGCCGGTCAAGAGCAGAGGAAGACCGACCAGCTGAAGGGCAGGGGTACTAGGCACTGCTGAGACGTAGCTCCAGCCGCTGCGATGGCAGTCGTGCCCCTACCCAGCCCTGCCGGCCAGCAGCCCCTTGCCACAAGCCCCGCTCAAGTCGGAGCGGAGGCTGGCTGGTTAGGGCTGAGAAACGAAGGAGAGGGAAGCCCTGAGGCCCCAATTTCGTGCAGCTTAAGCCGATCTAATTGCTGTCTGCCCTCCCCTCCTGAGCCACTTACCTGACAGAAAATCATCTTTTTTTTCCCCTGTTGTGTTATCCCATGGGTTTTGTTTCTGCCAGCTTACTGAAATGGCTCAGCAGAGAGAGGAGGGTGGGACGGCAGCAGTGGAGGAGGCACCACTGAGTTCACAGATAGGCTTTCTTAGCCTGCTGCCGACCTACAGCCTACGTTAAATAATAATTTTGCAGCATTTCCTATCGTCTTCTTTTAGATATAACTCAGCGTTACCTTTGCAACACCCATATTTCTAATTTGGTTTAACTTTGCTCATAGACTGTACATTAAAGCTAAGTTAACAGATGTTGAAAACGCTTCTCGTGTCTTTCAGGATTGCAGAATACACAGGCCTCACCGCAGCAAGGCATCAAAGAGATGCAAGGGTTGGCTGATGATTCCTACGGGTCTCATAACTTGCACACTAATTCCCAGACCTGTACAGCAAAATCAATCAGGACTTCCCTCAACCTTCCCTCTTCAAAGCCACTGAGAAAGGCTGTGGTGAGACCGGGGGTGGGGGGGACGGCATCTCACCACAGGCTGAGGGAAGCCCTGATGGAAGCCCAGCCTCTGAAGGCTCACTCAAACTCCCACGACAGATCCTTAAGCTCAGCGGAGCTCCCGGGCCAGGCGCTGAGCAAGGGGCAAGGTTATACACCTGCCTCTAAGCCTCAAATTCCCAGCAGTGCACCGCTGGCAGGATTGCCACCGCCACGCCTGCCACATCTCTGCTCATCTTCTCTGACAGGAGGGGTCTCATGCAACACAGTCAGCACAACCTGTCATCGTTAGCATGTGACAGCATGGTATTTTCTACAAAAAAGCCACAGCATATAGTATATGTGCATGGTATGAAGGCAGGGCCACGACTCTTTAATTTCCTGCAGTAGGTGGAAAAAAAATGCAAAGAAAACCACCATGAGGATCATCAAGGAGGAGACGCCCTTGTCTGAAACAGCCATCCAGCTACAGATACCTTAAAAGAATTAATTGGTACCTGCTTAAATATGCCTTCTCCTAATAAAGGAGATTTCTTTCTGTGCGTTTCCACTAGTGAATTAGTATGTAGGGAAGAGACAACTTTATTATTTACAAGAGACTCAATAATCTATCTACATACCCACATCATGCTTCAACCAAAACAATCTACCACTCCATTAGAGATTATTAATACACGAAGCCCCATGACCACCTTGTGATTTATGGTATCATTTCCTCCACTTTACAAACAGAGAAAACTACAGAACAGCGGTTATCTCAGCTGAGTAGGTTATTAAAAAGCTCTGTGAGGAAACCCACAATAGAAGTCAGCTAATTTCCATGGGGCCAGGATTTCACGTCTGTTTTTCTGACTCTGTGCCTGTGCTTTAACTTTACAATTACTACCAAACTTCAGTGAAGCAAAGCTCAAATAATTACAGAGATGTAGCCTGCTTCCACCGAAGCCGGTGGCAAAACTCTCATTAATTTTAACAGAAGCAAGACTAGACTAAGTCTTTATAAAGCAGTTGTGATCACTGGAAGGCACTCCCGAGTTCTCAATATTATTAGCTATGAGACTACATCTATCTAAGAGCAACTTTTGTTTTAAAGCATTCAAAACCTGGTCTCAAAACCTACCAGGTTTTTAAAAGTTCTTGTTTTTCAGAAGAACATCACTGAAGGAGCACTGAATGGTTATTACTCATATTGAACTTTTTTAAATGAATAATTTAAATGTGTTGCTAAAGCGCATACCAAAGGCCACTCCAGTAAGGGACGGAGTCCCTCTGAGGAGTCTCACTTCCTTCATATCTGCTTTTGCCCCTGGTTATAACAGCTTTTCATTCATTTTCCAATTAAAATGGTAATGTAATGAGATTTGGAAGATTCATCCAGTCAACAAGTTTATTGCTGTATTCACTGGAAAAATCATGAAATACCTCAAAACGGAGGAAGGAAAGCTTTTCAAAGTCTTTTAGATCAAGTTCTTAACGTGAAATTGTTTAGATTAGAAAGCACAGCAGACATACAGAGTTTCTTGCACCTGGCCGGCCTGGTTCTTTTTTAAATGACGAATTTTTCTCTACATAGATAGTGTCCCACACTGAAACAAATATATCCTAAAGATCATGAATTATGGGTTCCACCACATTTCCTTGCTCCATTTTAAAACAAAAGTTATATCCTGAGTATTAGATATGCCTAACACATAGGCGTACGCAAGTTCTCACCAAGCCTTTTGCGCAGCAAGCGAGCAAACAACTTCATTATGCTTTAACTATGACCAAATCAGTGCAGCCGAGGGCCCTCAAGTACAGAATCATGCCAACAGCATCAAAGGACCTACCTTTATTAAGTGTGAGCAAGAACTACACTAACGAACAGGAGTACAGCAGCTTTCACAGGAAAGGTCACAGGCAAATCACCGCTCTGAGCCACACCAGGCAGCGAGGAAGAAGTCACCGCAGCATCTATGACTCTCCCTGCAAGGAAAGTGATAAACAGGCGACTCTGCTCCGCTCTGATCTTGCTATCTCTCTCAAGGGATTTTTAAAAAGAAGGCTTCTTTAAATGCCTCTGGAAGCCAAAAAAGCATAGCTAAGAGCAACAAGTTTCACACAGGAGAAAAATGCCACAATTATTATATCAAACACAGGACTCTCCAGGAAACAAGGGATGCAACAGCATCCTGAAACCACACACACCTGTATGTCAAATGAATCTCAAATAACGGAATTTTTTTCATGAGCTTTCCTCTATTTTGCAGCACAATGTAAACATTTGGATGATGACTGCCACGTCAGCATAGTTGTTTAGACATATTCACCCAGATTAAAGGGAATGGAAGCGAAAGCCCAGAGTGCTGCTGCTTAAAAGAAAGTCCAACATTTCAAGTGTTCGCACTTTTCACTAAAAACATGCAAGGCCACGGCAAGGCAAAGAATACAACTTCAACAAATCCTGCTTCTATCCTACCCATAATCACAGAATTCGTATTACAGGATCACAGAAGACTTCAAGTATAACAGAAGCCTAGACTGCTCTTAAACAAGGATATCTGTGAATACTCAAAGCTTTTAATTACTATTTTAAAAGACATGAAAATATTTTTGCAAATCAGCTTTAAGGAAAAAAACAATCATTGTTCTTTGCCAGTCTTAGTCGCAGCCCCTGTGAGCTTACCAGTATAAGGAAGTTTAAGTTTTCCATAGTCTCACCTGAGCTTCCAGGATGCATTACACCAAAGTCTCTCAGAGCTTCATCGCATTATCATCCCTACATTTTTACTGAAGATAAATCAGTGAGTAAATATATTCATTTAAAGCAAAGAACACTCATGTTTCTCTACAGCAGCAGACCTTGTGCATTGTGTACGCTTTCACAATTTTTTTAACTAACTTCACGTTCAGGTGAAAAAGCTAGATTATTCTGAACAGCAAGGGCAACTTGTTCTTTTACAAGCATGAAAGCATACTCTTTCTTCTGTTTAGTCAGCTAAATGCCAAAAATGTAACCCCCTATTTAAATCTACCTGCAATAAGCAGGGGCTACAAATACGCCCATGTTATTTCCAAACAGGAAATCTAATTTACATAGAAATAAAATTAGTTATTTCCCCAACAAATGACTGCATCCAGAAATGGCCCTACTCAGACCTGTGCTAAGAGACAGAGAAATCGGCACCTTGTCCCCGTGTCCATCTCAACTCTAGCAGTCAGGAATCGCAAAGACGCCCATAAGTGATCTTTCCCCCTTGGCATTACACACCACATGTACTTGCCTCCCCCTGCCCATCCACTACTTCTCTCCCCAGATAAACTCACAACAGGTTTGCTAACTCAAAACACATTTACAACAAGCACTACCTGCTGTTTCCTCGGATGAACATCTCCAAGTAGCTTAACTTTCCATAAAGGAACCTGAACCTTCTCCATCCTTCATAACACAGGAGCTTCCCATATCCCAGTACCGATTTCATCATGCTGGCGAGCACAGAGCAGACAATTTCAGCTGTTTAAGCCATCTGCACCACTGGATCCCTTTATTCAAACTAATCCAATTCAGTCTCATTCGTGTCTGTATATTTTTATCCTTGCAGATAACTGTACATCGATGCCAGCTACTAACGTCAGTCACTCACTAACTTTCCATGCTCCCCTGGCCCCTTTCTAAATCTCAAGCACCAACCAGTTTCACATTACTCCATGATGTGCGAGGTCTCATTTCACAGCTGAAGACACAGATATAAAAAAGTTTACTGACTTGTTTAAACTGAGGGGACCAAAAAAAAAAAAAAAAAGACTTGTGAGTTAACACTTCTGATCAACAAAAACACAGTAAAGGAAAAGAACTATTTAAGGCACTCTGATATTACTGTGCTACTGACGTTTGAGGTTGATATAAAATTATGTTTAGTAATGTTTTGAAAGCACCTATTAAGCCCAACTTTCATCATAAAAAGGCCATATGCTACTAAAGTAGAATCTTAAAATATAAATAGGTATGTATAGAAGTGACATTGGGGCTCCTTTTGAATATTTACCACTGTAGAAATAAAGGGGAAAAAAAGCCAATAATTCTTCACACTATCATTCATTCTATTTAAATTGTACTATTAAGCTGTACTACTAAAAAAGAAAGAGTGGAAATCTACTTACCAAAAGGGTAATCCCTTGCTTTATATACCCAGAAACAGACGAGGTGATTAAACTACCTATTATATTTGATATGAACAAGAATTAAAGAAGGGGGAAAAAAAAAAAAAAAAAAAGAAAAATAAAGTGGTAGCAGATCTAATTTCACACTCGGAGGATTACAATGTAGAGAATACACACATGCATTCTTCGCTGACAACAGTGCTGTGAAATGCTCCGTAGATTGCCGGCACTCGTAGGATTTAAAAGATTTAATGTTCTGCCTCGTTACTTCACAGCATGCAAAAGTTTGGAGGACGCTGGAATACCGAGTAGCTTAGCAGGGAAGAAAAAAGGCAAGAAAAGGGCCTCATCAAACTTACGGGATCCTGCTAGACCTTATTTGACAGCATTTTACTGTGCTTAAACTGCGGAAAATAAAAAACAGAGTGCTTCTGTTCCCTTTACTGTGTAATCAGCAGCCACGTAGCGGGTGCCATACTGATCGCCCCAAAAGTAGACTGTACATGCACTGACGTTCTATTTTTACTTCACCACTGAAAGAAACGTTAATCCTTTCCCCCCCCCTTCAAAAACCAGGAAGACTTGCAAGAGCAAGAAACAGAAACAAAGTGATAAAACTTACACCTGGAGTAGCTGCATTAGAAATTTTGCTTATACCTGAATACAGGCCATTTCTTGTCCTGGATCTCCAGGAGTGGACACTTTGCAAAGGCATGCTTTCCAGTGGTCAGCACTGAGGCGGACCACTGCTCCTCAATGAAGAATAATAATTAGGGCAAAGCATCTCTGCAAGCTGCAGTAATTTCTCCCTTTTCTCCCACGTGCAGCCAAGCAGGAGCAACCCTGCAGGGTCGGTGACAGCACTACAATAGCTAATCCCAACAAGCAAAACTCTAAGTGAGGAAATGTGCTCTGAAAATGCAATATTTATTCTAAGAGGATGAGACTCCTGAGAAAACAGAAAGCCTCAGTAATTAGTCTTTGGGACGAGAAGGTGGCTCTTTCGCCTAAGAATTCTTTTCAAATCTTGGGTATTTGGTTTAGCTCAAATAAAACAGGCTTTTTTGTTAAGCAAATATCTAAGCACCTGGAAATTTTAGAGGCACACATACAACTTCAATGAAAACTAGCTTCAAACAACTGAATTTTGTGTTTAAGGTGCCCTCTAAATTATCTGCATAACACTGAAGGTTTTGTGGTTGGTTTTATACCTTTTACAAAAAAACATTTTGGGGGGAGGTTTTGTTCCTCTTGTTCTGTTCAGAAAGGGCTGGAGGGGAAAGTTGAAATCCACCCAAAATACACCTGCCCTGTTCTTCCCTTCTCCCAGTGCCTCCCGGGGCATGACGCAAGGCCCCCCCAGCACACAGCAGAAGAGCGATGGATCCAACCCACGAGCGCAGCCCAAACGCTGCAGGGGAAGCCGCTACCCTCCGCGTACTTTATTCCCCCTTCTTGGAGACCATTGCACTGAGACCTGCCGTCACACACTTCTTCCCATTTCCATCCCTAAAGGAACCCACCTGGGCCGGGAAGAGCTCATCCCGGGAGGGGATGGTACAGCAGCTCCTCGGTGAGCGCGCACAGAAATGAAAGTGGTTTCTGTCCTGTGCCTCTTCAGAAGTTAAAACCTATTAGCAGAGAGCTGGTAACTGATCTCGCGTTGTCCTGAGCAGTCCCAACTACATCACAAAAATAGATTAAATCAGCCATATTCACTTTGTTAAAAGCATATATAACAGTGGAAGGTTCTGAAGCTATGCACAGAAACATCTAGGCCAGCAGTAAGTCAGCCACTTGTAACCGGCTGATGTACTCTCAGACCATCGTCTTACCGCTCAAAGCAAGAGCAGCACATTGGCTTGAACAATTTCCATTCCTCACACTTCATCCCTCCCCTCCCTTTCCCTGCTAGTCATACCCAGCAAGGATCTGACACCGATGCAGAATGCCTGCCCCTTTCCTTTCTTCCTTTTCCACGCCAGCTTGGTTCCTAGCACCGGCTCACAGCAGAGCTGCACGGCTCACGGCACCGGCACAACCGGCCCGCGGTGCAAGGCCACATGGCTGTGGGATCAAAGGATGCGGCAGGTGAGGGGACAGGAGGTGGCAAGGGAAGGACAGCCAACACATTCGACGCCACCATAAAACCACAACTTTTTGGCAATATAGGCAGCTTCACACGTGCTCTCCCAGCATGCCACCACGGCTCTACCCAGTGCAGAGAGCTCGAGGGACGTGTTTTGACCACTAGAATTTCTGTAGCTGACTTTCTAATTTAAAATAATTGAGACTACATTTCTACAAACAGTATCATGTTCTCTGGGAGTTCATTTGCTCCAAAGTCTTACTGATGGCTATCACCCACCTCCTAACCCTGTCATACTTTCCCAAGCACTAGGAAAAGGCACAAGGTTCACAAAGGGTATTCAGACACAGCAGCTTTTATAGATAAAACTTGGGAAGCCAAAGGAGGACAGAACTGAGGAAGAAACAAAACAGGATTCCCTAAGCAGGTCTAGCTGATGCAAAGTTTGAAGTATCTGGCTCTATTTTATTTTATATCACATACAAAAATGTTTGTACAGCAAGTACAGCATAGAATGTAAGCAATAATTGCTTTGGAAGGAACAGTAATATGAAGATGAGAATAAGTACTGGAGGCCAGGAGCTAACAGGAAGAGCTAATTTGCAAAAGAAAGATATTTGAATAAAAAAAATTGAATTAAAAAGTCTGTATTAGTAAGTAAAGGAAACATCAGCGCAAAATGCACATGTATTTTCATCAAGTATAAGGCAGGTCTAAATGGAGTATGAAATAGCTGCTATTTACAGGAAATTATTAGAGCCATACAATATAGTTTCATTTTGAAAGCTTACTGGACTTAAACTAGACTGGGTAGACAAAACAGAGGGTTACTTATTACTTAAGCAGCACTCATCTCAGAAGGATATTATGTTTATAGCCTGATGCTGCTTACTCATAACAAAGTCTAATTACAGCCTAACAAGCACACCCACTAACTTCAATGAGACTAGTCAAAGAATAAGACAAGCTCTACCATACATCAGGTTTGGCAGCTTCCTGATGAAGTACTCTAGAGGAAACAAACTATTCGGCCAGTTAATAGAGGAAACTATTCAACACGGAAGCCAGGGGAGAAGTGATGCAACTTGCTCCCCACCGCAGCAGTCACCATCAATGCCGGAAGCAGGACTTGGGAACTTCGCAGCTTCCATGTATGTGCACAAGACCATTGGATCTCCGCGTGGAAAATGATCACCTTCAGTAGATCTTTAATTTCATTGTTTATTTACAGCTTTGATAAAAAGTTTCTGAATCATTTGTTTTTATGATACTGGTAATCCTGCAGGGACTTGAGTTATATATAGGTCACTGTCTTCTATTGGAGGAATGTAGACTTTTGCAGCTGTAATAAAATGCAGAAAGGCAGTAAAGGAAAAGTAACTGGGGAAGAAACTCAGGACTAAATGGCTATTGTTTTCAAGCTCCACCTCCCATCATGAGCCAAACATCAAGTGGTAAATCAGTTCTGCATATCTGCTTGGCATACTACAACACACATACACACACAAAAAAACCCCCATACTCATCCAACTGATATCTCTCCTTCAAAACACTGAATATTCAATGCCAGCAATATCAACCTAGATAGCAATATCACCCCAAGAGCAAGCTCTGTTTTTAAGTAGGGCGCTCTGCTTCACTCTTCAAACCACACTCCGCATTGGCTGTGGAGTACTCCTGATCATAGTCCCTGCTCAAAGCATCTTAATTCAATCAGGCCAGACAGCTAAGTGGCTGTGCGATACCTCTGTTACACGGTGTCACAGCTGGGACCACTGCATGTTACAGAACTGTCCTACGAAGAGCATACCGAAAAGTGACGCTACTAGTAGTGCAGGGACTGGAAGAGTGACACATCATGGGGAAACTGTGCCAGACTGACTAGATGTGGATTGTTTTCTAAATAACTTCTGTATTCTTTATTTATATGAAGTTACATTCATGTTATGACTGCACATGGATTTGGTTACATGATGATGTTAAATAAAAGATTTAAAATATTTATATTTGGATTTGTAATATTACAATTGAGCCGGCATACTTACATTTCACACACCGTTTACATTCCTCCCTCTTTTGTTTCCCCCCACTTCCACCTGAGTTACAACCACCCAAGCTCCCATCAGCTCTGTACGCAGCTTTGAAACACAGCCTCGCTTCCTCCGCTTTCAAACTGTGTTCTTCCTGGCCGGGAATGCTTTCCCCTCCAACTGCAAGGGATGGGATCCGGCCAGAGCCCTACTGCCAACATCGCCCCGCTTTGTGGCAGGCTGACTCCATTCAGCAGAGAGCTAATGTAAGCACAATTAATACAATCTCAGTTACACAGGCATAAGGGTTCAGCATCTGGTTAGTCTACGTGCAACGTCTCTGCTGCCTGTCAGACAAAGCCAGACTTTCTTAAGCTGCGCAGGCTCACACGTGGAGTTGAACCTGACTGCACTTGAGGGCTGGCGATTTATAGGGGAAAATCTGTGTCGTGTTCATAACAAACCACATATAACTCGTTGCAACAGTGGGACAGTGGCCTGGATAAAGAGAATATCCACAGCAGTTGTGTTCCTGATGTATCGCAGCACTAGCAGAGTCTTAAAACATCCAGGGGGTCAAATATCTGTGTTTCTGAAAAATAACCAAAAAAACTTTGGGGCAGGGGGAGGCTAGAGTAGAGCACCGCACATACCTCCGCTGGCAGATCACAGCTTATGTCTCTCTGGTCAAAAATTCAAACAAACTACATCAACAATACCCATCTGATCTATCACAAAAACACACTGGCTTCTGAAATGTCTTTAAAGTCAGTTCATCAAAGCAGAATAGTCAGCAGGCCATGCGCACGCGTGGTCCTCCTGTGCTGAAGCTTGTCCCACCGCCCACTGCGACAGCCAGGACGACGATGAACCGATGCAAGGGGCAGCAGCGACACTCCGCAGGCGGTGCGCATCCCATCCTTTTTGCCAGTTCTCCTGAAATGCTGTTTTGTTCCGTGCATTAAGCGAAGGGGAAATTGCAATCATGCATATACAAAATGAGCCAAAGCCTAATATGACAAGACAACTTTGGATATGTACTAACTGGTGAATCAGACATTTTTCCACCTCTCCTCCCTTTCCTCTGTTAACTGAGAAGTCAAACTAATCCCCTTTGAAACTCTAATATTCAGATCAGAGGTGTAAAAGCAGACTCGGGTTGATCTTTAATTATAATTTCTACATGTATTTTGGTTACAGTCTTAATAAGGGCATGCTAAAGGCCCTTGGGTCTCATTTCCTTTCCTCTTGATTTTATCTCGCTTCATTCAAAATGCTATGTATGACTTTATACAATTTAGCCGTTTCAAGCATTGAAACCTGAATGCAGTAAGAACCAGACCACCACCAATTCTTACAGCTAGGGCCACATCAACACACACAGACACCTGCAATTTCTTTTACGTGCCAATCCTAGCAATGCGGCAGATACCTCTACATGGTTTCAAGCATGGATTGATGTGCTGCTCCTCAGTGAGTTGGGAGAGGCAGAAGGAATAAAGGAAAAGGATAAACAAAACAGGGTGGCCATTATGTCACTGCATCCATTTTTCAGGATGCAGTCCTAAGGAAAAGCTCACGGGTTCAGGCATCAGCAGGGACAGCCAGTTGGGATTCCTGCCTCACTCAAGAGGAAGGACTTCAAAAAGCACACACAACTGGTTCTCAGGCTCTTCAAAGAGCTCTAGAAGCAGGAAAATACCAGACTACAACATATTCAAAACCCAGTAATAACAGTGGCAGCTTCTGCCACCTTCTCACATTAGAGATGTATCTGCAACCTACCCCAGCAGCGAACCGAGATAAAGAACAAACCAGTATAATCAGCCCACAGAAAAATGGAAGTCAAGCAGAGAGAGGATGGAGGCTTCTTCCAAAGTATTTAAATTTAACTATTTTGGTCAGCTACTGCACCGGAAATTTTAAAGACTAACTTCGGTGGGGAGTAAACGGTAGAGGCTGCAAAGAAGTAGAAAAATGCTTTTTTTGGATCAGTGTTGTCAGATGCTCTCTTCAACTTGTACCTCTGCTTCCCTAGTGAAGAGGAAAGCAAGCTGTAAAGGGGTTGCTAAGCTTCTGAGCAGAAAAAAGGAAAATAAGCAAGCAGGTAAGTGTCTCAAAGACACAGCTTCAAAAGGAACTGACAGTGCCAACACCATTAACTGGAGAGACTGCCTGCATAAATCCATCCGTATTTGAACGTGTTAATTTTCCCAAAGCTTACAAATGAATCAAAGGCTATTTATTACCTCAAGGAAAGGGAAGAGGTCTGAATGAAGCAGAAAAAAAAAATCAGCGTGACTGTGCCGGTGACAGGAGGACAGGCTGACCCCTGCACAGACGTGCCATAAGCTCATGACATGATTTCATCCACCGGAGCCTCCCACGGTAGTGCCTGTTTGAAATGCTGCTGCCCGCCCTACAGCAATGCCAGCACGCCTGTTTATACAGCCCTGCTGAGAATCAGATCTGGCTTCGCCGAGCAAACCAAAAACCACAAAACATGTTGGGTTCCCCCCGCCCTTTCGCATTTTGAAGTCAGACCCAGTCCCCGCTCTGGGTCACAGGAGAGCTGTACGGCGGCGCTGGAACAACTGAGAGGGGTGTGCATGCGAGCGCAGTGTGGAAACACGGGATATGAATTCATCTTGTAAAAACACAGTTTAAGCCAGTTCTCCCTGCCAGAGACAGATTTACCTAGGCTTAGAGGAATTTATAAATGAGCAAGTAAAACCTATCCACATAAGCCTTTTTGGAGACAAAGCTACATCTCATGCAGTACCATATCGTGTATCCAGCAGGCATTTTCAAGGGATGAATAAATAACACCATGTTCCGAAGATGCTGACTCCCTGCCACTGACAACATCTGCTGTCACTAGACTGCAGAAGAGAGTCCCCTACAGAGCATAAGACATGAGCCGCCTGCTGAAGGAACTGCCTGTGGCTGGCACACCCAGGCTGCAATCCAGATTTTAGGTCACGAAAGGACAAATCGTGACATTGCATCCCAAGAGAGGCAACTGGCCAAGGCCTGTCACCTGCGCTCACTGAACAGCCATGTGCAAGAAAATGCACATAGGAAAGTTTCACCTGCAAAAGCCAATGCTCCGGTGTTCTAGTGTGTGTAACACCTGCATTCAAACAAAGCTTTGAATTTGAGGAAAAAACGTAGTTGCTATAACATTTGTTATAAACAGGGTTCTGAGTGCAGCTAAATGCCTATTTCTTTTATTCCATATCCGTTCCAAGTACCCTGAACCGAATTTACTTCAACTTAAAAAAGATAAAATCTCATTTATTTGCATTATTTTCACATTTTGTTTCATTCATACATTCACAACTGTTTAAATGAGCATGGATTTGAGAAAACTATTTACTGAATTCTCATTTGCAAGGCAAACAATGTTCATGCCCGAAGGAAAAAAAATATACCTCACTTTTATTAGAATACAAATGCTTTTCCATCTTTTCAAATGCTTGATTCCTGTTCCCCTGGGTTTTAACCCTTCTGCAGAGTTATTATGGCACACTCAAACAGACCATTTCCCCGCTAGAGTGAGAAAACATTCAGATGTGAACTCTTGCTTTGAAATAGAAGAAAAAACCTGGCAGGCTTCTGTGGAATGTAAAAGAAGCCTCACGTGAAGTAAATATCACGTGTGCAACAACTCAGTGGAGAAAAGTAGAGAGAGAGGAAAAGTCATTGGTCTAAGTAATTCTTGCAAAGAGAAATTTTGGCAAAGAGATTCTTTGCATTTCTTGCAATACTTGCAAAGAGAAATCCTGGCTTTTATCAGGAATAGTGTGACCAGCAGGAGCAGGGAAGTGATCGTGCCCCTGTACTCGGCACTGCTGAGGCCGCACCTCGAATACTGTGTTCAGTTTTGGGCCCCTCAGTACAAGAAGGACACTGAGGTGCTGGAGCGTGTCCAGAGAAGGGCAACGAGGCTGGTGAAGGGACTAGAAAACAAGTCTTATGAGGAGCGGCTGAGGGAACTGGGGCTGTTTAGCTTGGAGAAGAGGAGGCTGAGGGGAGACCTTATCGCTCTCTACAACCACCTGAAGGGAGGTTGTAGTGAAGCGGGTGTTGGACTCTTCTCCCAAGAAACTAGTGATAGGACGAGAGGGAATGGCCTCAAGTTGCGTCAGGGGAGGTTTAGATTGGACATCAGGAAGAATTTCTTTACCGAAAGAGTGGTTAGGCATTGGAACAGGCTGCCCAGAGAGGTGGTGGAGTCGTCAACCCTGGAGGCGTTCAAAGAAGGTATAGACGTGGCACTCCAGGGCCTAGTTTAGGAGTCATGGTGGTGTTAGTTGATGGTTGGACTTGATGATCTTAGAGGTCTTTTCCAACCTTAATGATTCTATGATTCTATGATTTGGAGAATAAAGTAACCATAGTAACTCATGTGCACTGAAAAAATAATCTGAAATACGTAACAGGGCTTTTTTTGTGCCCCCCACCCCAGCAAACCTCACAATTATTTAGACAAGGAAACATAATTTCTGCCTTTTATTAGCAGAGAAACAAAAGGTATAATTCCCATATGCATCTACGCATCTTTGTAATCCATATTCCACTTATTTTTATAAGTTAACTTGGAAAATTAGTATATACACACCTGAAAGTTTAACCAAACAGCAACTCCAAGAAGTGTCTTAACCAAACCTATTACTAACACGTAGAAGCCTTCAGCTCACTGAAAAGTTGCAAGGCTTGATCTTTAGTTCTCCGGGTCTCTCAAAGCCAGCTCCTGGCACTATACCATGGTACACAGATCAAAAAAGTCATCAAGATTTGGAAGCACATCCTAACCATGTTTATTTATGTGAAAACTGGTGCAAGTAGTCAAACTTGCACAAAATGTATTTTATCAACTCTCCCAGCTACCTTCCCCAGGTTTACATTTATTTCTATTTAACAGCTATTTTCTTCTAAGTATTTCATAAAAAGCCCCAAACCAAGAAGATTCTATGTTTCTAATACGTGTTTCCTTGGGCTCTGACAACAGCAAGAGGAGCCCTGGCTCTCTGGCATTACACCAGCACATAAATACACCGCAGGTGCTGCAAGAAACTTACGCTGCTCATGAAACCTTCCCAGAGCGCACGGTGTGTACTGTGTTCGGTACAGTCACTGTACTTCTGTAGAAAGATGCATTTTATGTAAATCTAACAAAACTAACTGACTGTAGCAGTTGGAAAACAAAAGTAGTATAACAGTGACATTTTTTTGGCGGCTTCTTAGAAAGACATCATAGACTGATGTGGTGCCACACTTACTGGAATCCCTGCCTATTTGGTAAAAACTGTTTGCATTCAAAAACTCCCTATGGTGAGGATGCAATCTTCATAGGCTTGATCAAAAGCTGTATGACAGACACACACAGATAAAGCCACTATTTCCCGCTTCAGAGCTGCTAGCATTCGGGCTTCTTTCTGCACTAAGTTTTTGCTGAGTCTGTAGCCTTTGTTAGTCCTTTTGGTGCGGTATCTTGAAATGCTGCAAATTAACAGCAAACTTGACATTTCCATAGACATGGAATTACACAAGTAATGCCAGGGGAACCCAGACTTACTAGAAAAAAAAAAATACTCAAGCTCAAATGTTTTGTAGTTATTTATCCTCTTCTGAAAATAATTAAAATTTCTATTTCTCATGTATGTTGCAGAGTATAAACTCTTAGGGAAGAGGAACAGACTTTGAAATATACTTTCAGAATGTTTCTCTTTCAGGATGAAAAATATTTTTATCTTTTATAACTTTTAGTTGTCAAACATATCTCTAAGAGAGATGATCAGCTCAGATGCGTGTTACTGAGCCTGGTGTACAGACTCCTGGATGAAACTCCATGAGCTGGGCAGGAGGTCTGACCAAGTGTTCCCAGAGACTTTGCTCCGTAAAAAGCTTAGTATGAAACTACAGACTCGAGCAGAAGAGAAAAACAGGCTACCCCAATTTTGCATCCAGATTATAATTTGCAGTTTATGCTCATCCTAAAACTGGCCCCACCTCTTTACTTTAATGTTGGTGCCAGAACTGCTGTCTTTCACCTGCATCACTCCCATGGAAAACTCCCATTGCCTACAGCAAGAGACTCCAACCTGAGCTGTACAAACACACAATATAAAACGTTTTCTCCAATTCATTTACAACCTTAAGAGAAAACAAAACAAATGGGGATAACAAACAAATGGTGGGCTTGATGGACAGAAGGAATGAAAATAGAGAAAAGAACACATGCAGCTTCACAGTACCATAAGCATGGTTAATTGGAATGGAGCCTATGGATTTGTACTGTTTATTTTTGAGTTACAAAACATAAATAAAATACTGCAGCTTAAACAACTATTTCCTGACTCATTAGACTCAGGTATGTATTAAGCCTTTATATATTATAATGATGAGTAATTCTGCATATGTCACTCAGCAGAAGCTCATGCATGCTGTACGACATGAAAGAAAAATAAAACAACAAGCAAGTCAGGGAAAGACTTTCAATGACTGAACATTAGAATTGGCAAGGACAACAACAATGAAGCACTTCACCGACAGGTAAAGTTAATACACAATACAGAGGGCATGGGCCAAACTACTTGAGCATCAGGAGAAGGCAGCAAAGCTTGGAAGAACAGGACATATTTGGAAACACTGACGTGCTTACTGCTTTAGACTGAAGAGCAAGCAGCATTGAAAGCACCGCTTTGGAAGGAGCTACGGCTAGCTGCTACCCTCTCCCCTAGTCTGCTGGCTCAACAGCAGGGGCTGCACGGAACCAGTCCAGACAAAAGGGAATGTGAGGTAAAAGCGTAGAAGACAGAGAACCAGAAACATGTGGTTATCCAGTTAAAGCTTGCTCTTTTTAGAACACTTGACTCTCTAATATTACCCAAAAGCTTCCTGGACATTCATCTATAAATCCAAGCGTGCAGCACATTAAGCACCTGCACAACGTAGTAAAGCAGGCAAAGATGTAAAACTTTAGGTACATGCTAATTGCAACATAGTAAAATAGCAAATACAGACAGATTTAATGCTTCTAAGGAAGTCAGATACCTTCTGGAGAGGGCAAATTTCCAAGAGTCACAATGATATCTGGTTTGAATTTTTACTGTCTTGCAGTTTATTATAATAAATTGTGGCTAAGAAGAATCTGTGTAAAAATGGAAGAAGGTTACAGAGAAGTGAACTATTTCTCAATTTATAAAATGAGCATGAAAATATTCTGCCTCATTTACATCTCCATTATATCGAAACCTCAAAGTAGATTGAGGGTAAATTGTTTTAAAGAAGCTTCATGATAAAGCACTTGATAGATACGTTTTGGAAAAACTTGCTGTCGGGGCACTAACGAGCAGCAGAGGGCTTGAGGCAGGAACTCCTTAAACTCTGCGGTAGTTCCTTCCTCAGACACCAAAACTCACGTCAGGTTTCTGACAGATTTGTAGCAGTCAGTAAAAGTCAGACAAGCGAAGTTGCTCCTATCTCTAACACCCACCCTGTCCCAAGGCAAAGGCACCTATTTTGCACATGAATCAGCACGGGAACAAACGCAGTTTTCCTCCCAGAAACCGGAGTCTGTTTACCTTGGTATATGCCCAGTTAAAATGCATAGTTTTCTGCACGCGAGCAAGCGGAAGAGCTTGCCCGTTGTAGCCTCTCCTTGAAACACTGTTTTCAACTTCCATATCGTTTCCCATCACAAGAGCCAGCCAAAAGCACTGGGAAATTGCTCCAAGAGACCCAAGATTGAATCGTGTATGAACGTACTCGTCAAACCAGGTTCTGGCAGCACAGGCTAAGGACAAATGCTCCTTGTTGCCATATCCCACAACTCAGCACATACGGAAGTCTGCAACTAAAGGACCATCTTTAGACTTGAAGAGCAATGTACTAAAATTTGAACCTTAAATTTGAAAGGATATTCTATTATAGCACTAATTTCTCTTGCACTGCTTCCAACATGACACCTCCTGCTAAAATTGCTTCTGTTTCAGTAATAGTCACATTGAATCTGCTCAAATACCTACTCAGTATCTGTTTGTGTAACATCCAAATCATGTTATGCATTAACATTAATGTTTGATTTCAGCTTTAACCACACACAGTGAAATTTACCCTGGAGTAGAAAAAATAAGAAGGAAACCTCTAACTAGACAAGAACTGTGAACACCACAATTGAATGTAACAGCCAGTTATAAGCACGACTCCAGAGCCAAAATCAAATTCCAAAATATTTGTTACCCCCAAAGCAACGTCCAGTGTTCCTCCAAATCCAACCTGTTTGCGGAGACTACGAGCACAAAAGGATGTCAGTCTTGATCGCGGTCTTGCAGAACTTCTACCACAATTTCTATGCCGCCCCAAAATTTAGCATTTACCAAAAACATCACCCCCATTTTCCTATGTTCACTGTTACTTATACTCAAGATTTGGTATCAAGATTTATGCCAAACTTGCATTGATTTCAATGGCATTTGGTTCAATGAATGATGCAAGACAGATGATGACATACCTGACAAATACTGAGTTCAGTATGAGAAATGTGAGTATCAGCAAGCTCTCAATCTTCAATTTATTGTTTTCACCAGCTCAACCCCAGCTCTAATTTGGGAGCATTTTATTTTGGTCAAAGAGCTCATCTAGTAGAACAAGTCAAACTTTGTTGGTTCTTGCCCAGGGTATAGGTGTGTTTTTCAAATTATACTCTCACAGACTGGGAATAAAGAGGATAGGTTGGGAAAAGAAAATCATGGTGGAGCAGGGCTTCAATTTAGTTGCAGACTGTGGAAAAGAAAATACTGACAATGTATTAGCACGCTTGGATTTTTTTCATACAGTGAGGTTTCAGAAAAAACATTCCAGAAAATGTAACTCTTAAAATATTTTTAATGCACCTTATTCTAATAAAATATCCTATTTCATCACTCTTCACGCTTCACCCTCTAACCTTATGACCCTGAGCAAGCTCCTGAACAACCTTTGTGTTTTGTAAAGGTATTTTCTATTTGGCTAATATCTACTCTACAAAAGGCAAATTTTATATTAAAGCTACAAAATTTAATCCTCAGGTATTATTGGAGGGTTTGGGTGGGGGTTTTTTGGGGGTTTTGGGGTTTGGTTTGTTTGTTTTTGGTTTTGTTGGTTTTTTTTTTTTTTTGTTAAATACTCCTGAAAATTTGTGGATACTGCAGTACTTCACATTTCAAGGAAAATCGCTCCAACTGAAGTGCCATTGGTAGTTTTGAGTAAATTAATTAGCGTTCATGAGAAGGCGCCAGGTTAATAGCTCTGGAGAAACTTGTCTACTTTTGTTCCATTTTGATTTGTAAAAACGTCTGAATTTTTGTATTAGAAATGCAGATCCCGTCTAGCCTGGAAGATCAAGAGTTTGCAAAATGGTGATACTGCAAGAGTAACAAAATCACGAGTGCAGACACCAACACAACGGATGCCAGAAAGTTCTTGTAAAAACTTCTGAGTTTCACCAAAACTAAACAAATACAGTGGGTAAGGAAATGCTGTGCTTCTTTCACTGTTAAAACCCTAAACTTTTACCACATAGCCTTCACAAAAAGGAAAAAGATCAGAACTGACATTTTTGGTATTGAGTGGTGGTGAGTAGGAGAAGGAAAACAACCGTGTCTTTCAAACCCTACTTTTTCAGCCCACAACACAGTATTATTAAAAAATAAGCTGTAATTAAATTAAAAATTATCATTCTTTCACAGCTAATGGGGTAGACACATCAGCTATATCTATATGGCACTGCACCAGGTATAGGCAACGCCACTGTCCATATGGTACTAGACTGTACTATAGCAAAGAGTCTAGTGTGGTCGCACCAGTTACTATGTTAGCCTCTTACCTCACTTCTGGGGAGGGAGGGAAACGCATCAAGCTACTTATGCTAACAGTTAAACATGTTTAAAACCCAAGCTTTATACCTATTTTAAAAAGTTTTTACTTTTGTCTCTCCTCTAAGACTGTCAAAAGTCTGTAAATTTATGCTAACCACAGTGATGCCTTGGAAAAATGAATGATGTGGCCGTTTGGAATACAACTGAGATCAAAGATTTCATGTGCTACCAGAAACATCAAACTGCAATAACCTTCAGATCCAAACAATTTACACTTGAAGAGAACTAGATCTTTAAAAAAAAAAAAAAAAAAAGGCAATTTCATTTGGGCCTCCCACAACTTTTTAAATAATTTTGAAGAAATAAAGCAGCAGAAGTAATTTGCCAGTTAACAGAAAACAGAACTTCATTCATTTTGGTCAACAGGTAAGCAAGGTTGTTTCACATAAATCACAGAAGGGGTCAGGAATGTCTCTGCATGGCACACAGAAGGCATGAGGCCCTCAAGGGATACTGCTTCTGAATTACCCATAGGCAAATTAGCAGGACCTGAAATAGTCAGAAAAGTCTTAAATTTCAGCTCTGGCCTGTCCTATCCCAAACACAAATAGATGGAAAGAACAGAATTTATAAAAACTCCCATTACAGCTCTCTAGTTCAGTTTAACTTTATACTATGTCAGCTTGACAATGCTTTCCCTTTGCCTATACTTTTTGGAGGTAAGGGACAAAAATGTGGAAAAAGAATTCAGATTCTACATAAAAGCCTGTATCATTTTATTCCCAAATATAAGACTATTAACTATTTAATTAAAAAGTCTACAGACAAGTACATAAACAACTTGACTGCAGTTTCCTTGAGCTCTACAACCATACAAGTGGCATCTCTACATTCAATTTTTCAGTGATTTCAGTTCCTCTGTCATCTGTTGCCTGGGAATTTAGCATCTCCGGGCAATCTACAAATTCCTGGTCTTCAGTAAAAAAAAAGAAAAAAAAAAAGAGGCTTACTCTCAAATCTATTAACATCAAATAATGGTGTTCTCTCCCTCAAATTTTTTCAGTCTTCACTTAAGCCTACACACAGTAAGTAGAAGCACATTTGTGCATTCATGCTCTTCCAAAAAAAATAACCACCTAGAACTTCTCTCAGTGGGTAACGCCAATTTAAAAACAATCAGGAAAAGCTTTATAAACTAGCAGTGAACAAAAGATGTTTCTGGTGTCGTGATGAAGCCAACACTGACACAGCAGAGTTAGCAGGGCATTGTATTCCTCTTGAGCAGCTACTGCAAGCTTCAGCAAATGGAAAGACCAGCATCACAATTTAATCACAATTTATTTTTGAGTTCAGGATCAAAGTGCCAGGCTGACAGACTTCTGCCAGCTAAAAAGCTGGTACAGTCACTTTGTCAGGGGGAAAAAAAAAAAATTAGGTGGAGGACTAATGTGAACATTAAGAGTAAAGTTCATTTCTGTGCTGGTTGTCTCCTAGGTGCTAAGCCTGTGGGTGTGTCCCCACCCCAGTGACTGCTACACATGCCCAAGTGCATCATCAAGTGACCAGCTCAAGCCCCAGGGCGCAGGGGTTGTCCCGGAGCCGAGAGTGGGTACACGGGCTGCAACCCACCACCTGGGACCACAGCAGCTATGGGAGCAGCTGAGAGTATAGAGAGCTGCAATCCTGCTCCTCACGTCATTAGCTTAACTTTAGAGACTATGCTGCAAAGACAGCAGCGCCTATTACTTATAATATGACAAGGAAAACCAGAGTGGATTTTACATAATATATCACAGCACATAAATGAAAGCAACTTAAGATTTAAGCCCTCCCTTAGACTAAATTCTTCACTGCGGGCTTCCAAAGCCCCATTTATTCCAACGTGATTAAAAAATTAAATGCAAATGTAAGAGATGGGACACAGCAGATACGATTCTTTACTAGGTAATAATAAAATACCAGTTTATATAAAGCCTAAGAATAGGAGAAAAACTGACACAGGGCAACCAGCTTAAGCAGCGTGCTGCTGCGGCAGCTGCGTGCAGGGGTGCAGGGCTGCTGACCTCCCAGCAGTGGCAAGGGTTAAGGATCAAAAGATGGAGGGGAATACCTGCAAACTGTCACCCTCAGATACCCCTCTTTTGCAGTTTCCTAGGAGGGTTAAGGAAACACAACGGGGTTTTGCTTGGTTCGTCGTGACAAAGAGGCAGCCCGACTTCACCCACTTAAACAAGTTTTACATTCACCTGACAGCGGCAGGAGAATAAATTTAGAGCTACTGACTGTATAGTCATGAAGAAACTCCCTTTTTAGTAGATGAAGAAGGTTTTTGAATTCAATTAGGTCTTCTACATGTAAGCAAAGACAAAATTAAATGTGCTGGGGAAAATATGTTTTATTTGTGCTTCGCCCTCCAACCCTTTACACATCTGCAGCCATATTACAGAGCACTTCTGTGTGCCTGGCACTCCCGTATTTCCAGTTGAATGAATGAAAGCAATGAATGCTGGAACTGCAGCAGTAACACATCTCAGTCCTGCAAACAGGGAGATTCCAGCATTGACAAGGAATAACTTGCATTAGGGACACTGCGGGGAAACCCTCTGCTGATGTGTCCCACCTCGGTCAGCACGGCTCGGCCAGCGCAGAACACCCCACCTGGGCACCACCATACCACTTCAGTTCTCTATTTATCAGCAGCACGGGACTGCCAGCGCACACAGCGGGCACGGCCTTCGGACCCAGCTGTCAGTGAACTGCACCCTGCAGCCAGAACCTGCACTGCATCTGAAGCCGTAACGCAGCGTCTTCCTCTCAGCCGCTCGTTTTTCTGGTATTTTGCACCTTTGCTCCCTGTTAAGTTCCCTTCATTCCAGCCCGCTATTCAATGCTATAAATCAGATGTTTAATTTCCCTGATCTGGGAGAAAAAGCACGGTCTCCAGCTATCCCTCCCCGTGCTGCTCTGACCGCTGCCTCCTTCCCCACCTCGTTGTCCCTTGCTCCCTGCCTGGGACACCCAGCTCAGGACCTGGCTGCTCAGTTCCTCCTTTTCCCTCAAAGGCCTTCCCCACGTTAAGGTGGCCAGAAACACCCAGGGCTGCTGGCTCTCCCCCCATTACCACGTCTGCCTTGCTGATATTTTAAGAGAACCATATGAAAATCAGCATGACAATGAAGCAGGGCCAAGCCACTAATCAGAAAACATTCAAAATTAATTTCCTTAAAAACGTAAAATATAAACAGTTGCACAGTAGGAAGAGGAACAAAAGCTCTCCAACATCAAAATGAAAAACTATCTTTTTTTTTAAAAGTATGACATCATTGGGGCTCCTCTATATTTTTAGAAGTGAGTAATTTTTAAAAGTATCTTTTGGTTTCTTGAGTTAAAAAATAAAAAGAGAGAGAGAGAGAGCATACAAAAGAGAGAGAAACAAAAAGAAATAAACAAGTGGGGGTTTTCCACTGTAGAAATCATGCAGACACACATACCTGAGAGAAAATACCACCTACATATATGCCTTAAAAACATTTAAAAGCATTAAAATATTTTAGACACCTTTTTTTTTTAGACCACTTAAGATTTAATCCTGCAAAGCTTTACGCATTTGATTGACTGTGTGAGCAGTTCCCTTTAGGTGGTGCAAGAAAAGATAAATTGTACATATTTGTAGAATTGTGCCCTAATAATTGCATTAATTCCCAAAATACAAACAAGAATTCTAGAAACACATCAGAAAAGTTTCTTTGGAGCACTCTATCCATCCCAATTTTCAGTATTTGATATGACACGAACTGAGCAGAAAAACCTTTAGTAAATTAGCAGTGCAAAGAATGCAAGATGCAGTGCATAGACTATTTTATATCTATTTCATCTGTGTCTGTAGATTTTTGTGCAATCTTCTCCCAAAACTTAGCACTCGATGCACACCCATCGTTTCAGGCTTTTCTACATTTTTTTTCCTATTTCACCAAGGCAGACATTCCAAACGCCTTTTTCTGGCTAGTTCCTTCTTAGTTCTTGCTATTTAGCTTCAAAGGGCCTGTAAAGTCAGAATTCATATAAGACCCTTATTCATTACCAAATCTTGTTATGATCCTACATATTTATGTAGGATTTTTATGATTTCAGAAATAACAGAAGACAAAAATCTTCCTATGTTACCACAGCAATGTTGTTTTTTTCCACATGGTTTGTCTGCTTTCTACATATTTACATCCACGGGATTTTTACTGGCATTCAGAGCTCCAAACAGCACCACGACCTCGTCCGCATTCAACCACAGTCATAAAACATGCGCTGGACCTAAATAAAATCAATATATCTAAAAATGGTGACATAAGTAGAAGGCTCATATTTACCATTCAGTTCAGAATATTCTGCGTCCATCATCAGGTGTCAGCCGGCACAAAACGAAGCGTCTCGGAGCACCAGCAAATGGGCTGCTCCAGCTGAATAGTTTGGATGCAGTTTGACAATGAAAATAGTTTTTAAAACAGAAAACAAGCAGGCAACAGCAAGCTGAATAGCGGGTGGAAAGCACTAGTAAGCGCATTCTGTGACACACGCTGCTGCAAATCACTACAGGCCATTCCACTGGTTTGTCAAGGGATCGTTACAAGTTAAAACAACTTACAAGCAATAAATATCGTTCTGGCGACTCGTTAAGAATCATTAACTTACTCCACGTTTATCAGAGATTTTATCTCAATTCATATGACAGCACTCGCTCGGTGTATAAAAGAGCCTGGCCTCCAAAACAAATTACATCAGCTCCTCAGTAGTAAATATCTTTAGGAACAAAACAGGAGTCAAAGTTTTAACAGTTTAAAAGGCACAAATAAAAAAACCAGTTTTAAATCAACTCTAAATAAAAGTTTAGTAGAATGGAACAGTTCTATTCCCAGTATTTGTACCAGGCAAAAAACCCGTGCAGATGGGTTGCTCAATATCGCTTTTTCTGCAAGAGAAGAATCAATGTTGTCCATTTGCATTAGAACAGCCAGACAAAATCTCTGTGTGTGATAATTTGCCGTAGCTAGAGAGAATTTGCAATGAGAGCTTGAAAGTCTTCATAGCAACCCGCAGTGTCCCTGTGGGCCTGAGGGATTAAAACGGAGACGCTTCTTTTGCTCGCTGCCCAAAACCACCGTCACACGGGGCACAATCCCAACGCCACACACCTTTGGCCAGGCTGAGCCCCAAACTTCCTGATATTTCCTTGGGTGTTTTACTTATTTATCTTCTTTCTCTTGCCTAAACACACCGCCTCTCTTCACCCTCTCCTCCAGCTCCCCGTTCGAAGCCTCTAATTCAGGTCATTCAAATTCTTGCATGGACACAGGTATTTCTTGTGGTTGACCTGTATCAGTTTCATTCTAATTTTTCTCTCGCTGTATTGTTTTTTTAGAAGTCATCTAAATGAAGGGCAGTTCTTACGCTCTAAAGATTTAAGCAGATCAATGACTCCATACACATATCTTATTTTTAACATACAAACACTATAGTTGAGTGACAAAAAAAATATTTTATACTTTGACTTCGATGCTTTTATGCAATACAAAACTAAAAAAAAAAGTTAAATAGAAAACCCTCAACATAATAAATTGTTTCTGATATGAATCAGGAACTGTAAGCATATATCTCAATAGATTTTAGGAAAACAAATGCCTGCCCAGCGAAGTCAATAGATTGCAAAGCCAATGGATAGGTCCCTTGTAGGACCGCAGTTTTTGTTACTGCCTAAGATTCTCGGAAGGCTATACAGATTAAAAATATAAAAGACTGTACAGCAGTTTTCTAAAACTCTTCTGGCTGATTCCTACAAGGGTATATGATAATGCACAGGTAGACACAAACCATGGCTACCCCAGTGCCCTCCCGCAATTCCTCAAGAGTCCAGAGAAAGCAGATTTCATTAGGAAACAAGAGTACTTCAGCTAACTGTAGTGCTTTTTACCGTGCAAAGCTTTTCCAGAATAGATGGAAAAACTCCATTGTGTGCCCAACTCTCATTCAAACTAGCTTAACTCAAGAACTATAAATACGTAGCAACGATATACACAGGGAACAGTTAATGCCAGGTATGCTTAGCTAAGAAGGAAGCCCTTTCACAGCTGCATAAAATAGGCAAAATGAAAGGAAAACTTTTGAGAATTACCTATAAAGAGAATAAAATATGTGAGTCTGTACTGGAGATCAGAAATCTTACTTTACAATATGTAATGAAAGGGAAACGATTAAACATCAGACAACATGATATCCCTGGAAGAAGACTGGGGAAGAACCAACTTGCCTAACTTCAGAAACACAGAATCAGAAAGTAGCAAAAAAAATTAAAGCTCTGCATTTTAGCTAATTTATTTCACCACTAAATTTTACCCTTTAATACCATAAACATGGCAACTGTTACTTACAAAGCAGAAAAATACAGCAAAAAGCGAGGCCCTTGCAGATTCAACAAAGATACAAGTTGAACTGCTTATTATTGTTAAATATCACTAATATCTTCCACACACGGAGCAGATTTTGTAGGATACATAGTTAAAGCAAAAAGCCTTTCATCAGTCTCAGTAACAATCAAAGTTAGCACTGTTACCTTTACTGTCTCAAAAAATGTGTCCCCAAGCTGGAGAAAAAACATTGTATTGTAGGTTTAGAGAACTGTTCACCATATTATCAACTATATACGTGTAGCGTGGTGGCTTTGAATTCCCTTATGACTAAGAGAAGGACAGGAATCTATTGCTCATCCTCTGCCTCATCCCCAGCAGCAGGAAAAAGTGAGCTACTTGTCAGGTTGTAGTGTTTGACAAAATACACCATGTACCTAAGAATGTGCCTGTGGCACGCTGCCTGGGATGCAGGCAGGTACGCTGCCTGGGATGCAGGGTTTCCTGCTGTCTGATGCAGCAGAGTGAGGTCTTCCCAAGAAGCACGAATGTTTCCAGAAGCCCCTAAAAGGAATAAAAATCTTAAAAATGCCTTTTCCATATTTCTGCGGCCTCTGTGGTTTTCTGGTCTCTCAACAGGATTGGTTTCTCTTTCCCTTTTCTCCAGGTAACGGCCTGTCACAGATGGTGCCCCTTGGGAGTGATGCAGGAGAGAAGATGCGGCCGCTTGCTGCCGGCCGCTGCTGCGACCCTCCGGGGACAGGGACGAAAGGGAAGATGCAGAGTTACACGAAGCACGCGAAGCACTAATGGTCGAGAAGTAACAGCAGGAACCCGATTCGCTGATGGCTGAGCTCATCGAAAGAAAAGAAAAACGAAGAGGAAAAAATAGAGGAAAAGGAAAAACGTGTCTAGTTGTCTTGACAGTGTTTGAAATTGTATAACTAAACCTGACTCTAATACATGTTTTAGTTACCTAGATGAAGGAGACTTGCAGCAAGTAGGTACAATTCTCCACATTAGGAAGTACTCGCATCACAAAATATAAGTGACCATCCAAATTTCAGCCAGAATAAAAATCGTTTTCTCTCATTTATAGTCACGTAACATGTATGGCATCTTTCCTTTTTTGAATAACAGGCATCACTTACAAACCTTAATGCATTTCATTTGTAACATTGCTTCCTGTTCCTGATAGGGAAAGGAAAATTCATGAGGCAAATATTTAGCTCCAGGCAACAGGCCAGTATAGCAACAGAAAGTTTTACACTTGTGCCAAGATTTCTTGGTCTCCTTTTAAAATGAAAATCGTGACAATTATCTTGATGCTTTCTGATGAATCAGATCTGTCTATATGAAAAAAAAGACTTTTTTTGTTTCCAACACGCTATTTTACAAGCTTATTCACTTTCTTTAAAAAAAAGCAGCTTATGTACCAACTTAAAAGCTATTGTGCTTGCATGAAAACATTCGTAACCAGTCAAGCCACAGAGATTTTCAGTCGGTAAACCTGAAATGCCAACTGAAAGAGATACAGAATTTCACCAAGGGGATGAATTTAGAGACACTTTTCAAAAAGTACAGTTATTGTCCACTTTGTTCAACATTTTCCAATCCACATGATACATCTGACTGGCTTGTAGTGCCAATCCTTGATAATATCGGCATTTCAAAAGCCATCTCACCACAAATTAAAGCTTCAGCTGAACTTGAAAAAAACCCCCAAGTACTTCACATGCCATGCCCATGCTGCTTACTGCCACAATTCTAAATTCAAAATTATTTTGCTGATTCTTTGTCTCATACATGCTTCATTTGTTCTGGGGTCTTCTCAACACTTGTATTGTTTTCCCACTAAGCGTGGCAAGTGTCAGTTGTTAGCTGATTTGCAAGTAGGAATATGAACTCTGCTCATTTTTAATCTCCTGTTTTACCTCTGTTCTCACACTGAGCAGCAATTTAAGAAAGGCTAAGGTCATTCGAGTTTGCAAAAAATACTAGCTCATCTCCAGAAGGCTTTCTGAAGCTAAAGTTATCCTGTGGTTTTTCAATTTACTAAGATTCAAGAATCTAATGTTTCTAATGTGCATTTGTTCCCCTTGCTTTTGTAGCTCTTCCCCCAGAAATCTCCTCCTGGCTCTCATGAACACGCTTCTTGACCAGCAGCTGATTGCTCCCACTGGTAAAGCTGAATCCAAGAGCGCTGCAGGTACAAAAGTTCACAACAGAAAATAGCATCTACGTTCAGGCAAGAACTTACCATTTTCTGGACTTCTGCCTCTCCCTCCTTCTCCCCTCCCAGGCAGAGCTGCAAGTGCACTTTCTGCTCCCGAGAGAACAAACACACAAGCACATTTGCAATGAGCAAACTCTTGTTAAATGCAATGTCATGTCCAGGGTTCAAATCCCATCATGCACAAAACCCAATTCCTTTGGCGGTCAAATTTCCCCACTGTGAATTAGCAAAATTCATGACTGTTAGACTGTGAGCAAAAAGTAAGGTAAGTAAATAGAGACAATTTGACAGGAACCAGGGAAGCCCTCGCTGTCACACAGCAGCTTCTCAGCTTTCAACCTGCCTCACCGCTGTAGACACAACAGATCTCCTCCACTCTCTGCTGACACAGTTACTCTACAGAAACATTATTTTCAGTATAGGAGGAAAGACTCTGAAACCAGATATTCTGCAGCTCTTCAACCAGTGCTTGTAATTCTTTACAATTCTGTCCCCCAAGACAGAGTACAGCGCCCTTAAGAAGTATTTCAAGTCCATTTCAAAAGGAATCATACATTACGTAAAGCTCCTTTTCATAATAGACACCAAGACTACAGATCTGTGGTAGAAAGTCAGTAGACCTACGAATAAAATATAAAAACAAGACTCATGGCACTGGATTCTGTGTTTTCCTCAGCCATTCACTTTCTATGTTATCCAGACCTGAATCTCCTGCCCTTCATAACACTGCGGTCAGACATGCTCATCCATCCCATGCAAACACTGTTCACATGATCGCATACTTGAGATACTTGAAGACATTATGACAGTACCTAATTTTAATTGTTAGATCTTTATCCATGAGTTTACTTCATTTTTTAATACATCTGATATTAGTCCAATGATTGCAAAAATATCCAGTAACCAGCTTCCTTTTTATTGAAAAAGTTTCCATCAACTGTAGTTAATGAAACTGAATCCTAGAAATTAAAACTGACTTTTTTTGGATTTCCTTGATGAGAACTGATCTCAAATCAGTTTTGCCCAACCAGAGCTTTTGACCTGAGAGAAGAGGAATCCTTGTGTTCTTTTAAGCATGCCCTGTCAAAATCTTGTGGTAAAAACCACTGTTCTCCCTCTGAACATGCTTCATCTGGAGCTATACGGTTGATGCCCAAAACCAAACTACCAGGGACTGTACACAGGGAAGAACATAAAAGAAAAAAAACCCAAAATATAGTGTATTATTACTGCTGCAGCATTATATTATTTGTGGCTGAGTTCTATTTCTGTTAGCTTTTAAGCGGACTCATGTTATACAGTTAAGTATAATTTCTATATTTGACCTCCCCTGAGATCGCCTATTATGATTTTATGGAGTTAGTGCATTTCATATAGCAGCTGAAAGTGGAGAAAACACCCTCGAGCAAAGACAAGCTGGATGATACTTCCACAGACACTGTACTGGAGAGGGCAGGGATTGTATTTTTTTTTTTTCCCCCTTTTCTTTTTTTTACCCTTTGGGTTTTTTCCCCCTAATCGCATTCATTATTTTGTGAAAGAGACTGAACCTATATTTCGGTATGAATATGCAAATCTTGAAAAAAAAAATTCATGGCTGTTCCTCTCAAAACATACAACAACCATTACTGGGAAAGGGCAATGAGCAAGGTTGGGCACGCTAAAATAATCATAATTATATTTCAATCTTTGGAAGTTAAACAGTCCTTCAGAAGGGTCAGGAAGAAAACATTTCATCACGAACGGATTATACTCTGGTTTTACTTTCTTCTGCAAGATCTTATCCCACCTCAGGCATGACGAGGAACTGAGAGGGCAGCAGAGAAACCCTCTGGTAGCAGGAGAGACATACCCGCATACAGCAGAACATTTGCTTTCTCCAAAATGCCACATTCCAAGCCTAAACCAGAAATCTCTGCAGTATTCTCTGTAACTATCAGGTTTTATACAGAAGGACACAGGCACTAATTCCCACGCTTACAAGCACAGTAGCTGATGCACCCACACATTCTTAACCAGGCTGCAAGCTTTGGTTTGTCTCTCTCCACAAAAGCCATCTCATGACAGGTTTTCCACTTGTTTGTTTAAAAACAAACAAATAAAACAGGAATACTCTCCTCTTCCTTCTCTCACTCTTGCTACTTAAATCTGATCCCTTCTTTTATCATCTCCCCCCTCTAGTACCCTGCCAGCACTCCCATGCATCCCAGTGCCGGCCCGGCCTCTCCTGTGTGGGCCGTTATCTCTTCTTGCTGCTCGACGCCTCCTTCCCTTCAGACTTCCCACCGCTCCATCGGAGCCCTCTGCCCACACCCCTGCCAAGACTCCCTGCCTGCACGGTTTAAGGTCACAGGGGAGCGCTGCCTGCATGTGCTTAAGTAAGACGTGAGCTTCTGCTTTACTATTTCTTCTGCAGTACCGTACTTAAAACTCTGATTCGGGGCATGATTAGGTACATAGCAGCAAGAGAAGCAGCTGAAGCCCCAAGTTCAGCTGAATTCAGCACTCCTGATTAAAAGGGTGGCCCCCATCCTCCCCCACCGCCCCGCTTGCCACCATTTAACTCTTGCTCGCAGGCAGGCAAAGGGAAGTGCAGGGCAGGAAACTGCTTCAGCAGAGGATGCACCAACCTCCTCCTCCTCCTCCCAGCTTCGTCTTCCCCCGGAGCAGAGAAATGCAAGTCCCAGCACCAGCTTAGGAGGGGTTATTAACGGTAACAAGACTAAAACAGGAACTGGAGAGAGGCCTTGATTTCAACAGGAAGAACTGAAGAAATGCACTCTTCACTGGATTGTTCAATGCTTCCTATTAGCTCACTTAAATTAGATCTCCTAATAAACATAGGGACACGGAAAGAGTTTATCCCTGTTTTTGTGGGGAATTAATGGTAGAGCTGGAATTAGGAGTTCAAGCCTTGTGAGTCTACTCCAGCGCTCAACCAGCTGGACAACACTGTATATGCAAGCTTAAAATGGCTTTTGATGGCATGCTTCTCTGCTGCTTGCAAAATGCCCATCATTTTCACTTCTGTTGTGTTCAGAAAAAGCTAGAGAGGGTTAAAGGCGCTACAACAGAAGGTGAGGTTAAAAGAAAAGCCTGAGTCCCAAAACCAGAGCTCTTTGCATTTTTGGTTCTACACCTGCATACGTAAGACTCTACCTATACATTAAAAGACAAAAAATTACTACCACTGTGAAACCTCTAACACCCGTCCTTCTGTGGTAGTGCTGACAGGCAACCAACAAGTGCATTTCACAAAAACCAAGGGGCATGAGCAATCTGACCAACACGTAAGCGTTAGAGCACCGGTTCACAACCCATACAGATCACTAATGGTCAAAACCACTATAACGCTAGCTAGCCAGTCACTTCAACTTTTGTGGAGGCAATATTTGATCAGTTCGCTCACTGGTATTGTGATTATAATTACAGACTGGATAGACATAGTAAATTCACACTTGCTCAATAGATGCAAAAAGATTTACTGTCCTTTGATGAAGCTGGTACTGAAAAAGGAGTCCACGCTATGCTAAAATCCAAGAAATCCTGGCTCAGACTACATTACTGAGAAACTACAATCTGAGCACTCAGGATCAATGTTAGGAATGACCAAGCATGAGGGACAAGGAGAAAAACCGCCATTAATTTTAAACATTTCCTTCGAATAAACAGTTTTCTATTAGTGACACTGAAAACAAAGTAAAAGCTTCGTACAGTGTTTGGATTGTGGTTTGGGGCTGATTTTGAGAAAGATCTTTTCCTTGTGGGGAGACAAAGTTCCAAAAAGTGATCACAACCCAAAACATCCCAGATATACAGCCCGTGGAGTGGTACTGGCTTCACAATCTTAAAGACAGTTTCCCAAGCTGTTTAAGACTAGCCTGAGAAATGAACACATGCATAGAGGTGGAACCATTTTAAAAAACCAACTCTAATGAAAAGCAATTAAGCAATAATTGTACACTGGGCAGTAAACAGCTACCCACCAATACGCCTACTCCTACCAGCATGTCTACTAGGTATCATAGACAGTGTTCCGAGCTAAACTGTATATATAGCCAGGCTTACAAACACAGTAAAGGGAAAGCATGCTGAGCAGTTCCAAGGGGAATTTCAGAATCAGACCCCATATGCACCTTACATAGAAGGGAGCTAATATTAAGGGGCATGCTTGTGATAACCCTAATGTGTCCTGAACAGGAGAGCTTTTTGGGAAGCATCAATACTAAAGACAAATGTACGGAACAAATGAAAACCGGGTAAAGATGTGTAAGGGGGGGCAGAAATCAAGCAGGAAGAGGAAACTTCATCTTAATGTAAAAGGAGATGAGACACCAATGAATGTAGGAAGAGCCAGGCAGCGCAGAACACGGAGGAGCAGCAGTCCTCCCACCCCGGCTCCCGGGGAAGCAGGATTACAGGGCAGCCTAAAAGCTCTGAGTTTCCAGCAAAACAGAACAGATCAAAAAAAAAGACAAGCGCAGACCTGCCTGTTTGGACATTAGCACTAGTTTCTGGTTGAATTAAACCCATCATTTGTGAATAACCATCTAAAAAAAAATTAAAAAAACTTTTTCAATTCCTACCAAAGCAGGTGCAAACAGAAAGGGGTAATATCCTGTCTTCTACTTATTTAGTATCTGAGAGGCATCTGCTGTGCTCTGAATTCCAAACCAGCTGCTTTCTGCCACTGCAACGTAAGTCACAGGCTATTGTACCAGGCTCAGAAGTTCAGTGACTCAGGTTTTTCAAGACATTACGCATTTTTAATTAGTGGGTTGTAATGCAGACTAACGTTGAGCAAAACTGGTTTAATTTGCATTTAATTACAGCAGTAGATCAAGCCACACAGGTCTGGCATCAATTTCAATAGGAGAAACTAATGAATACTCAAGGTGTCTGAGAGAAACAGGAATTTCAGCTAAGCGAAAATTCCAGTCCCTACAGACAAAGACAAGAGATGACAAGAGAGCGGGGAGGTATACTCCAGGAAATAGGAAGCAAAGTTTTCCATTTTGACATGCCAAAAATACTTGGCGATCTAGGTAAAGGGATTAGATTTATAAATGATGTGGAATCGAGAACCCAGAATTCGATACACAGAACTTTTTATTAATAATAGTTGTATTATTATTAGTAAAAGACATGAAAAAAAATCACTGGACTAAAGCAGAAAAAAATCCCAGAGTGCAGACCAAAACCCACATTAATCCAAACCAGCCAAGCGCCCTAACTCCCAGGCTACAAAGCCTATGAGGCTTGTTTCCCAATTTCTTCCTTTCTGGTCCCATGATCTTCACTTCAGCAGGAGGGATAGAAGTGCTGCTACTTCACACCAGCTCAGTGACTGAAGCTCGTGCACTCTGACTGCCTTCAGTCTGAAGAGACCACTTCATGAAAAGTACCTACCATTGTCCTCAAGGAATTTAAAAAAAAAAAACCCACCAACCTACAAACAAAAAAAAAAAACAAGGAGGGAGGTATCAACTGAGTTTAGGCATTCAGGGTTAGCTTGCAAGTTATTGGACAGCAAGTCCAGACTCTGGGGCCCAGCAACCTCCCAAGGACATGGTTACGCACGTATGGTTTTATAGTAAGCAAATGCCAGATAAAGAGCTCCTACCAGGTTCTTTTACTTCTTCACAGTTACCTCAACTTGGCTTATTTCTGTGATCACCTTGGTGCTGAGCTAGCACACTGGACAGAGGGCAGAAGCTGTTAATGTGGGCACTGCCGAAGTGAACGCACCACCATACCTCCAGCATGGACGTTACTCCTAACCTAGTAAAACTGTGCATCGCCCCCTCTGCCAGGAAGTTTCCCCTTGGATCAGCAGGCTGAACTAGCACTACACCTTTGCTAGATCTGGCGCAGGGAGCCTGCAGCAACAGCAGGAGAAGAGGACAATGGGTGGCAGCAACCTGCCCTTACGCAGATCAGGTGTCAGCCAGTCTGGTGGGCTCAGCCCATCCACCAGCTTGCTGCGACCATCAAAGGGGGCATTCACGTTCTTCTACCTTCTCTTGGGGGACAAAAGGCATCTGGAAGAGGTCTGGAACATTTCAGTGACGCCTTATTCCTGCTACTTCCCCCCCATACACCACACCAAGCTCTTCTGATGTATTAGGTATGGCTGGACAGGTTATGCCAGGGCATAGCTTTGATGCTCCAACAGATAAAACTTACTGAAAAGACACAAAAGCCAGTTTGAAGCAAAAATCAGCATAGACTGAAGTGCACTGTAGTTTTATGCAGAGCACCATTCCAACAGCTAAGCACACACGCTGTACATGGCTCTGGCACATATCAGACAAGGAAGACCTGTGCATAAATTAAGGTGTGAAGTAATTATTCTGTTTGGGAACAAGCAGCCTTACCTCTTATATTTTAGGCCAAAACAACAAGAGTTAAAATATAAACCCCTCTCACAATCACTGCACAAATTCTCTTTGTTACTGTTCTAAAAATCCCAGCTCAACCTTATAATTTTGTGAGATCCTTGCAGGCAGCTCAGGAGAAGCTGCTGACACCGGCAGAGTGACAAGTCTCAAGCTTGTGTCTGAGAGCAGTTGGTGCTACCTCTCACAGCCTTGCGATGCAGGCTCCAACTTCCGCATCGCTGGAGCCTCTCTGTGCTCCCTGTGCCGCTGCGCTGTAAAAGTAAAGTGAAAAGCCATCTAGAGAAAAGCTTGATAACAACTGTGGCTGGGGAAAAAAAAAAAACAACAAAGAAATAAGACATCACAGGCAGAGGAAAGAAAAAGCAAAACCAAGAACTTTCAAAGCTTTCTCCTGATACATACATAAACTAATCAAAGCACCTGCAAGCAGCAGGCACAGACTTCGTTTAACAGGTGATGAAAGACATTTATATTATCTGTAGGAAGGTGCAAGGCTTCCATAGCAGCAAAGAAACCAGAAATAGAACATTTGTTATCAACTCTGTGCTCTAAACTGATACCTCACTGTTTTTCTCCCTCCTGTATTTTTCCTACTGGCTTCTTTTTAAACAAGATGTAATGACTAACAGATGCTACAGCAGTGCAGTCCTCAATGAATGGGCAATTAACAGATGAAAGTTCAGCAGTTGTTTCCAGTTACAGTCAGATGAGCTGTACACTCCTCATCCTGTAAGTGAGGGAAGGGGATGAGCAAGCCAACCTCCACCCCTCTTCCCCATTGTAAAATGGTACACATCGAGTGGGACTTGGAGACGCTGAGATAAAACAAATCAGAACCACTTAGGTTTTTTAGGTGTCGTCTCCAGAATTTAAGAGTTGCAAATACTTACAATACTAACTGTGCCAAAAACTTAAGAATATTCACTACAATTAGTAAAGCTGATTTAAAAAAAACACAGTAGTAGACATCTGATATTGATCAGTGAATTACGTATATTATACAGATTCATTACAGTTTGTTCATAAAAACTTGTACCTTTTTATTGTAAATAAAGTTTGTGAGTAAATAAGTTCTGAAGCTCTAGTGATCTTCAAAACACAATTTATTTCCTACAGCGTAAACAAATGAACAGAACTACATGCAGGATATGGAGGAACTGCCACATATGAATGAACACAATATATGGCTTCAAATAACTCTAGCCCACTGTAGTTGCTACTCCCACTACTTGATAGCTGCCACAATTTTCATTGCTGCTTAGCTAACCTTAGAAATATGCCAACTGGGGCTTGTTTGCCATTTCTGCTTCAGGGTTTGGTTGTCAAAAACATAAGTTGCAACCATAAAAACAAGCAAACAATACATAAAGCAAGGACAAGCTTGGCTAGTCCTCATAATTATTCAGCTGAATTTTAATTATTGCAAGAATAAGACCAAGTGCCTCAAAAGATTACAAATGAAGAGTGTTGCTCCATGCGTGTAAATAACAGTAACACTGTTATGGTTGAAAATATCGTCATAAACACACAGTGCTGAGACATTCACTGTTTCAGAATAAAAAAAAAGCATTACTTTGAGGAATTATATTACCCAGAACAGATCTCAACTGGCAATAACGTGAGTGACTCAGGCCACACATGCTTGTAAGTAGCAGCAGGCTGGAAAGGAGGTTAATAAAACTCAATCTGTAATTTCTGAATTACTTTTGAGCTAAAAATAATGTTTTAAAATATTTTCTTTTTGGGGAGGCAGGGGTTGGGAGAGAGTACAACATGCTTTATTTTAAGGACTGGGAGGACAGCTTTTAAAAAAAAGAAACCCTAAAAACATCACCACTATAAATCTGATCTTAAGACAATACATTACTATCTGACGGTATTTAATTAAAAAAACCCCAACTATTTTAGATTAATGCATTTATAAACAGACAGATTTTTTTTCTTCCTCCAAACTGTAGCCTATCAACCCATAAGGTGAACAAAAGTTCTGAAAACATACTCATACCATTAACTGCTCTACCGAGTTAACAATAGTTCAGGACACTTTACTCAAAACCATTTATTAAAGAAAATATGAAGCCTTATATTTAAACACTTCAGTATTTATTATATCCTTTGGGAGTGGTTATGGAGAGCTGAACTACATACCAACTTACACCAAAATAACTAAATCTGTTTTCATTTCACACTTTGTGTTAATTCTCAGCAAATCTGCATGTGCACATTTATTTTGGAAGCGGATACTTTTTCAAAATGTTGCCACTGGCGTTGAAGAGGTGGAAAGAGGTACTGCCAACACCAAGTGGTCATAAAGCGATGGAAGGCTGGCCAACAAAGCACCAGAGCTGGCTCCCATTTGATGTTTTTCTCTCGAATGCCACCAAAACCAGGGGCTGCTTTAACTCCTGTTAAGTGGCAACAGCCCCAAATGGCAGCATTTGGCCATGCTTGCTCAAATCATTCCCCACATTTGCGGATCAGGAGCTGCAAGGTGCCCCACACATATCTTCTGCCGCCTCCATGCCAGCCAGTGACTTCTGTGGAGTCACGAGAGCACTTCCTTTGGGTCATTGCTTCTTTTTTGTGTGTATACGCACACCAAGACAGAAGAGCTAACAAGTAAATGACTGTTTAAATGAATGCAAGTGTGGACCAATGTCTCTTTCCTCAGCATAAAAAAAAAAAAAAACACGTGATTTTTCAGAGCTTATAAACTCCAGTTCTGTATGACATTTGCTCCCCTGAAATCCAAACCTGTCTTAACATCCTGACTTAGAGCTCGAGGCTGGTGGAACTGCTACTGCTTCATGGCTTCAACGACAGTGCATTTTTCTCCTCGCTTCTCGGTACTCTCCTGCATATCTAATCATCAGGTTCTGATATAGACCAACTATAGACCAAGTAAAACACTACAGCAAGAAGCTACTGGTCACCAGCTGAAGCATTTCAAAAGATCTATCTTCCCCTACAACAGAAAAGGCAGCACTGCCTTGCATGATGGACTGCAGATGTGGGCATCCTTAAAAAAAAAAAAACACAGAACACACAAAAATGCTGCACTACATTCTTACATTAGCAAAAATTATCTTCTTTTTATTTTTAATAATTATTCAAGCCCCATTACTACATCATCCCAGTATCTCAAGGTCTGTGCTATGGCTATGCTAGGGAAAACAGAATCCCAGCAAATCAATCAGCTGCGCTTAATACTGGTCATGCTAGTCAGCTGAGCACAAAGAGATTAGGTCTGATTTTATTTTTGTTTGCACCAACACCAAGACCTTCCCAGCATCCAAGAAGAAACCAGTCTGTAACTGAAGCGGGAGTGGTCCCACCAGTAGCCTACTGGACAAGTCTGTCTGGACTGCCACTTCTTGGGGGGAGAGCAAGGGGGGGCTGCTGTGAGCTAGTGCAAAGCTGTCACCGACACAGCGTGGATGAGCCACACTTCTGCTGCAGCTGGGCACAGGCAATTAAGACCTGAAAGCCACCACTGCCATGTAAATGGGGCTGAAAACATGGTTGGCATGATACCACTCAAGAAGTTGACCCATGAACGAAGGACAAACAGAGCCCAACACAAGGGAACACGACCACGGTACTGCACGTCATACCGAGGAATGTGAGCATGTCGGCAGCCTCATCATTAAAAGCTGTTTTTGAGGTAGTGAGCGCGAACAACGCAGGCAAGATAAGCACAGGTTGTGTGCCTATCTGCATTGGAGATCTCACACTTGCGTGTGTTCAGGTATGTTTTCCTTTACCACAACAAATGCTCTACTGTATTTCCTTTACACCTAAGTAGAGAAACTGTTCATTTTACCCATCCCCTGCATGCAGCAGGCACAGGGCTCCCAAGTCAATGCAGATCTCGGCATCCCGGCACAAGAGGTAACCCGTTCCTGCCTCCAACTGCCTCAGAAAGGCTACACCCTTGCACCCTCCTTTTTCAACCAAAACCAAAGAAAACTCCTAACTTCTGTGATCTTCAAGTATTAGTGCAGGTATCGTGAACCTTGAAATTTCATTTGAATTTTCTATACATACTGAAAAGTTCTACACATTCAGCTTAGACATACTATTCTAAAGATTTTTTCAGCAGGTGTTTGTCCATTTCCAATTTCTTGGTTGCCAGCAAAAGCACTCAAAAATTTAGGACTCCATGTAAACAAGAAAAAGTGTTAAACATCCTGCTGCCAAAAAAAAAAAAAATTATTGGGGTGTTCAGAAACAGCACCCTATCATACAGTCTGAAGTCTATTATAGCAGATTTTCACACGTGGCCGTTGGAATTAGGCACACACCTTTCAGTTTGGTATTCTTCACTTCTCAGCCTTAATCTAATTGCTTTAAATACACTCAACTTTTGTTCTGCCAGAAGCAGAAGGAACAATTTATAGCAAAGCCTCAAATTTTTAAATCAGTGGAAGTTAAACTCAAGGCCCCCAAAAATTCTAGACCCTATCTTTATCTTAGGAGTGATGTAAAATATTTTTTCCATTAGCACTTTCCATGTCTAACATTTCAAAAGCCACTGCAGACATTTACATGTACCATTCACAAACCTTTTATTGGGAATGCTTCAGAGATTCGTATTACGTAACTCAGCTGGGATAAGTATTTGAGAGCAATTAATCACTGGGGATATCACATACACATCTTTTGCGAGATTTACTTAACCAAAGTCAATAAGCATTTGACCCTTTCCACGGAAATCCTCAGACATACCTGATGAAGTAATTTTAGTATGTACGTGTACATTATAATCCTTTACCAATTTACGTGGTAAAAACATCCTCAATTTGTTTGCAAGGGGTTGTTTAGAATTAATCAAAGTGGGGATTTTTGAGGAAGGCTTTTGAGGATTGTTGAAGCAGAGGGAAAGATTTCAGCCCAGGCACTAACCAGCAGACCGGTGAGATGGCTGCCAGCACCAGCTGGATTTGAAGGAGCAAGCACGAACCACAGTGTTGCAGAGAGTGCCTCTGGGCATGCAGATAGCCGAGCAGGTGAACAGGTAATCCAAGACACCTTTGGACCATTCCACTATTGATCATTAGAGAAGTTACTTTTGTGGTGAATTTCCTAGTGCACCAAAATGAAATGTTATAATGATAAAAAAAATACTAATTTCATATAATGCTGGGGTGAAAAGCAATGCCTTGTATTTAAACGTCACGGAATGTTACAGGGAATAATTTATTTTCCTTTATCATTAAAGTCATCTTAATCATCACAATCAGCCCAAGTCTGCAAAATAGCAGGCACTCCTATTCCCTTCCTCCTCAGATCTGGTGGATGGGTTTGGCCACTGATGTCCTATTCATCAAAGCCAAACCAAACAAAGCAAGTTCAACAGAAGGCATGCCAATTCCAGCCAGATCAAGCGTGTGTAGCCTACGAACTGGAGAGCAGCTTAATCCATTGGGATATCCTATTTCACCAGGATTGAGATGCAGGCTCTCACACTAGTTTACTTGGACATGCCACTTGACCTTTCTGAATTTTCTTTGTCTTAACTGTAAAATGGGAATTCTGTCATCCTCAAAGCCCTTTTGACATCTATGAGTGAGAATGTCTTTCAGCTATAGCGATGGCCGCATCCCCATGGCCACATCCATGCTGTGGCTCACTTTGAAACATCAGCCTTCAAAGAAGGGATTTTGCTCTTCCATTTAAGGATTTTTTTTTTTTTTTTTGTGGTGGTGGTGGTGGTATTTTCATACAGAGGTTTCCCAGTTCTTTGTGCATCAGTCCCTTCTGCATCCACAAAAATTCAGTAAGTAAGAGTATTTCCAGTTTCCAAAATCAAGAGGTACCTCTTCAAGACTTGCAGAGGAGGAAGATCTCTAACCTTCAGGCAAGCCTTAAACCATTATATTAGATGAGATCTTGCAAGCTTACAGTACAAGAGTGCTGGTCATTATTACAGGTCTCATAGGGATGCTGGCAACCATAAGCGCTCTAAGCATCGGTAGTACTCATAGGATCTCATCCACAGCGTTTTAACTTTTGTTGATTTTTCACATTTGGTTTTTTTTTTTCCTAAAATTCCTTCCAGCAAAACAAGTGACACTTTTACCCCTCCTCTTCATCTGTTTATTTTTGTTTCACATACAAACAAAACCCCCACTGGCAACAGCAAGGCAACACACGAGACTAACTTGACTGCAAGATGGCTGCAGAAAACAGATCTTCATTAGTTCAATGGGACCGATGCCTGCCTCATGCTAATCTCCTTTTCAATCCATCCCTTTCCATTTATGGCATCTGTTCTTGTAACCACTTTACCTCTTCCATCCATGGCAAAACAGATTAATTAAACGCAAAGGAGACATCAACTAGGTATGACAGCACAGGTAGCCACGTTCCCCCAGTTTCTGTTCTCAGGACAGTCCAGACCGCTGGCAGAAGCCCAGCTGGGAGCCACGTTGCCAGCCCGACACAGCACCGCTCGCCCCACTACTGTTCTACAGCAGTCCTGCTCTTACACCATACTCATTACTGAATATTAAGAAAGCTTGATTAAAAACTCAAGGGCAATCCTTAGTTAGGAACTCTGTTTCAATATTGCAAAATCCAGCTTCCAGAGCGTTCCTGGATATACCACCGTTCATCAAGCTGCTTCTTCCACTGCTGGCAGTTCCCTCTGCTCCCTAAACAACCACCCCTCCGTTTTTATAGCATTTCCGTGAAGAAGAATGAGGGGTAATATCAGCAATTTTGCCAAAACATGCACCTGCCATAGCTAGAGCTACTGAAATAAATGTGGAAAAGCTGGACAGGGATAAGGTTTAAAAAGATTTTTTTATAAAAAGATTAATTAAAAAAATGTACCACAATCCACACACAAAGCTGTTTGCAGAAAGAAGGTAAAAGGAATATAAGAGCATTTCCTATGCAATAGATAGACAAAATGTTGATCTAAAACAACCACCTAATTAGGAAACATTGGGGGATACCCTCCCCCCAAAAGAAAAAACTCAAAACTTACCTACACACTTTTCACATTTTCTCTCTCTCCTACATCTTCACTATTATAAACACACTCCCAAAGTGCCAGCCTCAGCATTTTTAACTCCTGAAGCAAGCGGGCTCTTCCCTACGAAGACAGTACTTCGGTTGGAGGGACTGAGCTCCGAGGATGTGAGCATGGGGGAGGGAGACTTCAATATTACAACCCATCCATCAACCACTTCTATAAAGCTCTTTTCTTCCAAGTTCATACTTAGCAACTCAAGGTCAAAACTGATGTTGGAAAATGCGAATCATAAGGCAACCCAGACTTGCACCCCTCTCTCTTCTTGACCTTAAAAGCAAACAAGAAACAGGCAGAAAGATTTTAGCCACACAATCTACTTATATAAAAAAATGTATATCAAGGAATATAATCAACTTAAAAATGACTGTGGATTAGGTTCTTGATCTATGCTACTAATGATATGGGTTAGAAAAACAAAATCAGAATATATGCATTTAGGATACAATGCCTTTACTTCTTTAGTTTTCTTACAGTTTGGAGAAAGGCAATTGGTTGTTTTCATCTGGTGGGGGCTTTTTTGTTTGGGATTTTTTTTTTTGTTGGGGGTTTGGGGCGTTGGGTTTTTGGGGTCTATTTTTTTTTGTTGTTTTTGGGTTGGTTTTTTTTTTTTTTTGAGACACACACACACAAGGTTTGATTGAAAACACCACAGGGAAAACTGGTTTAAAAAAAAAAAACCAAAACAACAACAACAAAAAAAACCACACACACAAAACAAAAAAAAAATCCCCCACACCACCACCTTTTCCTCCCTCATAAAAAACAAAGGAACACATCTCTATTAGCCTTTGGCTTTAAGAAGTCCTGGGTCAGATGTGGGCAGCCTTAACAAAGAAGAAAAATAACAGGTATTACGAATAAAAAGCAAGGGGTTTATTGCAGCAGAGAAAACAGGATGTATTCCACAGGCTGTAACTATTCTCCTTAGAAATGCGGGGGGGGGGAATATCATTCATTATGTTCAAGTACTTAAGGCCAGACTTTTCAGTGAACCCCACTTTTGAAAGGTTCCACAGCTGAAAGCAACAGAGGTGCCAAATATCTGAGATTACAAGCTTATCCAATGGATATTTCCCAGAGGTGCTGTAACAAAAATCAATTACATGTACAATACAAAGACGGTGTAAGACAAGAGAACTCTGACACAAAGCTGTGATCTAGTATTTAAATCTCTTAATTTTAGGATGATCTGGTAGTCTTTAGAACTGTCATCTCAAAAGTTTTTAAAGTTTTATTCCAAGAGCTTACATATAACATCTTTCATATGGGAAAAGTCCTGCCAAAAGCTTTAAATATAGCTTTATCGAATGCCAGTTTGGCTTCCTCCATGTGAATTTGGACACTTTAACGAGAGTTTATGAACATTCACTGGAAAAAAAAATGGATGTATAATAATAGTCTGCCATCCATGTGTGTAAGTAATAGGTTAGGTAAAATACCAGATAATCCTAGAGTCTAACAGAAACATTTTAAAATAAGTGATTTTTCTCCAATAGCTTTTATTTAGCCCTTAAATCACAAGTTACATTTAAAGCACCATCACATGTACAAAGTCCTGCCAATTAACTCAGCCTAAAAGGGTGCTTACTCAGGGGAAGGATAGCAAAATGTGTTAATTAGCAGCTACTCAGGATGCTGAGGGACTACTTTATTTGATCAATTGCTGCTGTGGATGATGAAAAAGGTGTTTCCCGTAATTCTCATTGGAGTTCACTTGCTTGTCCCAAGCAAGATGAAGAACAGAACTATAAGGTATCTTTTCTAACCTGCTTAGTAAAGCTCCCATCTACAAGCAAAAAAAAAAAGGGTAGTATATTAATGTAACCTAGATCCTAGACAGTTTCCAAGAAGCTAGCCAAGAATCTTTGTCAGAATTTTGAAAAGAAGCCGCTGCTGAAATTCTTAAGCACGCGGAAGGGTTGTTCAGGACTCCTCCTGCAAGCACTGAATGCTTTTCACTCTGTAAGGGACATTGACAACAGTATCTGTAAGGTGAGACACTGGAAACAGTTTCCACTATCTCCACTGGAGATAGTTTCCATCTTTCTGATATCAGGTTTATTACCTTGTCGTTCAACAGAAGCAGTAGGTATTTTGTTGAGAGTTCTTCCAAAGAAGCACTGCAAGGTCAGAAGTCGTCAAGTAAATAATTATGTGCTTTTTGGCTGCCAGCTTTGTTACTTGATTAACTAACACCTTCCCTTACCCATCCTTTTTCGGCTAAACGTGCTAAGACATTTACCTAAGGCCATAGAGTACCCCAGCTTTCTTGATGAGGTTGTCCATCTTGAGTGCAAATTAGCACCCCTCTTGGACAACCTTCCAGTAAGAAGAGTGTATTAGTGTTCCTGGTTGTAATGCTTTGACAAGAGACAATGAGCACAAACTGAAATACAAGAAACTCCATTTAAACATAAAGGAAAAACTTTTTTACTGTGAGGGTGGTCAAACACTGGCACAGGTTGCCCAGGCAGGCTGTGGACACTCCATCCTTGGAGATATTCAAACCTAACTGGACACAGCCCTCAGCACCCTGCTCAAGCTGAGTCTACTCTGAGTAGGGAGTTGGATTAGATGATCTCAGGAGGTGCCATCACGATTCTAGGATTTCAATGACCACAAAAAAAGCATTTCCCCTCTCAGTTGCAAAGCTCTCAATACGTGATCAGGCAGCTTCAAGAACTTTTCCTTGAAAAGTTTCACGAACGGCCACCAAGGCAGGTGGAGAAACAAAAAACAGTACTACAGCAAATGGCATACACTGCAAGTATCTTTTATAACACCCTGCAAGCAGAGACTGTGCTTTACTGTTAACTGAGATCACACATGACTTTCAGGCTGAGTGATGAGAAATACTCTGGTGACTTCAGTGCTTAGCTACAGAGTCCACCCTGAAGCCTGCTATTTGGTGGGATCTGCCTTTTGTCCGTCAGTCATTTTTCCAACTTGCTGTTTCTGTTAAATGCTCAGATATTCTGGGATTCTCTCTGGTAAATCCAAACTTTTACGAGAAATATACCCATGCTTTCACTTGTCTTCAGGATTAAGGTTATTCATCTTCTATTTTTTATAAGCCACTAATAATAATCTAAATTAGAAATACCATATGTGTACAGACGTTACTAGTGACAAAACCAACAGAGCACAAACACGCCAAGCTGACAGGAGCTCAAATGAAGACAAGCTTTTTTCTATCATGACATAATTCATTTTTCTACCAGTTGTACTGCACAATACATTTAAAGCATTTAAATATTTGATGTGTTAACCTGCAGCACATTATCTCTATGTACAATGCTAAATTATCTACACTTCATCCTACTGTTTACAAGCTGTAGCTATTTCCAGACTGCAGCAAGTTTCACAATTTGTCAGCAAGGTTACTAACAGTAACAAAATGGTTTGTGAGGAAAAAGCTACTGTATTTTGTGTGTTGGGAAAAGGGGTGGGAGAGGAAAACGTGCTCCGTTAGAGCAACAGGGTCAAAACAACATGCCTCAAAGAGCACTGCCTCCCATGTTACATACCACGCTTTTCAGAAGGGACATCACAAATTACAGAATTCAAGCCAAACGCAGCAACGAGTGGGAGCAGGCAAGATAATAAGTACTGCAGATGGTTTTGGTCTTTGTTACCATAAAGTAGACACAATGTCTCTGTAACAGATATGGAACAAACAGAGGCTTTTGTAACATCGCAAACTAAAAAACACCAAGAGCTCTATGTTTTTGTGGTATTCTTCGCCTCAGGCAAACACTCCGTGGATTTCTAATTACCTGCTCTTCCCCAGACCTCAAGAAGGCCCATAAGTATTGTGAAACTTTGGGTTCTTCAACACAGACCTTTTTAAACCACACTTAACTAAATTGCCATCTTCTAGCTTGACTTGTATGTGTTCAGACTAGACTGTCTGGGGGCAAAGTGCCTTATGCTCACAATTAAATCTGTATTGTGGCTGTGCTAAATAAGTGCTTTCTAATGTTTTAAGGAAATTTGTCATCACAAGTAGGCCAACACTGCAGTTTCACCTTCCTTCAGGATAAGCAAGCACAGCCTCCCTCCTCTCCACGCAGGGGACTTCTTGCTGAAGGGCAGCCTTGACCTACCATTGGCGACCAAGACGAGGCAGGGCAAGAGAACCGGCTCACGCTCACCTCATTTTCTCCAGCTTTCCTATCTTTCCTGAATGTAAAGATCATGACTGTAGATTACAATTCTGTATATTTTATGATCTAGTTATTATATAATTATTACTGCAACTCTAAATTCAAAATCAACTATAATAATCCATATACATTTAAACGATCGCTGCTTGCCTCCCCAGGCCGAAGTAAACCCTACATGACACTATCTGGGATTTCAGCAAGTGCAGAGGCAGAGCCACTTTGGCACACGTTGCACAACCGGGGCCGAGCCCAGCTGCAGGCCAAGGGGGTCAGGGCCCCCCCCGCAAGCTCCGCAGGACTGCTCCCCGCAGGGCTCGGGCTGTCCCAGCCTGCACAACAGGACTGCACACACTCCCCACTGCGAGGGTAGCAGCCAGAGATAGAGGGAAGGGTGTTGGCCCTGCAGAGATCAGTTGCTATACCAGTTTCCCGTATCTTGGCTTCCATCAAGCTCCCGAACACAACTGGTACCAAACCCTGCTATTCCCCCATTATTGCCCTTCTATTTCCTACCCTACCTGTTCCCTACAGTGTGCATTCAGCCCTGCAAACTGACTTTTTGTGATAAATATACTTATACTTTATAATACCTTGATCTTCTATCACATACACATGCTATTAAAAAAAAAAAAGCAGCTAGCAGGAGGAACCATGCAGTAACTACCTACCTTTATTTTAATAGAACAAGGAAATAGTTTAATGAACAAGTTTTAGAAAACTGCATCTAAACTAACACACCAAGGCATATTATGAACATTACAGTACTTTCATTCTCTTTCTCCCTTATAACATGTGTAGAACAAATTAAGTTCTCTCTCATATTTAAAATGTTAAAGTTCACAAAATAGGGCTTCCATCTTTCCAACACTACAAATCAAAATAGAATAAAGGAGACTATAACCATATACTTCATTACATTATTGTTCATATACACACATTAACATATATCTTAAATTACAGAGTGATTATTTCCAGAAATTCTTGGACTTCTGCAGAGAACCATCTTCTAGTCTAGCACATATGTTGGAAGGGGAGAAAAATCATTCAAAATTTCAGAAAAAAGGGTTTTATTTGCATCATGTCCACAATAAGGGGGGGGGGGGGAATCTTGCTGTGTAATCAATCAAATTTTGCTTGTGCTACCTTTCTTCTAAATTGAAAATCAAGTACCACAGCTAACAAAAAAAGGGAACATTTTAGATAAGTTTTCTAAGAGCTTGTTCCCATTTCCTGGTAGTTGGCTTCTTTTCTCTAATTCAAAATGTTTTAAGCGCCTCTAGTGACAATGTGGCTAACAACATTTTAAGGTTTTCTTTTTAACACTTAAAAATACTGCATTAGCCAAACATCACTTGTTTTTTCAAGCCACTCAAGCAGGTTCAGTTACTTAGCATCAACTAGGTACTGAGTAGGAAGGGAAAGCCAACACCACTCACTTGGGAGCTCTTTCCTCCCATACAACAGGAACAAAAGGTGCCACTAGAGATAACCCACAAAGCACTCACTCCTCTCGGGTCCTGCTGAGCTTCCCGTAAGCAAATTCCATCTGTTGCCAAAAGCCAAAACTCGCCAAAGTAGAAAACAGAAGACAGATGTCCATTTGCCAGGAGAAAGACTAACCTTGCTTTCTTACTCAAACCAAAGCTGTTGAGAAAGCCTACCAACGTAACAACCAGGCACAGAAGAATTATGTAAGCCAGTGAGCGGCAATATTTATACCACCGCTTAAAAGTTGATGAGAGCTCTTCTGTAGCCGGCATTTTGATACTAAAAAGGAAAACAACTGGGAGGAGCAAGGAGAAAGAAGCGCATTCAAGTACAATATGTTACCATTTAGAATATTCTGGAGAAGTTTCTCGTTTACATTTTCCACTTGGCCATTCAACCAGAAAAAATAAAATAAAAAATAAAAACCCACCACGGTCACTATTACTTAATATGCTTGAAACCTCTACTTCCTCATTTTTCCATTACGATTTACATTAGCATTTATTGCCAGTAGAAAAATTAAGAGGCTCAGTTCTTCAGATAGCATCCATAGTTCCAATTTACTTCAGGAGGCATCTGTTATAGTCCTAATCCCTGAAAAGTAGGAGGTAAGTTAATTAAAAAATTACAATCTTCATCAAAATTTGCTTAGTTAGAGTACAGCCTGATTACAGTAACAGGAATATCCAATCAACTAACTTAACAGATCTACTGGTTGTCAAGATGTTAAATTTCAGATTAAAACAGAGCTGCTGCTCACATGTTGATTAGGGAAATTAAACCTACTGAAACATTCAAATGTCCTTTAAGTTCAAAAGTTATAAGAACTCAGCCACAGATATACATTAAAGTGAATTCCTTTGACCTTTTTTTATTTCAAGTAATACCTGGATACTCTCCCTTCCACCACTGTAAGGGTGTAAACGGTTTTGCTCTTGATTTATACTCCTATAGCAGAGCAACAGACACCTGTGTGTTTGGAAGGGAAGCGTTAAAAACGAACAAAGGGACATACTCAGACAGGATTAAGACTATTACTACGGTGCTATCCACTGTGCCACAACCCCAGCCGGAAAGGCATTACGCTGGGGTTAACACCGAGGGGTGTGAAATGGAGGGGTGAGAAGGGGTTATCATGAGAAAGCTAGAAGCGCCATCAAATTTCACCCTCTCCTTTCTCTGCCTCCCATCCCCTCGTCTCCTTCCTCCCAAGTCCTACCAACTATCAGGCATGCAGAGAGCACTGTATTTGAGGAAGGGGAGATGCCCAAGGCCAGTTTTATCAGGCACAACATGGGTGGCGAGGTGCAGAGCAGACATCGACACTGTCACACCTCAGAGCAGGCAGGACTGGAGATGGAGAAGCAGCTCAGAGCACACCTGGGGTGGGGAGCCTAAACTACTAAAGAAAAGGAGGAAGAGGAGAGGAAGGGGTGGGGGGGGGGGAATCAGGCCTTAACCTAAAAAGTGTGTAGACCAGTGGCTCCAACGTGGAAATTACCAAGAGGAGTTATGGCAAAGCAATTACTCAGCACTGCCCCTCTCTGCAGGCATTACTACCCTGCCTCCAGACTGTACAGTGACGTAAGCTCAACCACATTCAGTAGGACCTTAAACATTCGTATTCTAACTACTCATAATTCTCAAAGGGCAATGAAATCTCATATGTACAATGCTGATTAAAGGACAAGAGGGCAATAAATAAATAGGTAAAACCAACCTAACATAAAACACCCTAATTCACAAATGACAAAGAAAAAAAACACGACAGCCTGAAGCCAGAAGAAGCCCTGCCCAACTAAAACAGGGTACGATATAAATACAAACAACTTGCCAAGTCCACCCACATTAATCTCTGCTTAACCCACAGGTAGAAAGATATTTCTTCTAGTCTCTCAAGTGGCATGTCATTCAGGCTCTCTGGAGACTGCCATCCAACCAGCAGGTTTCCTATCAAACCTACAGCCAAGAACAACATTTAATTACCATGTTTAATTGATCTTGTTAACTGTTAGGGTGGACAGCTTTGATCTCACCTGCTGATACCTAGTTTACGACTACAAAAGAAACTGGGACTTTGCATAATTGCCAAGCCTTCAATGTGCATTTTTTAATTCCTTGTATTTCTCAATCTCCCATTCTATTTGTGCTGCACTAATGCTCCTGATAACAGGAACCAAAGCACATGCCCTCATTTATCATATCATTTATTTGAACATGCAGGGGAAAACCAGGAAAGATGAGGAAAGGGAAATTGCCCCTCCTTCACCCAGAAATACAGAAAAAGGCCAGAAATTACCATAGTGAATCTGGCCTTGGCAACGTTAAGCACAGTATCCCGTGGCTGACGGCAGCCAGCACCAAGCGCTTGAGAAGGTGCAGGAATCACTAAGCACGTGTGGGATAATCTGCTCCCCATGCCCCTTGAAAGCCTCATCTGACTCTCCACTCATCAGAGGCTGGTTTAAATTCCAGGACGGAGGTTTTGAGGAATTTCAGTGGCTTTCCACTGTGTTGTTTTATGTTTGTTAATAGGTTCACCCCAAAAATGCCTCTTCTGCAGGAACTTCGTATTAGCAGCTTAGGAGAGAAGCCCACAAGACCAAGATTACTAGCTTGCACTCAACCAAGCTGAGACTGTGCCAATACTAATAGGGAGAGAAACTTCCGAGGACATTTTATTGTATCCGAAAATATCTAGGAACCTTCAAAATAGATCCTAATTAAAAACAACTAAATACAAGTATGTTTAATTCATTAACTACCTCTCCTAAACAACGTTTTCCTGAATGATCAAGCCAATCATAAGATCTACAGAAATAAATGTTCATAGGTGGTGTATAATAGGTTCTGAGAAACGTATAAAGCAGCTCTACATTTCAGCCAAAGAGTGTCAACTGTTTTCAAAACAGCAAGCCAAACCCTCATCAAACTGAATTCAGCTGGAGCTTTGCCACTCAGCAGGACAGCGACTTGGCCCGCCGTCCCCATGGGAAATCTTTTTCTAACTCAGACTTTCTTCCTGCTTATTTCAAATGAAATCTCCTTTGGATCAGGTTGAATTTCCACAGATAATTAGTCTTGCACTAGCTAAATAAAACAAGAGTTATATTGCTTCTGAGCAGCAATCTGAATAATTACAACAGGGTAAAAGAGAAAATACCTTTTTTTCTTTTCCTAGGGGAACTTAGCCATTAACTGTTTAACATGGTTTGAATTTGCTGCTGAATCTTCATATTACACAGCAACAGGGAGAAGAAAAGCACCGTTGCATGTGGTCACCTGAAGCATCTGTAGAGTATCGCAGCCAAACTGTAGCTCTCAGATACTGTTAGAACAGAATTTTTCCCCTGAAAGCCAGTCCTTTCTCACCAAAGCTTCCTCAACAGCACACCATGGTTTTGTTGGTTGGTTTGGGGGTTTTTTTGGTTGGTTGGTTGGTTGGGGTTTTTTTTGTTGGGGAGGGTGTTTTCATTGGTTTGGGTTTTTTTTTTTCCTAAACCTTTTTCTAACGAAGGTTTCTTCTTGTTATTACAAGATGCCAGATATCTTGTACATTCTTTCCTTACACCAGAAGCTATAGAAAGCCCAGAAAGTCAGCCAGCCCGTTCATCTCCTGCCCGCTGCTGATACTGTCTCGAATAACGCTCACTTTGGTGGCTAGGGATGGAGGAGGGGTTTCCCTAGGAATAAGCTGAATAAAGCTTCCTGTTCGGCTAAAGCAGGAAACGTGCTCCAGTACTGCCTTACACACAAAGAGTGGAAAATACTTACTAAACAAAATAGCAGGAGATGAAGTGTAAACTGGATTGTCCTTACAACATGCAGACAAATAGAAAGCCATACTCCCCATCCCCCCAGCTCTCTTTCATTAAAGTGCTTAAACTTGAAAAAAATACATACATATGTATACACGTTCTGCATGAACATCAAATGATTATGCTGTGCCTTTAAAACCAAACACGGAAGGATTTTAAACAACAACAACAACAACGCTAATTAGGAGGTAGCATTTCCTCCCTCCCACAGGATCAGTTTCTTCTTGTTAGAATAGGAGGTACAACTGGCCAAACCCCATCCTACTACTGGAGAAACCGAACCAGAAGTTGTCATTAGGTTAACCTCCCAGCATTTCTCTCAAAACATCTCTTCAGAAAGACTAAAAATAAATAGCATAGAAGATGCAAGGGACAGCCTTCCAGTCTGTTGAACCATTGGGACTCACAGAAAAGAACAGCAATATTGATTTTTGCATAAGTATCTGCAGATGGTAGAAGACCAATATTAATGGAAAAAACGTCCTTCTTCACACCCTATAAAAACAATGACTGTTCAAGGCCTCACAGCGTTTCCCAAGAGTTGGCCTTGTAATTCACACAAGATTTCTCTGCTGCCATCATGATGAGCTCTGATCACTTCAAAGAGGCACTTGTCCTCACCCACCCTGACGTTTAAGAACTGAAAGCGACAAAAACTACGTCACCTAATGCTAGTTCATAGCTACAGATGCACATTGCTAGAAGATGAAAAGCTGTTAGGCAAGTTCGATGGTGTAAACCATATTACGGCAGCTGGATGCTGGAAACATAAACCACCACGCAAAACAGCAACGCACATAAGCTTAATGAAAACCTGATGAAAGACTGTTTAAAAAAAGTACTGAATCTAATTAATTCTCTAGACATGGCTACTGCAGTTAAACTAAGGTCATGAGTACTGCATCCTGCACTTGAATTTTATAAACCACTTTGAGCCATTAGTGACTCCCACCGCCATAAGTTATAAACCAGTCATCGGCCCCGTAGGGACATGTCTCACTGTATTTTGATGTCCCTTCTTATGGCACAACACCCTGCTCATCATGCAAAGCTCAAATACATATCAGGAAAGCATTTTACCGAATGGCCTCAAAAATATCCTTGTATTGAAATAGAGTCAGGCACGAGTTTCTCAGCTGGGGGACATAAACAGAGGCTTTTCTACCACTGTAAATGGAAAATTTAAGACAGCCAAACCAGACCAGAGGGAGCTGAACCATTCCAGTGAACCCCATCACCAGTGGCGAACCCTGGAAAAAGCATCACTAGGATCACCTACAACTGAAAGCTACCTTCAATATCCTGAAGTACACAAAACTAAACTCTCTGAGCACGTGTGGCACACCAATCCAAAACCCTTGGAAAGCAGGCCTCCCAGTTGAAGGGCATGGCAGAAATCCAGCCACTCTTGATAGATGAGGAAGTTTCCCCCAGTAAGGGTTGCAAAGACATAGCACCTGCTGCAATACAGCGCATCACTGACCAGTTTGCCACATCAGAAAGTTCTTTCGCGTGTGGTGCAATGAATGGATGTATTTGAACTAATGCATTCACTACAGAATGCCAAAGAGTATGTAAAAGAATAGAAAGAGCAGAGATCATTCAAGGCACATCTAAAACTCCAATATGTACGTCTAGGAGTATATGGATCCTACACACACACACGAGGACACACCGCACAGCCAGACAAGCAAGCACAGTCCATGACTGTAAAGAATGACTAACCGAAGACAAAGAGCTTTGTTCTGCCTGCTTTCCCTCCCTCACACCCCCAGCCATCCTCAGTGAGGAACGAACACTAACGGACCCCTGTTATCTGAAGGATACTACATGGAAACTTTACTTTGAAACAAAACGACGATAGCACACAGAAGAAAAACCCCTCACACTGTCAAAGTATGTACTTTCCCAAGCACCAGGGACATATGTAGCGTAGCTTATACCAGCTGCCAGTCTGCAGCTACTTCCCAAGAAGTAGCTGTGACCCAGATTTGAAGTTTGCTAGTCCTCTTCTGGTCCTTCCCGTAAAAGATCATGCTGGGATCACAAAAGTCACCCTGGGACCTTTGGTTCCAAGAGGAAATTATTGTCTGGGCCCCACAAAGAGAACAAAAGCCATTTATTCAAGTAGAAATTACCCATGATTTGAAAAGCAGGTGTACAATGTCCTATCCCCTCATGCCGAAAGCCAGAGCAAAATACTTAAGTCATCTGATACAACATCATGCGGCATCTGCCTGTGCACCACAAGAGATACAGTGGTTTACAACATTTTTCCCCACAAGAAAAGGTTCATGAGCAATAAGAATCTAGTAAATGGGAAAGCAATTAAATTAGTTCACAATCCTTGTTGTTCTTACAGTCCCGCACCAGCAAACAGCTTTCTCCATGAAGCCTCTGTATCTTCAAAAATGGGAAGGAAAAATCCCCCTTGTCATTGTTCCCAAACAAAGCCAGCATTATTAAACCACTCTCTTTGCTTTGCAGATACTTCCCTTTAATGCCAGCAACACAGTTAAACTTGCAGACAAGCCTTGACGGCTTGCATTATAGAGACGTTCATGATGCTAACTACAACTGATCATCCCACCCAACCTCCTTGGCCAGATTATAATATGTAGAAAGCACAGAAGAAGAGAATTGACGTGTCTTTATGCGCAACTTCATGTCAGTATGCTCAGCCTACACATCAATTCCTTGCGACCGATGGGCAAGTAAAATAATCATCCTTTACAAGAAGGCTGTATTTCATACAATTAAAAAAAAATATATTAGAAAGAAATCATCATTACTTCTCTTTGACTTGAATAAATGAGATCTTTGAAAAGTAAATATTAGCAGCAGCAATGCAACTGTTAGGCAGCAAAATTAAATTTGACAGCAGAGACGCCACTTACCAAAGAATTTAAAACCAAATGGAGAAAGCCAAACGTAAGAACTGCGTCCAGTTTGGGGAATTGCAATGACAAGAGCAAAGATCATCAAATTAAAAGCAATAAGAGGCTTAGCTCAGAGAACTGCGTTGTAATTAAAAAAAATTATGCAGTAAATATAGAACTTGTGCAAAAGGATGACCGAGATAGAATACAATAACTAAATGTCTGACCCATGTAAAATTTTAGGGTTTGCACAGTGCAGCACTAGCCTCATGTCACCCTTCCCTTTAGATGTGCTGCATCAGTGTACGGTAATAATTAGCTGCCTATTTAAAATAGAGATAAATAAATACTGCTGCCTGTCAGGGCATCAATGTAATATACCACCATACTGCAGGCATCCCCAGTAATAAAACATTCCCGTTTCAACTTCACTATACTGGCAGAAAAGGATACACCTGTCTTGGTGAGGAAGAAAAGCTCCTTAAGTTTGCCAAGCAGTTACAAAGCACCAAAAAAGTCAAACTAGTTATCACAAAACTTTAGGCTAGCCCTTACAAACCACGGAAATAGCCTTTTGGTAAGGGTGATGATGGTTTCCTCCTTTGGAAGAACCGTATACAGAAGTATACCCCAAGGAATAATTCCGCAACAAAATAGGTAAGTTACCCATATAGGGTTCATACTCTTTGAACCTTATCTGTGAAAGGCCTTCCTTATCAATTTTGTTCATAAGTATGCCATATGCAAAGCAGGCTTTCTACTTCCATTTAAAAGAAAACTATTGGTGGTCTCCGAGGGGCAATCCTGTTTAGGCTAGGCTTATACCTTACACCGCTGCCACAGAAGTTGCAACACAGTTCTTTGGATTCCTGAATGTTTCCAACACATTGAGAAAGCTAAGCTGATGTTGCAAGCCATCTTTTCACTTAGTCTGTGGGGAGCTAGGACACGCACAAATGAAACTCCATGTAGCAGATACAGTTTTTGCGTGATCCTTTCTCCAAAGTTGGACCAAGCTCGGAAAAGACTTTTCCTATAGCTCTGCGCAGCTGTGCAGTTAGTTGCTTCTGAGGGCCACTCTACAGGAACTTGACCAAAACCTCCCCAAACTGCCACTACTTAGGAATCCGAGGCCGAACCTGGATCTTCCTGTTTGCGCTCCGTATGAAGTTGCAAACGCAAATCTGGGATCAGTTCCGCACACAGAACAGAAGCCGAGAAGAACCGAGAGATACAAAACCAGCTGCAAAGTACATCCAGGTTTCTATTTACTGAGGTCTTCCCATGCACGTACAAAAGAATTAATCAGGCATGTGGGCTCAACTGTCAGAAGCCCGGCTGATCCGAAGTCTAGCGCAAACCCGGCACAAATACATAACCAAGCCCACCCAGCCCTCCCCCAGGATTACCGCGCTACCTCCCAGCTAAAGCCTCCCGGCGCTGGAAGCGCTGACAGCCAGCCAGCCAGCCAGCCGCCCCCCGCCCTCGCTGCGGACACCCTCTCCCCCCCCGTGAGATTTCTGCCCGACGGAGGCGCCGGGAAAACAGCAGCAGCCACCGGCCCCGCACGCTGACACCCCCCCGCCCGGGCGGCAGCCGGAGCCGCCGGGA
>WAAD01016744.1:82261-98044 GCA_013389945.1 Fregata magnificens
GGGGAGAGGAGGAGGGGAGAGAAAAGCCCGGAGCGGCCCCACCTGGGGAACCCCGCGCCCGTTGCAGGCACTTTCCTGAACACACCAAACTCCCAACCCGGAAAGCGAGAGCTGGAAAGAGAGGAGGAGAGAGGCGGGGGGGGGGGGGAAGCCTGCACGAACCTGGGAAAAGAAAAAGAGGCCGCCGCCTACCTGTGGCTCCCCGAACCGGAGCCTCTGCCAGAACCTCACCCTTCCCGGCCAGCTAACAGCCAAGGTAGCCGCTGCCGGCCCGGCCCCGCGGCGCTCTGCCCCCGGGGGACACCAGCCCCCTCCGGCCCCCTGCAACAGCCTCCTCCTGTCCGGCCACAGGGGCCAAGGAAGAGCCGGGGAAAGTCGCCGCTGGCGTCTTGACTCAGCCTTTTCCCCTGCCTTGCCGCGGGTCAGGCGGGCGATGCCGCTCAAAGGCAGGGGAAGAAGAACAGCCTGCCTGGGTAACGCAAGGCGTAGAGTGAGCGGAGCTGTGATTGTTGTTTGTGGTTAATTTTTAGTGAGGTTGACAGCAAGGTAGGAGAAGCAAAGTCTGAACCAGGCAGCATGACGTCGAGTGTCACAGCGCCAAACGTTGCCCCAGCACGTATTTCTGGTACGGACTGAAGGCAGGTTCAAGCCTTAGAAGCCCCTGCGCTTTGCCCCCGCAAGACACAACCAGCTCTTCATTGAGATGACTGCTCTAATGGGCTATTCCCCACAGAACCAATTTAGTCTACTAGCAACTGTCAACAGCTGCTATTTAATTTTAATTGGACAATGGCCTACTGGCTCTGGGCTCCTGCTGTATGATAAAGAGAGGAACCCAATCCCACTCTTCTTGTAGAAAAGGGCCCAGGGGAAAAGTGGTTGTATGGTCCCTTCCTGCCCCATAGCCTGCTCCAGCTCCCTCTGCAGCTGCAGCTGATGAATCTACATGATGAAAGAAAGAGAATCAGCTGGAGAAGGAAGGATCCAGGAACTGGCCCACGGTGCCCTTTCATTAGCATCTTGAGGCTGCATAATTTATAACAAAGTATTCTGCATTGTGGTAATTCTCATATGTAGTTTTAGCCTTGGTTACTTAAGGGAAACCTGACGAAAACAACTCCACCAGTGGTACATCAGAAGCTCCTCGGTACATGGGGGCAAGGCCGCAGACAGTGGAATACAAACCAAAGACTCAGTGGCACACGCAAGAGTTAAGATCTACAGGAAGCACATTTAGGGATGATACTCATGCACAAAAATTGCAAGTCACTAATTCTTCTCATACATTAAGCTTAAAAAGGCTTTCATCTTCAAGTTTTCCTTGGGGGGGGGGGGGGGGGGGGGGGAAGCAATGCAATCTAGTGTTAAAAAAGTAAAGAACAAGCCCACCTTTCTTCAGACCTCAGTTCAAACAGGTTACCAATGGATAACTTTGCAACTTGGAATGCTTCCGCTGATTTTCTGTTACAGACAGTACCCCTGAGTGCATATGTGCAATATTTGTAGAAACTGATGAGAAGAACATGGTGCAAACAGGCTAAATAGTGTTCAATCAGGGTTCTAAGCACATGAGGAATCCTAAGCAATAGTCTTGCGACGGGGAAGCTGTCAGGATTGATTAACGGAAGACGGAAAGCAGTCATTCTCTCACATTGAATTCTTCTGGTTTTATTTTGGGACATAATGTCTTCATTAGCTCTTCGACATGTTTGTTTGGGATAGTTGTTTGATAAAAACTATAGCCTGTTCACTGGCATGTTTGAATTGAGGAGTGTATCTTTATATGTTTTCTTTAAACTATAGGAGTATCATGGGAAAACCAAGTATGAGGTGGACTTAAATATAAAACACAGTAGGAAGAAAACAAGCAAAGAGCTCAGTTCAGGTGTCTGCTGAAAAGAATCCACAGCAACATATCTGCCGGGGCTTACCATAAGTTTTGGTTGGGAATGACTCATTTTTAGGTTGAAGTTTAAGTAATAGGTAGTTTAAAAATGATAAATGTACTAGTCTAATACCCTTTCTTGCAAGAGAAAATTCAGATCAAATCCTGATATTGCAAATATTTTTGGATGTTCTTATCTCTAAGCAGGAGAAAGTATTTAAAACAGATTTGAGCGCAGGGAGAATAATAACAAGACATCAAAACTTCAGGCAACTCCTAAATGCAGTAAGGAGCCTCAGCTACTGTGAGTGAGTGGAATTTCACTGCCAGTGAAGCCTACTTTACCTATTTCACTGGTTCCTATGTTTGCAGACTGTAAAATTAACTACTGTGACAGCCTGAATATTTCTGGTGGGAATAATATCTCATAAAAAATAAGGTCTTTTTAGGGCTGACAGTTAAACCAAGTTAAGAAATAAATCTGAATTTTAAATGAACTGATGTTCTTGAAACATTCAAAGTCTGTATGTTTATTCCAGAACAATACTTTTTTCTCGTTAATTCACTTGGGTCTATTTTTCTGGGATGGGCTGTTACTATATGGAATGCTCAGAAAAAAACAGGTGTGAAAAAAATGTAAATATTGAGTGGCAAATGTGAACATTGGTTAACTGAAACCACTAAAGGATGGTCTCAGAGCTTTTTTCTTCCCTTGCAAAAGGAAGGGATGTAGGAAGGAAAGCGGAGCTTAAATACTTACAGTTGGAGATTTGAAGTATTCATCGTGCTGGAAAGGAAGCATTTAAAATTTCTAAGAAGTCCAGCGGAAATACTGACTTTCTCAGGGACGCACACCCCCCAGCTACCCATGCACATTTTCTGCTTCAAGCGGTTATGGCTGGAAAATGTTTCCTTTTCTGGCAGCACCGTGAGGATGCTCCTGCCCCTCTTCTATACTCAGGCGGGCACCACTGGCCGGGGGGCGATGCCTGGCAGGGCAGCGGCGGTGACCGCCCCTCTGCTTCTCCCTGCTCTCCATCAGGCCGCTGCCCTTGGGTGAGCCACCCCTGTGGCTCACAGCCCCGCACATGCACGTCAACGCAGTTTGTGGCAGTCGTGGTGTGTAAGCAGTGGGAGCGAGGGGCTGCTTTCCATTTAAGCTGCATCCGCTGGAGAAGGAGGTCTGTGAGCTCAGTGGGCAGCAGTCGCTTTCACTTGTTGCAGCTAAGCCTGGCAGAGCTGTGACCCAGAGTTCTGGGTCTCACACCTGCAAATACCCTCAGTCAGGAGTGGGAGATCCTCTGAGAAGAGGAACAGGGCCTAGAAAACCGAGGTGCAAAGGAAGAAGGCAGACAAAAGGACAGCAGAGACTTTACTAAATATTTCAAGTCAATATTGATTTCATTTTTAATGACAGTTCAAAGTTCACTGGAAAGTTCATTACGTCTGAATTGTAGCTTTCTTCTTTCAGCATTTTAAGCCTCAAAAGTTAAATTACCAAATTAAGGACCTAACAACTTTAATGTTCTATTTCAAGAAACAGAAGACAAGTCTTGTGGGAGTTACTCATCACCTATTGTGGAAGGAACGCCGCTCTTCCCTTGGCTTGCTTCTGCAATCCATTTGGGCTCTCAGAAGCAAACGGCGAGCAATAGTACAAGAGCCACATGGCCAACCATGAAACATCAGACAGCTCTTCCTGAAATTGTAGTTACGTGCCAAGAGGGTAGTTTAGATGTGGTCAGCTGGGATCACCAGGCTCATCCATTGTAGCTTAGCCCACGGATTCAAGCTATATGCCTGCGTAGGCTAGGAAAACCCAACCAAGTTGATACATAGGAATAAACAACAGTACAGCTTGGGGGGATGGACGAGGGCATTTCTTGGTTGCTCCCAGAGCAGCGCTAATGAGGTCTGGTTTGTAATTTGGAAAGCAAGCGCAATGTTCTGGGCACATAGTCAGCTTCTGTATTTTTGAGTTACTTTGGCTGTTGATGTAGAAATTTGGTGTAGGCTTAAAATAGAGGCAATTCTTCAAGAGAAGGATGTTTTCTGACATTTTATTCTTTCCTGGTTAACCAAAAGTATGTGGATGCTCCCAGTCTTGTTGGGGCACTGGGCTCTTTTAATCATCATACGTTTCATTTCTGTCTTCAGTAGGAAACCTTTTTCAAATAAACCTGCATAAGATAGGCAGAAAATAGGAGTAGATCTGACTCCTGACAAAGTTAAATGGTACCAGAATTTTACCCATTTATTTCTGGTCTGTCCCTCATGACTGGATACTTCTTGTGCTTTATATAAAAATTAACACATCATCAAATTAGTTACCACAGAAAAAGTGATAGCTGTTTTGCTGGGCTTCTTTAAGTTTACACGCCACTATGTTAGCCTGAAGATCACCTTTGCCTGACGATGCACCAGCACTTCCAATCATCGCTTTTCTTCCAGCTTACCAATGCCAGGAACTGGTATTTTTGTGTACTGGAATTCTTACCCAGCATGGCCCAAAAGACTCCCTCCTTGTCCAGAAATGGAATCCTGTGGGTATTCTTTTAAAACTAATAGTGGGACTTCTCTGATGATGACAGACATTTCTCTGACACAGGTTGCTTACAAAGTCCTATCTCCCTGGACATTCATCACTTCAAACTTCTGTCAGCCCCAAGCTCTCCTTGTCTGGCTTATCCCTGGGTCATGCACCTGTTTGAAGCCTGGAGCTGAGCTCCCCTTTCTATTTAGTTCTGTAACATTTTTGCTGAATTTCTTCACCACATTATCTTCACCATTAAACAAAGGCAGCAGTGTAACTCCAACACCTTCATCCCTGTTATTCAAAGTACTTAGCAGATGTATCCACACTTTCATAGTTGACGAGTTTAATATTTTCTTGAGCATTATTTTAAAGGTTAGTAGTTTGTTGCACCAGTCCCAGTGATTTTTCTGTCCCTGCTCTCTTTTCTCAGTCCTAACATTAAGCTGAAACTTATTCTTTGAGTCTGTCCAGCTTGTGGTTTAGACCTTGTGTTGTTCTGCTAGCTGGTCCCTGAGCTTTTCAGAGCTACAGAGCTCTGCATATCCACACAAGTGCAAGAGTCAGCACACTATGTTCTGCCAGCTTAAAATCCCTCAAACCCTTTCTCATTTTTCTATCTTTACACAGTTGTCTTTGGATAAAAGCCATGCTAGCACTGGTGCAATGGAACAATCAAAGCTAACTGAAGTAGGAGTGACACCGTGGAGGAAGCGGTAGTTGTGATGGCCTTAGGATATGATTCAACAACACACCAACCAGGCGCAACAGCTCTTTGCCACTAAAAGAGGAGCTCTTCCACCCCTGCTTCCTTCCTTCCTTCCATTCCTGCTCACAGATGCATGGTCTGTAGCTTGCTCTGCAAGCATCTGAAGTCCTCAGTGTAGAACTACTGCAGCTCTGCTTCATAAAATGAGGCAGCTGACATAGTGTGAAGAAATTGCAGGAAAATGTACTCTCTGCACTTCAAGACACAGCAGTATGTTGCACCATTCTCAGGGGAGCAGAACAGTGGGGGGAAATCTAGGCTGTGAATAGAAAAACATGCAAGAGATCATAGAGCCTATGGAAACATGACTATAGCATTACAGCCCCCTCAGAGCTCCAAGCACATAGTGATCATCAGAGGCTTTTGGTCCTTGTGTTCAATGGGCTACAGAGCAAAGAGAAAACTGCCAGTCACTATGGCAGTGTGGGACTGAGAGACAAGCCACCTTTAGGACTCCAATTCTTGGAAAAGAGAAACAACCCCAAGCTATATCTCCCCATAGAGAAACCAAGTTGCTGAGAAATTATCTCAATGGATCAATAATACTGCTCCTGAAGTTGCCATACCAATTTTCTTTATTTGGTTGAGGCGTTTCTATGTCTTTTAACAAAGTGCATTTCTCACTCCCACTTCCTCTGTGGCAGAAAAAAGTTCTGATATATTCTTTTTCTAGTTGATAAAGTGTTTAGGTTTCCACTTCACAAGGACTTAAGTCATCTAAATATCATGGAAGGACAGAACCACAGAATGGTTTGGGTTGGAAGGGAGCTTTAAAGATCATCTAGTCCAAGCCCCCTGCCTTGGGCAGGGACATCTTTCACTAGATCAGGTCCTCAAAGCGCCATCCAACCTGGCCTTGAACACTTCCAGGGATGGGGCATCCACAACTTCCCTGGGCATCGCGTTCCAGTGTCTCACCACCCTCATAGTAAAGAATTTCTTCCTGATATCTAATATAAATATAATCTAAGTCACATATAATTATTAATTATTACTGAGTTACATAGCTACAGGTATGCATCCAGCAAGTGACTGTAGGACAGCAATATGGGTGTCATTATCTGTGAAAGAAAACCTTCACTGGAAAAACAAAGGCTGGAGGAATTATTGGCTGAAAATCAGACTCAACATATGGAGATTTCATAAACGCTGAGCAAAGTCTTTTGTTGCTGTCCCTAGCTTTAATGAGAACAGTTTGTGTTGAAAGCTTTTGTAAATTCCATATGAAATTTTTATTTATCTAAGACACTGACCACATTTATGTCTTCTCTAATTGTGTTATATGTGGTCTCCTTTGAAGTAATTACACAGTTTACATTTTGATTCATTAACTAAATATCGTAACAAAAAAAACCCCTAAAAAATTGTTCAAAAACAATTCAGTCAAACAAGACTTGAAATTGTATTCTTTTAACAAGGCTGATTATGCTCTCAAATGAATGCCTCAGGACACAGGGCAAACAATACATCCAACGGACGGGAGCCTCTTACATTGCTCTCCAAACATGCAGACTGAGCTGGTCACGGAAGCAGAATCCAGCTTCTGCTTAGGTATTAGCTTCCCATCATCAGTCGCTACAGCAAAGTACTTGTTAAACTACGTATACAACACTTTTTAAGAATATGCCAGCCTATTTTGTTTCAGCTGATGAACACAGATGGCTGGTACACCAGTCAGTCACAAATGATTTTTGATACATTGCAGCAGCTCCTGCCTCATAAATAAAATACAGGCTTTGGTCACTGAAAAAACGCAGGGCGTGGTAAACCATCTATCAACCAAAACAGATTTCCCCATTCTCTTCCTTGTGAGTGAGCATGGTTTGTCACTGTGATCTGCACCACGGATGGACCAGTCGCTGGTGGAATTACAGTGGGGCTGTGTGCAGCAGTCTGCAACAGACTCCACCACTGTCTAAACTCACCTCTCCATTTTTTAAAGGTTTTGAATACCTCTTGAAATTTTCAGATTAAAAAAAAAAGACAAAACATTTCCTAAATATATTTACTATACTATCCATGTTTTGGATGTTTACAGGGTGCCAGAAAAAAATTCTTTTGGCTTTAAGCTGACTTTTAAAAATATTCATTTGGAAAGAATCTACCGCTGTGGTAGATCATTAAAGGTCTCTGGCTGCCTCGTCTATGTTCCTCTGCATAATTTCATCTACCTGATGATTGGCTGGGGTGAGATTCAATGTGATCATGCTGCAAAGCTCAGTGTTTCTGTTTAAATACCCAGTCAGTCTCAGAGACTGGCATACTGCTAATAAATAAAGTCTAATAAAATATTTTCAAATTCCAAAATAATAATTTGGAAGACTGACAGTAAGGGCAAAGCTATTTTATGGCTATCTAGAAATTACACTGAGTAGCAAACTCTACACTAAATGGAGTAACAGTTGAGGATCTATACACCTCCAAATTAGGAAACTCAAAGTGATACCTGTGACAGCTGGCACGTTTGTGTTTTCTGCAGTACCACTGCTTTACAACCAGTATAAATGAGCTGAATTACTGGTGTTGCAGAAACATTACAGTTAAAATTTCTAACTTGTACAAACAAAACCTTGTATTAAATCTAAAATAAATTGAGAGTGGTATTAGAGAAAGGAAAGGAAGTTAGGATTTTTAGCACATACTGCTCTCTGAATATTCCCAAAAGTTTCTGGGTACCAAGTATGTGATTATGCAATCACTGTGATAAATGCAGCTGTGTTTATTTTGTTGCATAGATCAGACAAACTGTACAAGCTAAGCATCAGTGTGTTGTTCATAAATCAGTACAAAAAAAATGTAGCACAGTACGCAAGATTTACTCAGACCTTCTTTCTGTTCCAAGTGTTTTCAGACTTGGCAGAGTACGCATTCCTCAGAGGACCATGAACATGCCGAGCTTTAAGCATTTCTAGCAAAATCATTTTTTAGTTAGTTCAAGAAAAAAACCATATTTTGCACACTTTGCTTAATAGCATAGGGATCAACTTTTAAATACAGTGAAATACAGCTAAAAAAGTTCTGTTTAGTTTTTCTTAAAAGTGGAGGAAAAGAAAGTGTAAAGAATTTCAGCCCAAGGAATAGCTTCTTTAGAAGAAAAAAAAATGCTGACTATATTTGAGCCTCCTTTCAGGAGCCTCCCTGATGGCCTCTTTCAGAAAAGTTTGCAAATTGAATCCCTGGTTGTACATACTCAGAAAAAAACCCCACCACTTTCACAGTGATGCCACTTTGGTTCTTTAATGTGATGATTTTTCTATGCTTTGTATTTAATGACAGTTATAACTGCAGTTTTGAATACTAACACAATTATTGTGATCCACAACCCAAACTTGCAAATGCAGGTAGTCAGTTATTTTCCACCAAAGTCTATAACTTTTTACTATGCTTTCCCTATAGAGGTTTTTTTAATATGCTATGATAAGGAGGTCTCATTTAAACCTGTTGTTCTATTAAGATTAATTTAAGAAAACCTTAAAATGGAAGTTTTCTCACTAATATCTACTGTACCGTACTATAATTAACTGTTAGGCTCTATACAATTGCCTTCAGTGAAACAGTACTACTCGCACGCCCGCTGGATTCCATCATGTATTTAAGCCCTAAACATGTTGCTACAGAGGCCATCTTCATTATACAGGCATATGGTGCGCACAGTCACAGGTGTCCTGTTCAGACCTGAGACCTCTTGCTGCTATTTCTTTTTAGTATTTCCAATGCAAAGGAAAATCCTTTGAATATTTAACTTCTCCTTTGCTCATTAGAGCTACTGGAGCAAAACCATATTAAAAAGAAAACTCTAGCATGTGTAGCTATGCGTTTAGCCTATGTGTTGCTTAGAAACAGTTTTCTATACAAATATTTCTGTGTACATTTATTCTCTTTAGGGAATGGATTTTTGTTTGTTTTTAGTTCTGCGTTTGTATATGCTTGACCAAACAGAGTCTGAAATTACAAACATGCTTTCCGATGTCTGTTCGGGAGAACACACATGTACTCAGTGGAAGTTCTCAGCAATGTGTTTTCTAGCCTGGAAAAAAACAGTCACTTGATGCTTTTAAAACGTCGTAGCAGTTGTATTTATACTGAGCCACCAAGCTAGAGAGGGGGAAGGGAATTAAATTTCCCAAGCAACATGAAGAAGTGACTTGAGGCCAACTACAAATCTGACCAGGAGAAATTGCAGACTGCAAATAACTCACTGTCCTACTTTGATATTAAGATAACAATCTGAGTTATATTTCTAGAATATAACTATATATTTCTATAATATAACTCTATAACTGTAACTATGAAAGCTATATTTCATGCTCTTAGCACAGGCAATGAAGGACGTCTACCTGCTTGCCTTCACAGCTCTTTGCAGGCATAATCTTCACAAATCTTGTAGCTTAGAAAAATTACTGGATTTTCTTGAGTTTAATCAAAGTTTCCAAACGAGGCCTAGCATTTTGCATTTGGAGTTTACCATTAAAAAAAAAAAAAAGTATATCCAAGTTAGTTTTATATTGTGTGGCTCAAGAAGAAAATTACAGCTTTGCCTGGTTTTCTTTTAAACCAAAGGATCCATCAACAAAATTCACCTACAAATTCTTTCCTATAAATTCATCCTTGCCCATGATGCCAACAGAACCTTTGACAAAAATGAGGTTGCTGCTGTGCTTAAACCTTGATCGGTCATGTAGATCCAGGTTGTCTAATTGTTTCCTTTTTTCTTTTTCCTCTTTTGTCTTGTATGAACTTTGTGGTAGGAATTGCCTTTATTTGGTCCCTGAGTTTGTACAGAGTTTCGCACCATTGGGATTCTTGGCCGTGACTGAAGACTTAGAGGTGTGTGCAGGTGAATATGCCCACAAGCCCATGTTTGTGCACACTACAGGTGAGGCTGAAATTGCTTTGAAAAGTTAAACTTTATTTACTGGACCTTCCCTGGCACCGCTGGGTTACTCTGTACTAGCAATACTGTTCAGCGGCATTTCACAGAGGAAATGTGAATAGTGGTTTCTCCTACTGACATTAAGTGTAAACACTGGCAAAGAAAATAAAACAATTTTTGTAGGCACTTAGCCAAACTACTAAAACAACTGAGCAAGTATTTTATTTCAGTTTCTACCTTAAGACCATTTTTTTCTGCAAGGTCTTACTCCATTACGTTCCTCTTGTGATGAGTTACTGAACAGTTTAAAAAGCAGGCTGCAGAAAACAAAAGATGCACCTTGGTTCTTTGTGATATGAGCTGCATGTTCTATCTTGTTGTACTAAATTAATCATAAACATTATTAAATATTTAAAAGGGGGAAAGAGCAGGTGCCTGCCAAGAACAGGTGGTATGAATTTAAAGTTAAATAAAATGCACCAATCCTTTCCAGGTATTATTTCCATCATATATATCCGAAACCATACTCTGCACTAATACATCCCCAGCTGTGCAGAAGAAAAGTCTTTTGTCACGTGTTTTCTGATCTGGTCTCGTTTCTAGAATTTACTTCCCACTTTGGTTCACAAGGGCTCCGTTTTGCTGACCTTGATGGGACTCTGTAAATATCATGTTGCTGATCTTAGAATGATTGTAAACATTGTTACATTTACAATGAGTAGCTCAATGAGTACTTGCAAAAATAATTCAGCAGGCTGCCCAAGGATGAAGGATTTGCCCAAGGTTTATTTTGATTTATTTTAAAAGCACATATGAAATTCATCGTTGTCTGATATTGAACATGCATGCAAGCATTTGAAGGAGTGGTGCCATATTATCCAAGCTTTTTCTCAAGTCTATCAATGGGTCATTTGAGTCCTGTGAGAAAGGTTATTTATGACAAAATCAGAAAAACAGTTTGGTAGATAGAATCATTTGATTATATTGTATTTTAACATGTGAACAAGCACTGTCCAAGCAAGACAATGGTGAGAGATGGAGATTAGCAATCATCCCGCGCAAAAAGTCTTTTCCCTCCCTGCTTTCCCTCCATAAGATTTCCTTTAAGTGACTCACAGCCTTATCCTTCAGAAAATGCTACTCTTTTTACAACATGCCAGCATCTAAAAACATGGAAAATGTTTTGAAATAATTCTAAAGGAGAATGCATTATACACTAGTGAACCACCAATGCATTTCTCGCTAATCTTAGTTTTACATCCCTGACAGAGTCTGAAAAATCGTATTAGGTTTAAGACAATACCTAAAATACTGCATGTGCTGGCAGAGCCAATGATAGACTTTTTCCTTTTCCAGCTGGAGTATCAGGGTTATTATTATTACAAACCTGCTGCAGACCGGAAAGTACTCCAAGGCAGCATCACCTGTTTGCCAGCTTCTTAAATTTTTTTGCAGGCCTCTGCAGCTGGCTGCTTTGGAGTTAGGACACTGGGCTATACAGACCTTTGCTCCGACCAGCAGAACTGTCTTTATAGTTGGTGGAATTCATCAAAGCTCCCATGATAGGAAGAATCAGCTTGCATTCCTAGGGATCTCTTAGGTCCTAGGGAGATCATCTCAGTCTTTGAGGGACTATGAGAGCAAGGGCTGGAGAGGAGAACTGAAGATATACTTACAACTGGGAACTGGGGAACTGGGGCACGACTAGAGTAGACACCTGCAGAAGTGAGGAAGGCTGGAACAAAACTGACCAAGAAAGTCCCAGGAGGACATTAGCAAGGAGTTAAAGAAGTTGGTGTACAGTAGGAAACGGGGGCAAACTGAAGGGAAAAGCTTTGAGCAGCCGTCCTACTTCAGAGGCAGGCTTACGTGTAACCGTAAAGGTTCTGCTTTCCGAGTAATTCAGCAAGTCCCTTCTGTTCTCCCTCCTTCCTTCCCTCGTTACCATGTTGTGGGTGCCCGAATCACCATACTGCTGGCCCGAGAAGGTAGTTTATTCAACATCCACATTCTGGCAAAAGATCTGTTTAGTTTTTAAGCAGGTCACATATGTAATGTTTTGGTAGCTAACCAAGAATTGATTTTTTTTCAGTAAGCTGACACTGGATACACACATAATACTGGCAGAGTTTTTAAACTACTTGCTCTCATGTGTAATAGTGCTGACTTCAATTGACTGTTCATGTTAGAGAGATGCAGAAACTGATCAATAATAATATAGAAGTCTAAATATTTATATATAGAATCATAGAATCATAGAATCATTAAGGTTGGAAAAGACCTCTAAGATCATCAAGTCCAACCATCAACTAACACCACCATGACTCCTAAACTAGGCCCTGGAGTGCCACGTCTACACCTTTTTTGAACGCCTCCAGGGTTGACGACTCCACCACCTCTCTGGGCAGCCTGTTCCAATGCCTAACCACTCTTTCGGTAAAGAAATTCTTCCTGATGTCCAATCTAAACCTCCCCTGACGCAACTTGAGGCCATTCCCTCTCGTCCTATCGCTAGTTTCTTGGGAGAATATGCTTATATTCATTCACTTAGATTGCCAAATTGTAGTGTGTGTATATATATAGAGAGATACAAGGTAAGTATGCATGTTGACACGTTTTCAGTGACATTTCTTGAGGGCGTATCTGTTATCGTTCTGTAAAGCAGAACATGCGTGTGCCTAACCCACATCATTCTACATCCATATTAATCCAGTGTTAATTAATTTTCTTTATATATCATTTCAACTTCACTGCATTGTTCTGCACATTTAGCTGGATGATAAATACACACATACCTTGTTATGCTGCTAGTCATAAACCAGAAATAAGTACTTTACTTCATATGAACAGGTATCTCCCATATTACACAATAATTACACAATAATGCTTCCATGAGTACAAGGTGCCACCCTGTGAAATACATCTGAGATCAATTATAGAAGCTAAAGAACAAGACGCTTTCATCACTCTCTTGCAACCTTTAGAACTGACTTGCCATCTCATGTTAACTGAATAGAGTTTTCAAAAAGAAGAATCTGATTTTATTTGCATGCATATCTCAATACCAAGTACAGACTAACTTCTTTGAAGTTCTCCTTCAAAGCATCTTCAAAGGTGGGCTTCTAGTTTGTAAGGAGATACACATGTAAAAAAAAATCAGATTCAATTAACTTTTTAATTTGCTTCTTTAACAATAACATTGTTCCTATTAAAACACTGTTACCCTTGGAGCAGTTCAGTCAACAGCATATACAAACACTACCACTGTAATGCCTGTTGGTGTTGTCAGAAGAAAGCCTTATAAAGGAAGAAAAAAGCATTTTCCGAACTGCGAATCACTACCACAATACAAAATTATGCAAAAGCTCAGCTAAATGGAGATAACACAAAACACGCTTTTTTTTCCTGGTGAATGTATGATATCTTTATTTGATTCCAGGCAACACTGTTACCTGCAATGGGATTTGTAGTATCAAATCAAGACCACACTACCTTTGATTCTTTGCTCTTAACTTACTATTATCTTTTATAAGAAATCAATTATTCACTATGAAATTACTTTCACTATGAAAACATACAATAAAGTCTGATGCTTTCCCAATTGTCTGCCCTTGTAGGCTCTGCTAAATCAGATATAGAATTAATAAAGACATTTTAATAATACTACTAATGTCATGTAGTCTGCAGTGGTAGCAAATGTACTTGGAGCAAAACATTGCCTGCATGCTAAAATTGATTGTAGGTCTTTTCTGGGGTGTCCCAGGGAAATCACACGCTGTTTTTATAAGAGTAACTAAGTTCATGTACTTGATCCCTCATACTGAGAGACTAAACTGAAGCAGGGTTGACTGGAATTCAACTGCTTTCTGAATATAAAAGTAATTTTATTTTAAAAATGCTTCTATTAGTGGTGGAAAGATTTTCCCTTTATTTAAAAACAGCCCATAAGACGTTCTATTTCAACTGCTTCAGCAGAAACAAAGGATACCTAGTCACCTTCTGTCCTGACTGTCAAACCTCTTTGCTTTATTCTGCACGCACCATTAATCACAGGGGAAAAACCAAACCACACCTCTATATACAAACTGCAAGGTGGGTACATTTACTTGCTTATATAGCTTGTGAGAAATGAGCTGAACGAACACAAACATTTCTGAAGTTACCCTGCAGAAACAGTATTTCTCTCATACAAGTCTCCCAAATATCTACACAAATCTGGCTGTAAATCTTGCTTTTTCCAGTTTTTGTAGCCCCCCCCATATATATGTACACACACATATATGTATGTGTGTGAATGAGGATTCTACTTGGGCAGCCCTATGGCTGGGAATTTGTGAGTGGCTTATAGCCTGTGTGAATTTTGCTAGCTCTTGCTTCCCTGTAATGCACGCCAAACTAGATATCAGAAGCCTTTTGTATTAAAGAATCTAAAAGATGGTAAACAACTGTTTCTGCTTCTCTACCTTTCCCTTAAGTCTCGTGCCACCACCTTTTTGTTTAATGTATCTCCAACGTTACAGTTTTCTTTCTTTCTTCTCACTTGTGCCTTTTTTCCTGTGACACTTATAGCTTACATGTAAACACCCTTAGATTGTTTATTCCCTTACGTTAACTGTCAGTGTACCAGTGATAGTCTCTGGTACAGATCTCTTGCAACAAAACTGTTTGTGATGTATCAGAACAGATCCAGCTCCTCAGACCCAAGCTGTGCCCTGCTGCAAGGAATTACTTTCACTGCAGAATGACCTTCAGGACATTTGGTCCCTGTCCTTCACCTGAGAGTCATTGCAAATGCAATCTCCCTTTGACAGCACCCCTTTTTGGACTCAAAGTAGCCATTGAGTCTCACAACTGCAGCGTCCCACGAGAGTCTTGATGAGGCACTGTTATATCTAATAGCCCCTTGAGTCTAATTCAAGATCCGTAAGAAGATTCAGGATCAGCGTACAACTGGAGAACCAGTTTTTGGTATCATAAAAGGTCCAGACAGAGGTAGGGCGGCCCTCCAGCTGCACACCTGTAAAGCCATGCGATAGCTTTATACTGAGGCATACCCTTGCAAACACCTGTAACACCTTTGGCCGATGTTTTCACTCTGGGTGATGCGGATTATACCACCCTTCACAGCTGGTACGTAAGCAACATCTGAGAGTTTTCCTCAGAAAACATACAGTTATGAATACTGAACAGGAATATACTCCAGCGTGCGAAGTGATGCTGCCATCTGGAGCACAGAGCCCGTCACTGACGAGAATCTCTCTCGCACCGAACTAAAGCCTCAAACCTACAAGAAACATTCGTGGTGAAGCTTCTGTATCTCTGTAGGTGAGAAAGACAGAGCTCCAGAAGTCCCACGCGGCATGACACGCACTACTGCCGAGGAGGCGACAATCCATTTCCTAATTCTGCTTTCCTGCCGTTTTGCACATTTTACAGCTCTGGAAGGTGGTGTTTCACCGGCATTTCTAGCGCGGTCAGCGACGCCCCCGCGCCGAGCCTGACACGCATGTGCAAACGGGAGGGCTGCCAGGCGGCGGTACGGCCCGCCGTGCCCCCCGCGGAGGGCTGCCGCCCCCGTGGAGACAGGGAGGCCAGAGACAGCTCTCCGTCTCGGAAGCAGCTGTGCCAACAGAGACCCGTGCCCACCCCCGGCTGCCCCTCGGGGCGCTGCAGGGGGCGGCTGGCGGCACCGTGCGCCCCGCTCAGCCGTTAACGGCTGCTCC
>WAAD01016744.1:98374-118695 GCA_013389945.1 Fregata magnificens
ACGTACAGTAGGGGCTGTCTGTGCCTGAGGGCAGGGGTCGTTACTCCGGGAGGTGGTGGCGGTGGGTCCGGAGCGGGCAGCGGCGGGGAGGCGGCCCCCGGTGGGTCAGCGATGGCGCCCTGGGGTTTGCGTCGCTGTGCCCGCCCTGCCCTCTGCCGCAGCCTCTGCCGCCTCGGTGGGACGGTGGAGTTCACGGGAGGCGTTTCCCCAGGCCAGGACGTTGTTAGGTAGCACCCAATAATAGCACATATAATAGCAGCAATACAGCATATATATTATTGGGTAGCACCCATCAGTAGCATATATAATAGCAATAGTAACTCGGCATCAACTGAGTTTTGACAAGGCCTCTCCCTTTAGAGATGGGATTTGGCAAGGATGGATCACAGCATTCTCATGCCACCGTCGTTTCTCAGTATTCGGAATGGCGTGGACTTGAGTAGTCGCGGTGTTCCCTAGCAATAATCCACGGGATGCAAAGCTTGAGATCATTTTGAGGTACCTGTTGGCTGAAGCTGATGCAGAAGATTTTAATTACTGCTTGTTTTGCTGATCGGGCAGGCCTGGGCAGCTTCTCCTGAAAACTGGATTCTCTTGTTTGAAGAAATGAGTAACTGCTCATCTTTGAAGAAACTATAAAGCTGTATTCCCATGCACTCTGACCTGTTTTTTCCCTTCCTTTTATTGTAAATGCCAGTTTTAATGGATGTTTCTTGCTTTTTTTCTCTTTCCTTTGGGGGACAAGAAATTAGTCTAGATGCAGTAAATGGCAAGAAATGGAAGAAAGGAAAATCAAGAGGAGGAGCCCCAAATCATCTACCAGTCACCCTGCACAGGTTACTAACTCCAAGAAAAACTCAGTGCCAGTCAGTAAAAGCACAGCCTTTTCAAATCCTGCACCACAGCCCGCAGTACAGAAACCAAAGTTAAAACGGTAAGCTTGGGAGCATATTGCAAGCTCAGTGGAAGTGAGAGCCAGAAACCTGCCAATGCTTAGACAGTCTAAAGGGTGTTTAGACTGGCTGGGACAGAATGAAAAGAAAGAGCTTCAGACCCATGAAGATTTTTGATGTGTCTGTTTTAGCAAAGCGATTTGTGTGTTTAATGCAATATAATGGTTATTTTACAGAAAAAGAAGGTGCTCGATACTACTCTGGTGAGCTTTGTAAAATGTTACACAATGCTGTAGACTCACACTGATAATAATTTAGCGGAAGAGATGACAACCCGATGTGGCTGGTGAAAGACAAGAGTTGGGTGATCAAATATGGCAAACATGGGCATCGTATGGGAGATAGCAGAGCCCCAGATGTACAGCTGTGAGGAACAAATAAAATATTACATGCCTGCAAGGTTGGAACTCACAAGTAGGGCAGGAAGTGAAGGACGTAAGTTGAACAGGATAAGCCAGAACTGGAATTTCCGTCTGTGTTTTGTTTGGGGACCCATCAGTGGGGGCAGCGGTAGCTCCCAGGCCATATTCATGCGCAGAGAGAGGCATTCAGCTCTTCGAAAAATACCATTTTGTAATACTTTGTGTGTTACTGATGATGCATCTATTTCAGTTTGAAAATGTTAATTTTCCTGCATGTTAGAAAATATATTTCTTGGCCGTGGCAGATACAGTGGATAAATTAGTAAAGAGGGATTTTTAGAGTGAAATGTTAGCTGGAGAGAGGCAGCACAGTTTATTGATCTGTAAGTATTAGTTGAAGATTAAATACTGACCTGTCCTCTTTGGCACAGATAGTCTGTTTAAAGGACCCAGTATTGGCCTGATGGAAACATAATGCATTTCTGCACTGTAAGGTCTATACATTTTTTTTTCAGGGAAAATGTGTTAATATTTTGAGGGAAATAATAATAAATACTAACATGCTATAAAGTGGTGGTGCCTGCAGCTGCCTGTACAGTTTATTAAGACTCAACACCATTCTGGAATGTACTAGAAATTCATTTATTGTAGCCCACAATATTGTCTAGAGAAGAAAATGTCCTTTTTGCTTGTAAGTTTTGGAAAAGGGCATTCTTGCTCAATTGTTAAGTGAAGCTTACCCAGCAGTGATAATACAGACAATTTCTCCAACTCTCCAAGCAGGAGTGGTAATTGACATAACAATGCGAGACTGAACTGCCGTTACGATAGTGGAGTAGGAGTATTTAATTCATTTTCATGTAATCTACAAGAATCTAATGAAATATGTTTTCCAGGAGTGGTAATATATTGTATTAAACTTCAGATACAGGTGGAAAAAATTGATGACCTTTCTGGCATACAAACATTTCTTTAAAGTCTGAAATTGAAGCAGAAATAGCCAAAGTTAAACATAAATTGAGACATGTTGCTCTGAGTTGAACCAGGTATGATAATTGTTGGACTGTTAGTTGTTCCAGCATATAGACTATGTAGTCTATATGATGTTTATAGACTACAGAAGCTGTTAGGCTGGAAAAAGAATGATTATTTCCCATAGGAAAGAGAGAATTTATGACTTGCAGAGCATGGGAGTATTCAAGGGAAGGGTAGAGCTTACTAGGCTGTAAACCCTATTATCTTCACTCATTAAATAAAGTCTCTTTACTAAGCCTATGATTTTTTTAATATCCCACAGTATTCTGAATTTTAATTTTTAGGCTCAAAATTTTTTCACTGAATCAGATTCTGAACAGGGTCACCATGAGGCTTCAGAAGCAGCCATGCCAATGTGAGAGGAAGGCTGTGTGCACACATAGATGGGCAAATCAGGGATGAAAACAGCCCCTTACCTGAATTGTATTAGGTTAGGATGCAGTCTCTCTGTCTCTGGGTCAGAGATGGAATATGTTACTTTTTACTGGTAATTGAGTGTTTAGCTTCCATATTGATTGCATGTTCGTTTGGATTTATAATGGTTATTCATTTTCATTTGTGTAGTTTCTATGAGCACATGGTGTTCTTGAATAAATTTTATGTCTAGAGAAAAATGTATGGATCTAGGAGTTTTGATGGTTTTGTTGCAGAGGAGGCTGTAGAGAATTTTTAGCACATTTAGCATTTGTTCAGGCATGGACTAGTTCCATTTGGTATGTGTTAGGGGACTGGGAGATTGCTTTTGGTGGTGAGTTTTGCAAAACTGGGATGTTATTTAAAGGTGGGAAGAAAGAGCTCTAGGAAGATTTATCTGGAGGCAAGGTCACCGTCCTGTATCGGTTATAACGAGTTGTTTTCCATGCTGGTTGCAGTCTATAGGTGTTTGTGACAACAGGAGCATATGATTGCTGAGGGCGTTTCTCTCTGGCTTAAAGACAGTTTGCAGATGCTTTTTGGGTGATTTTATGTAGATAGTTGAGATAGATTGTTGAGTAATGGTCCTCTTTAGATTATTAAGATGGCCATTACATACATGTGCTCCATTGACATTTCCCACTATTAATAGGAAAGCAGATTGTTGGAATCCTCCATTTTGCAGTATCAAACTGTCAAGATAGTGATGTTGTTCTTTATTCTTCAGACAAACCAGCAATCTGTTTTCTAACTTAAAAAGAGTGATTGAAATATATATTATATATTTTCCATTTCATTTTCAAAGCCCAGATACACATATCCTACATTTCAGATTCTCAATGAAAGCAGGAAGTAATCTTTTTGTTCTGTTTAATTATTTGGTTTTTTCAGTGTAATAAAAGAGAAAGCCAAACCTCCAGGAGGCGAAGCAAAAGGGGCACAGGCAGCACCAATCCAGCATTCTTTTCTCACAGATGTATCAGATGTCCAGGAAATGGAAAGGGGACTTCTGAGTCTCCTGAATGACTTCCACTCGGGCAAACTTCAAGCATTTGGTAAGTGCATGAATTGTCTGTATACAATAGTTGTTTTTGTAGCTACATGATGGTAACATTTGCAAACAAGTGTGCTGTATGGACAGACTGCCATATTTGTCATTTTGGACTCTGCCATATGAAATGAAGTTTAACATAATTAACCGATCTTACTGCATTTTTAAATTATAGTCCTACTGTAAGGTTGTCTTTGGTGTGAGATTATTCAAATGCCATTCCATTGTTCCTTCCAGTGTGGCTTACCAAATGCACTACCTGGGCTTATGGATTTGAGATAACAATTTTAAAGCTACTTATTTATGATAGTATAGGAATAATAAGAAGCAACTGTATTTAGCACCTCATTTTGCTGCATATTAACACTTTAGAGTATTGGTAAGAACTTTTATGGAATCCAATGCAAGTTGCATTTTACCCAGCTTACTCTTCTGTCTTAGCATCGTGCTATTCTTACTACTTCACAGTTGGTGGACGTTTCAGAAAAAACATGACACTTCTGCTTCCTTTTTTTTCCCCTGTACTGAGTAGAAAGCTGCATATGTGGTTTTGCAAGTTTAGTGTTAGGTCAGCATGTCACATTAACTCCACATCCGTTTTTACAAGAGAACCTGAAAAGTCGGTATTATATAAAGCATCAGTTACAAGAAAGAAACCCCCAGGATTAATCAAAATTAGAAAGAAGGTTTATTGTGATCATATTTCAAGTTAAAGAACAGGGCCTTCCTAAATCAGAGAGAAATTCAGGAGTATAGAAAAAACACGTATATTCTAAAAACCAGTTAGTACAGTCGGTAGTTATCGTCAGTTCAGCACAACATAACACCAGACAGGATGAGGAAATTTCAGTAGTGAAACGGAGAAATCATTGAGAAAGCAAATTAACTTGTAAGTTTGATGTTTAAGTTTCTCTTCTCTGATGTAAAAAGCTGCATCTTCACACCTTCATTTGCTCTCTCAGGTTTCTTTATCTAAAGCTGTTGCTCGTCCTTTTAGGAAATGAATGTTCCATAGAGCAGATGGAGCACGTGCGGAGTATGCAGGAGAAACTTGCTCGCCTCAATCTGGAGCTCTACGGGGAGCTGGAGGAACTCCCTGAAGATAAAAGAAAACTAGCCAGTGACTCCAATCTGGATAGGCTGCTATCAGATGTAAGTACTGGGAAGGCAGAACACAGGGAACTTTGCCCATAGAACTCAGCTCAGGAAAACAACACTACTGGATGGGCAGTGATTTACAGTTGAGGAGAACATAGTTCTGTAGTGGACCAAGACGTAAGCCCTACCCTCATCTTGGTTTTAAGAAAACACAGTACCTTGTTGAGAACGATGACCATCCTCCCTGTGGTGCGTCCCCCTACATCTGGGGAAGACCACACATAACAAGGAATTTAGATCTGTATATTCTGCACTTCCAGTTTCTCCTTTCTCTGGTGTATTTCCATAAAACCCAACCTGTTAAAATGTCTTTAAATTTTCTGAGATCGGCAGATTTAAACTTAATTTGGGACTTAGCTCTGTTGGTGTAGAATTCGGTGCAGGTTTGCTTTGCTTTTTGTAATAAAATCATACATTTCAGCCCAAACTGTTAGTGATTTCCTTCATTTGTTTAATGTATTTATTTCATCATATCAGCATAATTGTTGCATTTGACTAACTGAAATGCCATTTTTGATACTTTCTACATTTATATTGCAGCTAGAAGAACTGAATTCATCTATGTATCCTTTTCCTTAAATGTCTATTTTGCATTATAATTACTGTAATCAAATTACACTTTATTTCCCTAGTAACTGGTGTCTTTGCAGGAGTCAAATCACTTCAATAACATCCTTTCTTTTAAATTAGTACTGTAATACAGCATGGATTTTAGGTTCTTCCAACATGTAAATGACTGGATCTTAACACTTTTAATTACAGGCTGTTTTTTCATATGATGATTTATTTAGCTAGCATGTACCACTTTAGACAATGTGTTGACAGTAGGTGGCAAAGCCCGCCAGAAGCAGGGTGTTTCTACATGCTTCTTGCTGAGACATTCTGGAACAAACATACATAATCATATTCCTTCTGTACTGTTCAGAAGTGTTCTGTCCCATTGACAAGCGAATCCTACTACCTTTTAGTTTTCTCTAGAAATATATGCAGCTGTTTATCACTGATTTTCCTGTGAATAGTGGACTGACCTGATTTCCAGGGTCAGACTATGGCTGAGTCAAATAATTCTGCAGAGCTTTGGTAATTGAACAAATATGTGCTCTGAGCCCACCCAGAAGAAGAGAAAGCTGAATGTCTTAGCTTGTCTTTCACAGCATGCTTTTGATAAGCTAAGAACACAGTTGAGCGTTGCCTTCAGTTTATACTGCAGTCTAGTTATTTCTGGGGTTACGCACTTTGTATGCATTGAGGAAGGTGGGACTCTGGTTTGGGACTTCAGATACTGCACTGATATATACATTCTCTGTGTCTGTGGAAAGCTGTTTAAGGCTAGGTCTCAGAAAGAACACAAGTGGAATGTGATATTATTATCACATAATAGTGATTAAAGTAATCTGCCATCCCCCTTGATCCACCAGCTAATTCTGGAGGTATGTAATGCTTAAGTCTCATCAAGGAAGATTAATCTACTGGTTGAGAACTAGCATAGGACTTAATGGAACTGAATTCATCTGAGTGGTGCATATCCATCACAGGGCTAAGCATAGTTTTGTGTAACACTTCTGTCTTGTTTATACCTTATCTATACGTGATAATGTTATTCCTTAATGGTTTGCTTCAGCCAAAAACTACATTTAGCAGATGCTCAAGATATTCCAAATAGTGCCACGGGCTGAAAGAACAGCTTTGTCAATTTGGATTCTCCCAGAAGCTTTTCTTTTGTTTTTCCTGACAGTGGAATCTGGAACAGTTGTTGGTTTGGTTGGGTTTTTGTTGGGGTTTGGTTGGGGTTTTTTTTGGGGGGTGGGGTGTATGTGTTAATTCTACACAATGAAGAATCAAAGTGCAAATCCAGGTGTTTATTTCTGCACATTCCTCTTTGAGCACTGCATTATGTCAGGACTCAGTATCTGGAGTTTTAAAGTAGGCTGTTGTGATGCTATGCTTTTTATTATTGCCTTATTTAACATAAATGTACTTGGAGTACATTTCTTCTGCTCAGTGTTGTTCATATGGTTGAAAATGATATATGTATATAAGTTCATTACCATTTCTCCAATTTTTATGAAGGTAACGATGATGATGCCTTTCTGATCAGCATGTAGACAATCTGCACACTGTATCTTTAGATGCCACAGATTAATTTATTGTTAATAAAGTAAAACATTTTAAATATATGACATTTCATTTAGAGAAGTTGCTGTCTGTTCAGCTGTGTTAAGAAGATATGAGTTCTTGCATAGTTGGAATGTTTGCAGCGTTTACTTTTTTCATTACTGTGAATAATTATAAAATGACACTAACATGCATGCTAGCAGTCCACATAATTTGATTAAGTATTGTGAAATTCCAAAATTGGGTAAACAGTTACTATTCAATAAACCCAGTATATGCAATTTTGTAGTCATTCCTATAAGTAGTCTGGTATTAATTGGTATCATCTTTGTGTTTGCAGTCAGAGAAAAAAAATTCTGTATTAGTGTAAAACCAGGCTGGTTTTAGATCCAAAATTTCTACCCTGGTCCATCAAACTTTGCCTTTGGTTCTAGATTTATTTTATATTCAGTTTTTAGGTAACACATTCAGATTCTAGATTGTATATACTTACTGCACAAGGAATGAAATCTTTATCCTTCTACTTGAGAGCGAAGTTTTCATAACCCAAAGTGGCCATGAGGCCAGGGAACAAAAGATGCCTGTTGTTTGGCATCTTTGGAGAAGATGCTTCTTCAGCCGCAAGATGTAGTTGTGGATTCCATTAGCCACATCTCCTTTCAGAATCACATGTAGCACCAATCTGCACTCTGCAGCTGGGGATAGAAGGATCATTTAAACACCACAGTGTGGTCTGGCTGCAAATTCAGCCTCAAACACCATTATTGCCTGCCCCACCTACCAGGCAAATCTCAATGATTAACAAACCAGTAGGGCTCCCAGTTGGGCTTTTCCTTTAGGATGTTCTTGGTTTTTTTAACACGATTTATCTCCTTCATTGCTGAGATTCTCTAGGAATTTTGCATGTTGGCAAAATTACCTCCAAATCCCAGCCTGCTGTGGGGTATGTACCTGTGATGATGGAAATCCAAAGTCAGCTTAGGAGGACTAGAATACCAAATGCTCCTCACAAAATGAAGCCAAGTTCTGGGTTTTTTTTCCCCACTCGTTAACCAATACTTGGGCAATTATCCTTTTCTGCACAGTAACTTCTCACCGTCAGCGCTGTGGCCTTGTTTCTGTGCAGACTTCTGAACATCAAGCAAAAGAGCAGCATGGTTTAGCCTCACGCCTCAAGGTGTGTAAAGGTGTGATGCTAGTTATGGTGGCAAAAGTCACTAGTAGAACTGCATTTATACAAGTAAAATGACATTCTTGCAGCTCATTTTGATTCAGGAGAGCTGTACCCTCACCAGCAACTTGTTGCCAGTGCAGTATATTGCAGCGCTGTAATGCATGCTGGTCCCAAAACACACCGTTAACCAGTCATTTTCATAATTTAAGCTATTCTACAATAAAGATAATTCTTTTTCCTTTTGGGGCTCTGTCATCTAACTCTGCTTAGGCTTATGACTTCAAACACATTTCAAATAACTTACAAATGTGTGGTCTGTTGGATGTCTCTACCTCTAAATTTCTGTAGCAATTTATGCAAGTACATCACACATAGGTATAATTCAAGATATGGACATAAATACCTTTCTCCAGCAGCTGTTTAGAATTATACAAAAATTAGCACCTTTTTCTTCAACCACCTTAAGCCCACAGGCCATTGCAAGTCACAAAGAATGCATTAATTGCAAATAATTAAGGAATTAAAATTCTCTTATCTCCTCCTGGATACACATATGTGTCTTTTACACAATCCATTAATGGCGTATGCTCATTATCTTTTGGATTCATATGAGAAAATTTTGTAGCAAGATCTTTGAGAGACTGAGCTTCTCTTTAGGTGGTAATAAACTAATAACACTTCTAGGGTCTTGCAGGAAAAGAAAAAAATCTAACATTTGTGGACAGTCTCTTGTAATTATAAAAGTACGTAAGTGGCTGCATAAAATGAGCTCCTTTTCTGTTATTTTGTTTCTTGAAGAGTTGTTTATGGAGATAAAAGTGTATCAACGTTGAATGTTTCCTGGCCTAAACTCACACTGATAAACAGATACGGTGTTTGAAATAAGACGTTCTTTCCTGCATCACTGATCTAGATTACCTCACTCCAAGAGACATCTGTGGAACCTCAATGAGCCAAAAAAGAAAATAAAAGTCAGGAAGAAAAGCTAATAGGAAAGGAAGGTGTCTTAGAGAAGAGGATTTGGAAGAGATGGGGAAGAGATCTGGCCAACAGGTCAAGACAGGTGATTCTGCCCCTCTACTCTGCTCTGGTGAGACCCCACCTGGAGTACTGCGTCCAGCTCTGGAGCCCCCCAACATAAGAAGGACATGGACCTGTTGGAGCAGGTCCAGAGGAGGGCCACAAAAATGATCAGAGGGATGGAACACCTCTCCTACCAGGACAGGCTGAGAGAGTTGGGGTTGTTCAGCCTGGAGAAGAGAAGGCTGCGGGGAGGCCTTATTGCTGCCTTTCGGTACTTAAAGGGGGCCTATAGGAAAGATGGGGACAGACGTTTTAGCAGGGCCTGTTGTGATAGGACAAGGGGTAATGGTTTTAAACTAAAAGAGGGTAGATTCAGACTAGATCTAAGGAAGACATTTGTTACAATGAGGGCGGTGAAACACAGGAACAGGTTGCCCAGAGAGGTGGTAGATGCCCCATCCCTGGAAACATTCAAGGTCAGGCTGGATGGGGCACTGAGCAACCTGATCTAGCTGAAGATGTCCCTGCTCATTGCAGAGGGTTGGACTAGATGACCTTTAAATGTCCCTTCCAACCCAAACTGTTTATGATTCTATGAGGTGAGAGTCAGTGGTATTGACTGCCTCCTCCTTTGAAAATAGCAAGATGAATTATTAAGGCAGACATCTTTTGTTTAGAAAATATACTGAAGTCTAAAAAATAAGTTTTACCATAAATAGGTAAGGACTGATTTTTTCTTCCAGTAACTTTATTAAAATGACAAATGCATACAAACACTAACATACCCATGCTGAGCTGTGTCTTGACATTCTCATTGGTGTAAAGGAACAGAAACATACATTTCTCAAGGCCTACTGACCTGATTGTATTAGCGTTCAGCAGACTGTGTTTTACAACCACAGTAACACAAAGGTACAAGGAGCAAAGGCATAAGGGCAAAGTCAAAAAAAAAAGCACGCCTGATTAAATCTGGATCATGACCTTCTGTAAGTTTAGTTCAATCGGTAAGAAATCGGAGTATTTACTGTGGAGTTCAGTGGCATGTGAGAGCCTTATAAACCACACACAACATATTGAGGCTTCACAACTACATCGCATTCTTTGTATTTGATATTGGATATTGATTGTTCATGCCTGTTCAGTATCCCCATTGATCCCAATTCATCATGGTTACATTGCAATTCAAAGTATTTCACCTTTAACACAGTAAATACAGGGATTCTGAAGCATCGTGTATGATGCTTAGCATTTTTCATATGCTTCAACTCCTGGAACATTTATTTGTACTTTTAGTTCTATTAATTACAGAAATTAAAAAATGCTACCTCACTCTCATCACCTTCCCAAAGCAGACAGAGAGTTGAGTATGTCTGGTTTTTTTATTTCTTCAAACACAGGTTCATGATTTTTGCAAGAGTTATACTCTCATCTTTCACATAAAAAAAAAAGACATTACACATTTCCCATAAAAGGCAATAAAACCCAAGCCCTGCCCTAGGACAGGAGCAGATGTGGGAATGCTTTGTCCACATAAAGCCTCAAGCTTCTTATGAGAAATCAAACCTCCTGTTTTCATGTGGATAATTTCCCCAACTATTCCCTTGTGTAAATACCAACTATTGTAGGTGTAGCAGGTGCTTTCAGGGTACTTTTTTCTAGAAAAAAGGAGTTGCTCAGAGCTTACCTATCACAGGGAAGCTGGGCACAGAACTCGCTTCTTAAAAGTGAAGATGGCAGCCTAATCTGGCCTACACTATCCCAAACCACATGAGGATGCAAGCAGCCTTACTGCCTGTTAGAGGAGTTTCTTCTAAATGCACATGCATTTCATCACTCCTCATACGATCGAATCTGGCACTTCATGTCAAGTGTCACACACATGAATCAGTTCTGCCCATATGCAAACACTGAGTTCTGAGTTCAGAGACAGTTTAGGATTACTAACACAGAACACGTTTTAGCCAGCAATACTGGAAATTCATTCACTTTTAATTACAAGTAATTAAATTCACTGTCAGTGATCTATGCCTTGTGCAATCTTACTGTCGTCATCACAGAACATGGGCTTTATTTATCACAATCCTCTTCACTCACTATAAAAAGACAGACTATTTAATATGAATGAGTACATACCAAATCCTTGACTGACTGCCCAGAAGTACCAACCAGCGTGCAGTGTAAAATATTTGATAGCGGGAACATGACATCAGAGCAGGCCGCACGTAACAACTGCACCGCAGATGGAGAGAAGGTATTTTTATTAGACCTGCATCAATAAAGCAGAGCAATCTAAATACAGTTCTAGGCTTCAGCTCATAGCAAGGAGTTGTGACAGGCTACTGATTGTTACAGTGAATGCAAACGAGCTGCAAATCAGCTGGCGTGTTTTAATTTGTAGGTACCAACCCAGAAAGACTTCATGCTAGTTGCATGTTTGCTTCTTTGCTCTTGAGAATGTGCTACTATTCTATACCATAGTATTTAATTTCTTTACAATCATTAAAAGCTTGCAGGAAAAAAGTACTCCTCCAAATCACATCCTTTCAGCATTGCTTTTGAAGAAACAAAGGATATATCTGTGTTAATCTGGCAGCAGAGAAACTGATTGTATCACTCTTAAGAAAACAATGCTCTACAGGTTCAAACTACTGGAGATAATTTTGGCACAAAATATAAAGCAACTCTCAGAATGCAATGATTAAGAAGGGTAACAGGGTATACTGCACATAAGAAAGCATCAAAAATGCAAATACCTGTGCTCATGTGATTTGGCTTTTGGGGCACAAACAGCTTGATGGAGGAGCTCAGCTTCTCTCTTCAAACTAATTAACTAGCTGACACATCTTTGCCTTCTGATGCAGCAGTGATTGTTGTCTTCTGCACCAGAAGTACTTGCTGTAGATGCACTGTAAAATGCAACATCTTTAATTTAATGGAAACCATGACCGTTTTATCCTAAGAACGTGACTGAAATTTTAAGTTGGCAGGAGACTTTGTTTCTGAGGCAAGGCAATGTCTGGAAGTACCAGACTTCTAAGTTCCGGATTGGCCTGAAACAATTGTTCTCAGAAGCTCATGAAACTACCTCAGCAGATCTAATTTAAACCTACAGCCATGGATTCAGAAAGGCACACAAACAAAAAACAGTGGTCCCCTCGAAGCAGCCTAGCACTCAAGAGGTTGCTAGTCTGAAATGGAAAACTTGATAGCCATTTCTTAATTTTTGTCACACACATTTGAAAGTTGTAGCCCCTTGGGCTAAATCTGCCTTGGGAGAAGATAAAAGTGTGCGCCAACTGTGGCTTTACAAGGAAAATGACTACCAGTAATTTGTACTTTACAAACATCAAAAGCATGTTTTTAAACTCGCTGCTCCCCATATGACAACAGCACTGGAAAAGGCTTTCTCTGCCATCAAACCCACTAGGACATGGCATAAAAATAAACAGAATGGCTGAACTGCCTAAATTTATAAATCTGCAGTCTCACAATATTAGGTAATTAAGTTGGGGTTTCTGCCAGAAAAGTTGGGTCTTCAATAGCAAATGAAAACCATGTTACAATAGAACACATTATTACTTCTGTAAACGTATTTAGCCAAAGAACTGCTGGTGAGCTGGATCGGGAGTAGAAGAACCACCCCAAAAGTCCTCTTTGGGTAGGGTTTCAGAAACATTCTCAAGCCTCCAAAATTGCGTGTGCTGGAAAAAACTCCAGCCTGGCAGGGCTGTAACCTTGCACATTAGGGTGCTACTGACTCTTCACTCGTTCTCCCTAATGAAAAAGTCTAACAAATAGCAGGATGTAACAGTGGGAGATTTTTCAAGCATTGACTCTATCTGGCGTTTGCTTGGAAAACAACTCTATAGCATGTATTTTCAAAATCCTCAAGTTTCATTTTTCAAGCTTCATTACTAAATTAGGAATGTACCACGTCATTTTGAAAGGTGTGTAAAAATGGGACACCCTCAAATAGAGTAAGGAATGGACGTAAGTTGTTCCTTGTTACTATCCAACACTTCAACATGAACATCACACCTGTTTTGCATGGATATCCATTTAGACTGATACTGTCTTTATACAGAATTTGAAAAATACTAAAAAGATGCAAACTTTAGAACAGCTCCCTCTCTACCATGACAGTTTCAGGGAAGTTATTTTTTCTCTCTAATCTCCAGCTCACTTCAGTAGTTTAACTCTGTAAAATAAATGCTTTTGCAACAGCATGAATATGCTAGGAGGAGGGAAGCCAACAACGCCATTGCTACAGTCCCTTACAGAGCCCATACATCATGCTTTGGTGTCACCTACTCCAGATTTTCTATTGCATCGCTGTAGTGGCACCACTTTCCATCGCTAGTGCAGACACAGAAACCACGTGCACATGGAAAGCGGTGCCACTACAGCGATGCAACGGAAAATCTACAGTAGGTGACGAAGGCCTCCCCGTCCTGCTCACCCCAGTGAGTAGGCTGGGGATGGGCAAAAGGCTGCGAGAGGTCACAGCGAGGGGAGCTGACCCCAACTACCAAAGGGATATTCCTGACCTGAGCAATAAAAGCTCAGGGGAAGGAGGAAGGGGGGAACATTTGTGGTTATGGCATTCGTCTTCCCAAGCAACTGCTGTGTGTGCCAAGTCCCTGCTTTCCTGGAAATGGCTAAACACCTGCCTGTTGATGGGAAGTCGTGAATGACACTGAGCAAGAGCTGGAACAGACTTTAGGTAAGGGGCTAACTGAACTTGGTCAAATAAAATTGATGCAAGTAAAACAGTGTTTCTTAATACCTGGAGGAAACAATAGCTTAGTGTATCTGTTCTCACATTAAGAACTTTGTTGTGCTATATATGTTTACGCAATGTTTAGGTTATTGTCCCTGGCTCTTATACCAAAGCATTCCTCTTTTCTTCTCCCTAGACTGGAACCCTTATTAGCAGTGTCTTGTGATAAGGAGCTGCTGAATACAGAAACGACTTGCAGAGACCGCCTGCTATTGCTTACAAAGTTTTTTCTTCTGGTCAGAAGGTCAGTCTATAAAAGACTGACCAAGTACAAAGATCAACGCTCCAGCCAGAGTGGCACAAGAGCTTATATTGCCAAGCTGGGAGACAAGAAGAGAGCAAGGGATTCGCAACTGGCAATTCTTACCATTTTTCTGTACAAAAGGCCTTAAGCAGAATGGATCCTGAATTCCTGTGCAAGCAAACTCAGATTTTTCCTTTTAAAACTACCAACATGATTAAACATTCAAAAAGGCACCTGCCTGCTCCCCAATGAATGGCATACTCCAGGCATATCCACTGACTGATGGTCTTGTTCTCAGACTAAGTGCATGATGTCTGGATCCTGAAGAACAATAAAAATGAAAGCTGCAGTTCATGACCTACAGCCAAGAAAATCAGTTTTAAATTAATTTCTCCTAATGATCCTTCTCAGCTAGTTTTTGAAAAAGTGACGCACTTTGCATAACACTTACTAAGGAATTAAGGCCAACCACATTTAATACAATAAATATTAATTTCCTGTAATAACAGTGTACTTTACAATTTGTTTAAGCAGGTCTCAGATTCTGGAATAACTGCAGATCCCTATAATGCTACTTGGTTCTCTAAACAGTCAGTTTAGATTTGATATTTTTTAGCTTGATTTTTAATTTTGACCCAAAACAAGCTTTATGAAACAGTTCTTGCATCGTCTTGTTTTTGACTAGTCAAACAATTGCTTGAAATGCTTTAGTTTTCAAAGTCCCAAAATAAACAGAGTCTGACTATTAATATGGAACATTTTTTTTGAAGAGAATAGTGTTACTAGCTTAGCTTTTACTTCCAATTTAGCTCATTTCCTTTCAGTTTTGACTAGGAATCTGCAAGTTGTTAAAGCCTCATCAAGCACTTTTAACACATGCAAATAGACAAAGAAAGTGGATGAGCACAGCTCAGGTTTATGAACTCTTTAACATAAACACCACGGAGAAGTCACTGTGTACAGTACTGGGATAAGGATTACATGATTAATCCAACTAAGTACCAAATTGACTCGTTTGTGGATAAAGCAGTCACCTTATTGTTGGCTAATAAAGAAAACCAATTAGTACTTGCTTTTTTCCCCTACTACACAATTATTATATACACAGAGCTCAGGAATTATCCCTGCATGGAGTGTGACTCGGTCCATGCCTTCAGGTGTACTGCTCTCTCTTCAGCTTAACATGTACCCAGAGGCTAGCCGGTCAGTTAATCCACCTGCCTGCTAGTTCTTGGGCTTTAGCTTCAACGTCTGTTTTAGGTCAAATCAATGTTTTACAGCTCACTGAACCTTCTAAAAGGACGTTCACACACCTGCCAGAAAAACACTGCTCAGATTGGAGCAGTGCCCAAGAGAAACACGGAGGATTGCCATTGGGCTCTTACACGAAAAGGAGGCATGAAGATGTATGAGCCAAGTTTGCTGCTTGTAACTAAAATCTGTCATGCAGGATGAATTCAGACACGCCTGGGGATGTAAAGCCTTTAAAAGCATTTTCTCAGGAGTTTCTTACTGCAGTAAGTTTGATTGCATTACTAATACTTACTTGAAAAGCTTTTACTAGAATCTTTATAGTCATAATCATTGTAACACATACATATTTAAGACTTCTACCAGTCAAAAAGGTTGACAGAAACTGTAGTAGCTAGACCAATGAATAATTTTAAAAGCTTAATGCAAGTAAATACTTTAAACAATGTATTTCCTACTCAAATGCAAAAAGGTTCCTATTTAATTCTCAAACGTATCACAGAAAATAAGGTATCTCTGAATCACAGGACTAACTGCAGGATGAATAAGAACGTGTAAATGACCAGATACAGTCTATAAGGAGTGAAATTATTTTACATTGTTTTCTGTGTATTTTTAAGCTACAGTTTACTATATAAATGCTAGAAGATGAAAGCGACCAGGAAAATAGACGTAGAAATGCACATACCAGTATTTCTGTAGCAAGTGCTACTTTTTGCTAAGCAGGTGCCTAGAGACAATTTTTATTTTGGAATTTGTAAACAGAATTCAGAGCCGAATGCCTCAACAAACACATAATTTTGATTTGTGTACTTTTAAACAACAAATAATCCTTGCCTTGAATTCAATTCTCTGTTGTTCTTGACCTCTGATCAAAAGAAAAAACATCTACAGATATCATAGAGCAGAAAAAAAGAAAGAGATGGTTTTTAAATAATTTGGTCGTTTAAACCATGATCAGAACAAAGTGAAACTTGAGGTGGTGCTGCATTACAGCTGTTAGTCCCTAACACTACAGAAATTTAACACTACTGAGTTAACAGCACCAAAATTTTACTCAGAGTGAAAAGTCCTGCTCCATGCAGGAACACAGAAAACACACCTGTCTTCAAACACCATTAACATAACATTTTCGCTACAATTTCTGATCTATCCTAGAACAAAATTTAAAATGTTTTAATAGAAATATTTCACTGATGGCCAGGGCTGCTATACAGTTTTAAACTCAAGTTCAGGCTGTTGATTTGACAGGTTGCCCTGAATTTACTTAGTAAAGAACACAAGATTTTTTCAGGATCTCTGCATTAAAGGGATAGTTGTATCCAAATAACTGCAGGACAACTTTTCAATTATGAGGCTATCACCCTTTCACCCTTCTGTTTTACAATTATGCAAGTGTTTTGGTTTTTTTTTTAAAATCTTTTTCTGCTCAAGCCGTGTAAAGCAGTCTCTATTTTATCCCCTTAGTGTATTGTTCTAAACCTCCACACCAGTCACAGACCTTCTATTTTAAAGTTACTGTCAGAAACAACTCACTTGGATTTTGGGGTGAAGACACAGCAGACACATGAACCAAGCTTGCCAGGGAGCTGCTCACAAGTGAGAAGAGCTACGTGCAAACACTGGAAATTGTAAAGGTGGTTTATTTTATTCCATGGAAAGCAGCATCTGAAGTCATGTTAATGTTCAAGTGATCTTCTCTGATATCACGATCTTACAACTGACTAAGTGTGCTCTAGCAACTAAGACAGGCAAGCAAGAATCTGCTCAAAAGAGCTGCTCAGGGAGTATCCGTCATCTCAAGTGACTGGAAGTTATAATGCTGCCTGGGGCACTGGACTCAGCTGGGAGCTGTTACTCCCATTTTGCTCATACTGCCAGCTTTTCACACCCCGTCCCTGGAAGGTGGTTGTTTTTCTTTTCTTTAATGACAATCTGTAGCAGCAAAAGATACCACAAGTCAACAGCTCTAATATATCAGAAATGACTGCGGCTCTGATTCTGCAATGAGACCTGACGTGGCAGATTTCCATATTAGCATTGAACTTTGCTGAAATAAGGCTTCACACACAGACTTGCAGCACACTTCCATGAGAGCTGTAAATCTCTCTATTCAAAATAAAAAAACTCCGTATGACATTTCTAATGGCTGACATTAGATCTAAATTTTGAATCTTAAAAAGTTAATCATTATAACAGACCATAATTTTTTACTCTCCTATTTAGAAATACCAAGATTAGTACAAGACCTTCAACATATAGGTCTTTAATAGTATTAAACCAACAAAAACCAGAACATGAAACAACAGAGAACAAACTAAGTTTTCCCACAAACCAGAAGACTGGGACCAGAGTGAATGAAAGAAAAAGAGTAGTTTGCAAATAATCTGACCACCCTGATCAATGCAATATTGCAGCACTAAGCCAAAGGCCAAAATACTGAAAAGACTGAAAAATTCAAAATGCTAGAACAAACGCAGTCCAACAGTTAAGCATGTGCCAATACAAGAAACATTTATATGGAACCCTTAAAATTGCAATGCCCCTGTGAACGAAAATAGGGATATGTTAGAAGAAAGTGAAAATCAGCATTCCAGGTTAAAACCATTCAGACTATCATTGCAACAAATAAAAATTGTTTCAACTTCTGTCAGGATTTTCAATCTAATTCAATGTAAAATAAAAAACCCCCACAGAAACAACAAGAAGAAAGTAAGCATTTCTTACTTTAGTTTTGAAAGTTGGCAATTCAGCTGGTTCAAAATGTAACCTTGGCAGACCTACTTCAACTTTCACTGGTTTTACAAGAAAGAATATACAACCTCGTTGAGAAAAAGTCTTTTTCTTACTTTGTACAGGCTAATAGTTATAAGCATCTTAATACTTTCAGAACGGTAGCAAGGGGCTGAATAGGCTATCAAATCAAACAAGGTTTGAGATCAAAGCTGTACATTTATGAAGTGTCTTGAATTCACAGAGATCCTGAGGATCTTAACAACAAAACCAGAAACGTCTCACTGGGTTAGCAACTACCTCAAGAATGAAAAAGAATAGTTAGTCTTAATACTACAAACATATGCTAAGCACCAGTCTAGAAAGAGAAAGTAGGCTGGAAATGTTTTGAAATTAGTAAAATTAGTTTAAAAAAGTTTAAAAAGCCCAACTAACTTGGCTTATATTTTACAGGATAACAATTTCGTTTGTTCTCATTTGAAATCTAGGCAGACCTTAGATATTCTGACAGAAACATTTCCAGAGTAAAGTCAGCCCAAACCTTAAGCAAATTATTAAGTTCAGTCTACCCCTTCAAATACTTACAAACTTCTTCAGCAACACGCTTTATCCTGCAGATTCAGTAGTTTGCAGGGTAAAGTTGAGATCAACAACAGAAGTCCACATTTATTGTGCTGGAAATGAAAAGGAACTTCTCACAGCTTGTTTAATAGAAGAGTTAGTTTGAACGAATATTTGATTCCACAGGATCCCATGTCAGGACCGACATTTTCTAAATACAACTACAAGCACATTGTACATCCAGGTGAAAGAGGAATTAATTTTGTATTAAGACTATTAACTTCATGCAACTTCACAGCAACTAGATGTACTGTACTACTACGAGTTTGCATCAGGCTGTACTTTTACCTTAAGGTTTCAGGAATGCACTTAAAATACAGACTTGCTTGGAAAGAAAGCTGCATGCATGCACAATTTCACGTCTATTGGCAAATTTATATGCCCAAGTGTGGATCACACAGAAATGCACATAATTCACCAAAAGGCTCACTCAGTAAGTTCATTTTGAAATTACCAGCTTGATCATCCAAACATGTGGATGCAGCATAAAATCATATGCTATTATGCAAATCTCAACCCTATTCCTACCTAATTTAAACAGACTAGGTAAGTATGTATTCAGACTTGTAATTAAGCACATAGTATGAAGTACCCGAGTTGGACAATACCACTACATCTACAGATACTGCTACACACAGTTGCAAGCTTCCTTTGGATCCAGCATTCAATCTATTTGCCCCCATTTTTCTCTTATCCTTACTGTTGGCTTTAGAGTGTGAGGACAGAAACATAAAATAATATGTAAAATAATACATCATAATGCCACCTTTATGAAAATTTTAAACCCAACATTCTAGCTTGGAATCAACATCATATCTATTTTCAGTTCAATTTCTGGCAGTACTAATTTTGTATTAATTCAGATCAGGACAGTTGAGTTGTGACAGTTGAAATGCAACCCCACTTAAATCAACGGATAAAATTTTTTTCCACAAGCAGAACAAAAATTTTCCTCCTATTCAACATGCACAGCTATTTGCAAAAAGGAAGCTTTAAAACTTCAAAGGATTCCATTATTTGAAAAGGCTACAGGAAAAAGGATAAAAAACCATCCACAAAATAACATTTGATACTTTTGGCATGAAAAACTAGCATGTTTCTTGGTTAGTGAGTCCACCTATAGAAGCAACTTGGCGGAAACCATAAAATCCATCAAAATCATCAGCCTCTTAATTTTCGTAAAATAACACGTGAATTAACACTGCTTTTCCACGGGAACTTTTTTGCTTCAACACTACTTGATCCCCAAAGACAATGTGCAGAGCAAACCAAGGAATACATTCCTTTTAAGTACCCTTCTACAGCAAAAGGACCTCTTGATTCTTCTATGACCTCTTGATTCCTTTTGATCAGAAAGCAGGTGACTAAGTTCCTTCATGAGGGCAGTGAAAGACAATGGGATTGAAG
>WAAD01016745.1:0-15994 GCA_013389945.1 Fregata magnificens
CCCTCCTCAGCTGGACAGGGGAGGGAAAATATAATTAAAGACTCGCGGGTCGAGGTAAGGACAGGGAGAGATCACTCAGCAATTACTGTCACGGGCAAAACAGACTCGACTTGGGGAAATTTGTTTAATTTATTACCAATCAAATCAGAGAAGGGTAATGAGAAATAAAACCAAATCTTAAAAAACACCTTCCCCCCACCCCTCCCTTCTTCCNGTCCTGCCAGCAAACCTGCTCCAGCGCGGGGTCCTCTCTCTACAGGTCCGCAGGTCCTGCCAGGAGCCTGCTCCAGCGCGGGCTTCCCACGGGGTCACAGCCTCCTTTGGGCATCCACCTGCTCCAGCGCAGGGTCCTCCACGGGCTGCAGGTGGATATCTGCTCCACCGTTAACCTCCATGGGCTGCAGGGGACAGCCTGCCTCACCGTGGTCTTCACCGTGGGCTGCAGGGGAATCTCTGCTCCAGCACCTGGAGCACCTCCTCCTCCTTCACTTGACCTTGGTGTCTGCAGAGTTGTTCCTCTCACATCTTTTCACTCCTCTCTCTGCTGCTGTTTCTGCGCAGTTTTATATTTTTTCCCCCCTTCTTAAATACATTATCCCAGAGGTGCTACCACCGTCGCTGATGGGCTTGGCCTTGGCCAGCGGTGGGTCTGTCTTGGAGCCGGCTGGCATTGGCTCTGTTGGACATGGGGGAGGCTTCTAGCAGCTTCTCACAGAAGCCACCCCTGTAGCCCGCCCCATCGCCCCCCCAAACCTTGCCATGCAAACCCAATACACCTGAAAAGCATTTAGTTACGGTTCTGTAATACAGCCTTAAAAGAAGAATACAGGGTTTGCCATCTCTCTGGCCTTTCACACTTGTTTTCTTCCTTTTTAATGGGCCAGAGTTGCTTTCAGTTTGAATTTAGAATCGTAATTTCCTGAAATATAGCAGTGAAGACTCAAGATGATGTAAATTGAACAAAAAGAGTATTTTATGCTGAGTTATACAAAAGACATCAAAATTAAAAGACTTGGGGCAGTGACAAACCTCTGTAACTAAATGCATGAGCCAATCCTAGGCTGTCTTACGGATTTTACTTGGTTGTCTGCCTGACAGGGATGTGTGTGCTTTGTTAGATCTTCTTTTTCTCTGTGAGAACGTATGCTGTAGCTGCTTTTAACTGCCTGCTACCTTCCTCTTCTGTATTGTAATTTGAGCATCAGAATATTCTGTGACTTTCTAATGGAACTTTTTTAATAAGAAAGATATTTTGAGGGGACCTTATTCTTAATGAAGGTGTGCTGTTTTGGTGGTGGTGAGGAGTTTGCCTGTGTGAGATCCTGGGTGCCTGACATGCTGAGTGATCCATTCTCCACCTAGAAATTACGTTTTAGAAAATTAGAGGAAGTTGGTAAGAGGGAGTGAATAATTTGTGAGATACAATCAAGCTATTTTTTTAGCATGTTATCTGCTTCCTCTTTTAGGAAAATATTTCCTCCAAACTATCATCATGTGAAGGTCCATCGTGTGATTTTATACTCTGAAACCAAAGCCTGCTGTTGGGGAAGTTGCTAATTAGGCAGAAACGGGATTTAACCTGTCTTATCTTTAAAGGCCAGTTCATCCTGTCATATCTACATTCAGTCATGAAAGCGCAAGCGTGGTATCTTTTTAGTACACAAAGTCAGGTCCTGGCTTTGTCGTGTTGAACAACATTTTCACCAGTTTCTATGGGCAGAACTTGTTCCGTGTTTTCAGACAGATTATTGAATATCTGAGGGAAAATGGTTTGCTGGCTACAGTATGATTACTTGGCACACATCTTTGTGTTGAAAAGTTATTGAAATTGGTAAGGAGTGGGGCTGGGTTTATGTAATAGCAGCCCCAGAGTTTAAGTGAAGGCAAGATTAAATAAAACCATATTTATGTATTAATAAAACTGGATCTACAGCTACCCAAACGTAAAGATTTTGGAAAGGCTGAGCAAAAGCTACACCAGGCAAGGTGAAAGGTTTCCCATGAAGTGACATTGCAGTTGCAAAAGCAAGAGTACTGATTAGTGAACTGCGTGTTTATTTTAGAGAAGCAGGAGAAACTATCAGAGAAGTTGGGTCAGGAAAACTGGAGCCATGATCAGAATAAACTTTGGAGTGGAGCCGTAAGAAAACCTCAGAAACTGTTTAGATCATTTTTGTGTAGAAGGAAACTTGGAGCTGTGACCAGAATTGCTGTTTTTTGCTGTTTGATTTCAGCTCTGTTCAAGTAACTAGAAAGAATCTAAGGATGTAGCCTTAATCTCTTCTTCTGTGATTAAAATCTTCTGAAGATGGTGTGCCTAGATTTGATTCTGGTAGGCAATGTGCTTTCTAGGGGCAAAACGTACAAATAAAGCTGGACTCAAGTTTGGATCCGTATTGCTATGATAAATAGATAAAATAGTTTAGGAAAGCTTTTGTAAAATCTGTGGTTACTTGTATATCCTTTTGTGCCTTGGAGGAAGTTGGAATGGTTTGTTGGGTAAAGCACAAGATGTAAAACGAAAGAAATGTTGGATTTCATTGTTAGCCAGCTCCCAGCAGGAGCTATGGCGTGTCTCGTTCTTCTTTTTACGTTCCTCCTCACAATTAAAAACATAAAAAAAGATAAGATGCTCCCTCCCTTACAGGAGGGCTGTGCTTCAAATCTTTCCTGTCCTTCTAAAGCTACTTGAAGGACTGTGTGTTTGAAAATATTATTACTAATAACATGCCTATAAACTATTTAAAAAAAAAAAAAAAAGAGTTTAGAAGATCAGTATACTTTATATAGGTATATTGCATTATAATTAGGTAAGGCTAACCAAATTTTAAAAAGGTATTTTACTTTGTTGGTGTGACCCACAGAACAGCTCCAAACAGTTCTGAAACCTTCAGAATTATTATATGCTGATTTANACAACAACCCACCAAACCAAAACCCCCTCAAAACCACCAAAACCCTTTACTTTTATGAAAGCATTGTCTTCCAAAAAACACTTATAGGTGGTACTGTGAGTAGTGTTAAAATGGAGTTTCCATTTCAAAAACGTAGAACACAGTAAGCACACAGAGTATTTATACAAGGGTTTAGACCATTTCTCTTTCTCCCTCTGTTTCGGCTTTCTTTACCAATTTTGTTTCCTGGAATCAGTTTTTCATTATAGCTGTAATGTAGCATGGTGAAGCTCCACTGACATACAATAAAATGTGGGCGGTGTGCCTGTTTTTTCAGAACCTAAGGTAGGGCAAAGCCAAAAATTTGAGTTTGGGTAATGGTGCTTCTCAGTCTCACACTTACAAGAATTTTGGATGTACAGAGCAGCATGAGATAGTGGAGATGATTCACTGTTTGTTTATTTATCTCTTTTCTGTAGGTAAGCTCTAGATGAGATATGTAGGGAATGTTTCTTCTATAGATTAAGACATTTGTTGCACTTGTTTTATGACCCGTGAGTGGTGTCTATAGTATGTCTTCTTTTGATTACAGAAAAGGCTGTAAAGAATTTTATGAGTTAAGATCAGGAGTAGAAAACACAAAGTAAATACGATGGCAAAACCTCAAAATAATACATGAATAACCTATAAATTTAAACTAATTTGAATAGTATGTGCCTACAAAAATGATAGGTTTGAATTGCGGCACTAGTGAAAGGGCAAAGATATAAACACTTGAGCCATTATTTTCTTGCTCTAATTTAACATCACCTGAAACTTGCCTAAAACTCTTTGATTAATGGCACCTGGTTGTAGAGCTGGCCGCAAGAGCTAAGCAGTCTTTTGGTGTGGTTGTAGATGGAATTGTTGCACGTTTGCCTGACAGCCACCAAAATTAATAACCAAAAATAATTTAATAATTAAATGTTTTGTTTAGGTGGAAGGATGAGACACTTCTAAGTCATTATGGAGTTCAAGAGTTAAGTTTATCTGGAATTAATGAATTGCTTCTGAGCTTATAGGTATTCCACTTTTTTAGTGGTGCAGATGTAGATTAAATGACAACTTAAGACATGGTGCAGATCTTACTAATAGTGCAATTATTCCTATAGCAAAATGCAAGGAAGCCACAACTAAATAAGAAATCTACTTTTTGCTCTCCAGGAAAGAGAGTATACACCAGCTAATGGCTGTCAACTCTTTTAAGCCTTTGGGTGTGTGGAGTGGTTCTGAATGATCTTTAATATCAAAATCAGGTTAGCCCTTGGGCTGGAAGCCTGTTACAGAAGGAGAATAAATAATTAGAAATTATGTTTTGTTTTTCAGCAATAAGACATGCATAAGAAAAAAATACAAAGACTAACCTAATAAAACATTTAAGATCTTTTTCCTTGTTAGATGAAATAAATTTGAACAGCTGCAAAAAATAAGCATTACCTACCAAGCTGATACTGTATTCAGTTAAAAAGTTAAAAGACAAATCTGTAATTTTCATAAATTGTCATGTTTGCATGCACGTTGGAAGAGGCACACTGTGCTCCTTCATTTTAAGCAATTAGTATTCTCTTGAGGGTCAGAAAACAAAATTCATGGTTAAAGAGGGGAAACCAAGACGTAGAATGTAGTTACATTTTAAAAATATCACTGACAGTAACTGGAATGCTAACGGTTCTCAGGTGGAATATGAGAATGACAAAGACTATGACTTTGTGTTTTTATGAATATAGCTTTTGATTTGCACACAGTTGTGAAGTTACGTCGCTGTTCCTGTCTGCCTTCTAGGTATGCTTCTCCATTTTCGTATTTTTCGTAGGGAGAGAAACATTATTTTATCAGTGTCTTCTTTCTTTAAACTACAAATTAGTGTAAATTAATCACAGTGGTTGCTTCTGAAGGAATCACCTCTAGGATGGATGGCTTTTGTGTGTGTTTAATACGTTGATACTTCTTGTCGAATAGACTTTCTCATTCTGAGTGTTCTCTTGAGTAATGGAAGATGAGAGGGTAAGGGGATTAAATCCCCATTTATTCAGTGGCTTATTGTTTTTCTATTTCATCCCTGAAAAGCTCTGAAAGGTTAATTAATGGATGACAAACATCTTTGCTTCAGATATCCATCTGAAATAAATGATGTATCTTATAGTTCATAATAAATTTATTATTACATTAGCAGTAAAAAGATATGAAATAATGCAAAAATGACAAAACCCAAAAATCTCCCGCCTAATATTGATAAAGGGACAAAGAATTGTTCCAAAGTTGCGATATTCCTTTACCAACCAAGAGCATTTAGCTCTTAATCGCTGTCATCGGAACAACCTCTGTGCGATGCGCTGTATTTTCCAGGAGGAAGGCAGAGCAAACAAGCCGGGGGAGGCTGGCTTATTGCTTAATTTTGTTCTCCCTGTACCAGTGGAAATACAAAGTTTGTTCTTACAGAGCACTACAAAATGTCATAACATAAAGTGCCCTTTTTAGGCCTCTGTGGATGCTATGAAGAAAAGTTATTTCTGCATTGCAGCTTTTTGCCGCCAAAACAGGATTGCGATATTTTAGATATTCATGCAGTTGGTTTTAAGCCCTTTAGGCTATACAGAAACACGACCTTGTATTTCTAATTACTATGTGTGTTACATGTGTAGCTTGTTTAGACGTTTTAGACAGGGACATGTTGTTTACAGCATGTGAACCCTAATGTACAGTCATGTATATTGCAGAAATTCCATTTAAACAATAATTAATTATGCAATTTATTTTCTATTTCCAGAAGATTATTCCCCGTTAAGCCTGTATTCTGAGTGATATTGGAAATCTCAGGTGCTCTTGCCTCTAGAAGGAGGTGCTTCCAGCTATGTTTTCAGGATCATCTTCATTTGAATCTGATCTATTTCCAAAAGAAAGAGCTAATTCCTTCCCCCTTGCCTCCAGATGTGCTTTTCTGCCCTCATCTTTGGCACTGTTAGTGACTGCAAGTCACAAGAGGTCTGCGTGCTTGCAAATTCTGATAGAAGCTGAAAAAGAGTTTGAGGAAAAAGTGGGGTTGACAGAGTGGAAGAGAAATAGGGGGAGGAAAAAATGATAGGGAGAGGGGTCAGGCTGTAGGAGGCAGGGAGCAAATGTCACACGCAATGATAGAATACATATCCAGCCTGTGTTGTGACATGGATATTAAGCTGTAAAGTTGTAGACCTTGAAATACGCGGAGGGCCTTCAGCGTAGCAGCCTCTAAACTAAGAAGAATGGAGACTCGAGTGCTTATACAAAGTTCAGACAAGAATTCTTTTCTGTGGTTTTTCTAATGCTATGCCTGAAATGTGTTTGCGTACCTTTATTACTATTGAATCAAAGTTTTCTGTGCTCTCTGAGGAAAACTTATCTTAGTTTTGTTATCTATGATTAACAATGGTTAAATCAAATGACGTTAAATCAAATTATTAAGATTTTAAACTAATTGTTAAAAATACATAATGTGAAATTCTGGGAGGTCCTGAAAAGAATCCCTGGGTTTAAGTGTAAGTAGGGCTCTAAGCTGTCATATGTGACACTTGGGATAAATCTATGTGGTCTTCTTTAGGTACCAGCACGGGAGCAGTACCTGTGTTCCCGCAGAGCTGGATGCTGTATAGCTGCACCGAGCACAGCAATGAGTCCTGGCTGGTGAGGGTGTCTGAGCTCTTGCCTTAAGTGTTGAGTAAGCGTGGCTTGGTCGCATTTCCTTGTGTGCGAAGCTTATGCATGTCTCTGAAATTTTCAGTCATAACTTTAGCAGACCTGCATGCAGATTAAATCAACAGCAAATTACAGTCTGCACCTCTGACAAGGTATGTAATTCCACCTGCACTTGCAGGGTGGCATGCAGAGCAGCATTATCAGATTGTGTGCGCACACATAAATAGGTGGATGATTTCTGGTCACTAAGAATTTTTTTTATTGCTCCTGATCCAGAAGCTATCTGTAGTTTGTTGGTTTTTTTTTTTATTGCCTCTGGAAGAGAGGTAGAACAGCAATGGCCGATGTTTGAGTCTGTGGTCATACTGTTGAACATTGGCTTTCTGTCTGATTTTTCAGAAAGTACAGCTAGAGTGTAGCTAGATTTAGGGCGTGTCTGAAATTCGTGAAAGGAATTTAGTACAGTAAACGTAAATCACTTTGCCTGATGATAGGACATGTTTTAGGGTATTTTCATAAGAGTAACTATTTTCCTTTCTCTGACATAAGCAGATTTAAAAAAAAAAATATTAGAAAGGGAAGGAGACCTAAATCTTCTAATTTTTTTTAAGGTTTATTTTAATTTTCATTCCAGCCAAAGCTTGAAATAATCGGTGGTGTTTTGTGCAGAAATGTTGCTTACTGCAACTCTCCCAAATTGCTCTAAACTGAATTTTCGGACACCTTTGTGTTTCACTGAATGAGGACTGGTTTTTTGCTTAACGGAAAGTCCCTCTGCTCTAGCAGTAACTACACATGTACAGTTGGTTTTGAGTTGGCTGAAAATTGTTGCAGGAATCTTAAGCCTGAAGTTAGATAGCTGTCCAGCCTAGCAGCTCCCTCAGATGGATGCCATTTGGTGTGCTGTTCAGTACTACTAACGGAACAGAGTGAAAGATGACCATCGGTGGAGAGCATAGAAATCTAGTGTGCTTCAGGCTCCTATTGCTTATTTCAGTCAAATCTGAATCTGTTATTTAACAACACAAACCCTTTAGTTTGTTTCTAATTTTTTGAATGATCCCATCGCATTTTTAATGCCTACAGTCTCTTAATCGTGTGTGTTAGTCACAGATGTGAAAGGCTGGGGAGGGGTGTGTGTGTCTGGTTTTTTTCTTTAAGATGAATGAATTCATACTGTTGGTCTTTATGGATGATGGTGCTGAAGCACAAATATTGAGTTACTTAGTTAAAGGCATCACTTTGTGAACAAGAGGAAAAGGAATAAAAGACAGGGTTTCTCATTTTTATTTACTTTCAGAGCCTTATCCATTGCTTCCTATATTTTTTTTATCTTTTAAAGGAATAAGTCTTGTACAACAAGCTTTGTTTTCTGCGTTTTATTTATTTCCTTTAACAAATACCTTAAGTAGTAAATATTCCATTGCTTTATTAAAAAAAAAAAAAATCAAAACCAAAACAAAACACCTAAAGAAAACCCCCCAAAACCAACCCCCCACAAAAAAACCTCCCACAAATGCAAGGCAAAACCAAGCAAAACTGGTTTTATTTGAAGCATTAGTTTCTATTTCTTTGTGGCTCTAGCTTAAAGACATAGATCAGGATAGCCAATGTGCTTTTGGGGGAACTGACGGAATAAAATTTCTCAGTATTTTCCTTGAAACTATATTTTCTGTTCATAAATGTTATAATATTTTAAAAATATTTTAATTTAATTTACTCTCCCTCCTTTCAGATGTGGATATTTTGCTGTAGAGTAAATGCAGCTAGGTATAGAAAAAACCCTGCTTTTGAATTCTAAAAAGTTAAAAAGGTCTTGTTTTTCAAAAATCAAACCATTCCAGATCAGTTTTAACCCAGATATTTCAAATGTGATTTGGTTTGAGAGAAACAGTTCTGTGAATGCTAACTAGAAAATATATCATCCCTCTGGGCAGATGCCATTAAATAAACATGTGTTCACTACTACATACGAATATTATTTTTTTTCTAATGTGGCATATGCATGACAAGCACAGAAGGCTTAACTGTCAAACTTGAAAAAATATCTGTATAGCTAATTCTGTGCTTGCTCTTAAACTAGCTTTTGCATATGCTGTAAGTGTTGTTTTTCTGCATAAAATTCTTTACTTTTGCTTTTAAATATCCATTATAATACTGGGACTATAATACGCCATGAAGTAATAGAACATCACTGAACCCCTTTCAGGGAAATGATTTAAAGGAGAATATATGCTGACATAAATTACGTGGTATGAAAGCACCTGACATATGTCAATATAATTTATGATTCATTTGATTTTCTTGAATAATTTTGGAGAACTTTCTCCTTTTTAGACATTTTGAATAGGCTGAACAGAGTGAAATAAACAAAATAAATCCCACCCGCTTCTCCGAAAATGAGATCAGTTGAGCTGCATTTTGGAAAACATAAATTCTGTTCGTTGTAACCCATCTTCAGAGGGAAGTGCTGCAGGTAGTTAGCACAAAATCCATTTTAGTGGACATCATACTCACTAAATTAAAAAAAAAAAAATCTGTCTTTTACAATGAAACCTTCAGATTTCTTGCTTTTATAGATCTTCTGGCCTGAATAAACAAGAGAGAAGAAACACAAGGTTTGCTGGATAGAAAGACATTATGTTCTAATACCTAATAAAAACATCTTTAACTCTAAACCCAAGATTTTTAATTATCCTCTATTAATATTATGGAGAACCTGCCAGTGTGAGAACAGTGCAGAAATCCTCCGTGGTTAAATAATCAGATTCTCTTGTTTAACTTTTGAAAATAGGCTGTACCTAAATCAAAGTTACTGGATTATGATGTTGTATTGTGCATGCTGATTAATGTATGTGGTAGTACTCTGTTGGGATGTTATAATGTTAATTTTTCAAAAGTGTTGTAATTTACACTGAAATTAATGAGATTAAAAACCCCATTTATTTCAACTAGTTGTATATGGGCAATTACAGATGGTGTTTTTCTTCTGTTAGATATTGTTCTGTTCTGGAGTCTTCCTCATTCAGGTTCTTGAGGAAGTGAGGGATTTTTTTTCTTTCTCCTCCTCCTCTGACTCCCCTGAGTCAAAATGAGGGTTACTGTAGAACATGGGGACGTTTGACCCTGGCGTACCTGTGGGACGATGTCGGGATGCTGAAGCTGAGGGCTTATCCTACGAGGGAGGAGGGAGGGGATGGAGGAGCCCTGTGAAAACTGCGTTCTGCATTTGTGCCTCGTTCCTCACCTCCTCTTTCCATCACCTTAAAACTTACTTTCTCTTGTGCAGCCAAATGTAACATTTACTTTGGGCCAGTGCGAATAAGAGCCCTTACTGTGAGCATAAATGCAAAAAATGTATTGGACTTGAGCGTTTGATATTAAAGGACAAGGAACAACAGGTTGACTGGAGTTTTCTGCAAACCATTAGAAGCTGGTAGGTATGTCAGTACCCGAGACAAGCAAAGGGGAGAGAGGTGGTTCTAGAAGAAGAGAAGAAATTCTGGATAAGAAGTGAAAAATTTTAGTGAAGGTGGTCTTCGGCATTTCCAGACCTTTTATCTATTAATTCTGTTTTTGTCATCTAGGCTATAGGTTGCTTTGTATCCTTGGACTAGCAAACTCTTGACTATAAAGTTCAGCAGCAAACAGTAGTTGTGTCTGCTTTTTGGGAGGAGACAGGATGAGTGGTTTCAGTGTGTCCTGAGAAATGATTGGGATTAATTTATGAAATTAGCCTGGCTGAAGACCTCAAAAAGATTAGCTTGGTTCAGCACATCCTCTTTCTGTTGACAGCTGCCTATAAATGTCATCTGTTCGCTCTAGGCAAAGGTCTGTGCGAGTGGGGTATGCAGCACGGAAAGCCTCTCCTCCGGGGCAGCTTTCTGTGAATAGCTGCTTCTGAGACTGTGTGGCATGAGCAAAATGAACTGATTGTTTTTAAAAGGTCCATTGTAAACTTAAATATAATTGTCTACAGAAATTACAATATTAACAGCATCTTCCTTTCCCAGATGCTGTACAAACATTATCTAATTAATCAAGTATATCTGGACAGTCAAAATAAACAATCTTGCAGTGATGCATGTCTAGAGAGCAGGAGAAAATGATGTTATTGTCTGTGGACTGGATAGTCACACTGGTGGTATGTCACTGGGGTAGACTCGGGGGTTCTTCACGGCTGCAGGAATGGAGTCGTCAGACAGTTTCTTGTAAGGCTCCAGATGAAATTTTTTTGGTCACGACTTCATCTGTGGCTTAACATTTGTCCATGTTACAGAGCCAAAAAGTGATCCAGTGAAACTGAATTGTTTGAAAGTTTTAGGCAGAAGACAGACAACAAAACTGAGTTTACAGCAGCTCATGGTTAAGGTGACCTGTCACAAACGTGTGTAGCACCTATCAGCCGTATATTTTGGCGCTATAAAAGATTGCTAGTTTCTGACTTTGAAGTAGTATGTTTCCCCAAACTTACTAAAAATGACATGCAAAGGTAAATACAGCACATTGCACCTCTGTTCGGGTACTTCTTGTGAGTCCTAATTATATATAATCAGTTGCATCTTTTAATAAATTTTGAAAAATCAGGGCTTGTTGACATTCTAGATATGGTCGATTACTTTTTAAGGTTTAAAACAATGGAAGTTTAATAATCATAATACTGAGAATTGTCTGAGAATCTGCATGCTGTAGCTTTTTGCTAAGCGGTAATCACAGGGCCTGCTTAACTAACTCCATATGGCCAAAAGCATGTAGGCAGCCTTTAAGTGGGACAAAGAGTGTTGGAGTCTTAATGAAATATGCAGTAATCATCAGGGCTGTGTTAGCTCTTTACATTATTTCACACTGCTGCTTTGAAACAAAGAACAGGATGTGGCACATTTAATGCTTTCCCCTTGAGAATCAGTTGGAGTAAAGTTCAATTTTTAATTCAAAAGGCAAGGGAAGCTGTTACGGAATTAAAGATGTGGATGCTGCCCAGATGAGCTATAAATAACTGATCCATGAACAGCAAAACCTCTCTAATAGTCATGAAAAGATAGATGTACACCCCTACAACAGCATACTCATCCTAAACCTTTTCTCTCAGATTTGGGTGGGGTTTTTTTTCTGCTGAGTAATCCAGGTATAAAAAACAGCAGCCAGTTAAACTGAATTAAACTGGGAGATGCAAATAAGAATTGTACCTTGGAAATATAATTGCAAGTGCCTTTCGTTTCGTTCTTACATGAATCTCTTCTCACTGTATATTTGCCGTTCACACTTTGTGTGATCTTGTGTGACAAAACACTTAATGCTTGTGCCTGTTGGGGTGTGCTTACAACCTGTGCTGCTTGATCTTCTGAGGCGTGAAGAATATAGCGTGGCAGCAATCTTGATTTTCTTGGCTCCCATCATTATTTTTTTCGATTGACTGTATCTGTCCAATTTACTTTTTAGCTTCTGGTGCCAAGTTTGTATAGCCAATGGTTTTGGTAGATTTTAAGGAATATCAAAGAGGTGTTGAAATTCCTTCTGTCTCTAGCTGACTAGCATACCCAACTATTGCACACACTGACACTTCACCACTTAGTGTCAAAATTTACTTAGCTTGTTTCAGGAATCTAAAATTCTGAAACAGGTGAGCTAGCAAGTAGGACTGTATTCTTTGATGGTAATTCTTGGGTCATATGCCAAGGTCAAGAGAAGAGTATTCCAATACCTTGCTGACTGGTGAATCTGTAGTTCTTTACCGGTAACGTCAGGGAAGGATGCTTCTTGTCAGCAAGCTGCAGTGGGATCCTTCTGACGTACGTCTATGGTCCTTGCAGGTGTTGAATACTACCTTGTATTTCTAGCTGTTGAAAAGACGGCTAGCGTAGGTAAGGTAGGTGTACTCCTACAGGGGCTTCTTGGTTAAAAATAACGTACCAAAGAGCAGTAGTTACTGTAGGGTAACTTTTCTTTTTTGGCACAGCTCCCAAAGTGAAAATGTTGTTCTTGTACTGAGGTAATATTTCAATCTTGATAGATTTAAAATTGCTTTTGAGCTTCCTCCCTCCCATTCTGTTTTTTGGATTAAAATGTATTCTGGTATCCACTGGGCAGCCAGCCAGTACTAAATTAACAGCTTCCACTGAAAAGCCTTTGTGTTCCAAGGTTTTAGTGTGCACTTGTTTGACATGAATATCTCAGAGTTTGGAAGGTATCATTCCTAAGCGTTATGAGTACCTAATACATTATGTACTCTTCTTTTTTTCCCCCTTTTTTTTTTAATTTTGTGCTGAAAAGTATCTGTGGAGCTTTTGGTAATATTTTCTTGACTAATGAATTTATTTGAAAATTGATTTAATGTTTTTAAATGGTGGTGAAGAGTATAAGACCCTTTTTATTTATATATATATATATATATATATACTCACACACATACACACATGCACATCTTCCTTTGATACACAAAAGTAAGAGTTTATTAAACAGCTATGGGACGATGCCTGTCACTTCCACTTCTCTTTCTTAGTTTGTAGTTTAAAAATGAGCCAAACAAAAAGTTAATTCATTTTTTTTTCCTCTTAGTTCAGCTTGTGTTTATTTGATTCTGTAACTTTTACCAAAATTACCTCATTTACAAATATTTGTTTGCACACTATAGCATTTCCTGTGTGTCTGCAACCTCTACTTTCAAAGTATTCTCCTAGTACATTCAGCAAAGCACGTAAAGAATCCTGTTCTTTGGCATGTCACTTAAGTGCGTACTTAAATCCTTTTCTCGTTTACTGTATCACTTCATAATGGTTTGTAAGGGGGTCAGTCATTTCAAAAATACTTCTGTTGCCCTGTAGGCTGTGACTGTTACAGGCAGGAGTCACTGTTGCTTTGAAACCATCACTTCTTGTAAGTACGAGTTGCTGAGAATTAAGCAAGCAGTAAGTTCAAAGAAACTTTCATTAGTCTTGGCAGCACTTTAATTTTGTCATCTTATTTACTTATCCGGTTGGGTGTTAGAGAACAGTGTCTCCTACTGACAGACACAGTGACACCATGTGCTGTTCTGAATGAAACTTCAGCCGTAAAGCATGAACCTGGACTCCTGTCACAGAGAAATGGCGTGGAGGGTGTGCATCTGTCTGTCTTGAAAGACCCGAAGGGTGATTTAATCTGTTTGTATTTCATGTACATCTGCCTCTAGGATAATCTTTTTAATATTAATGTTCATATATTGTATGATTTTTTTTTCTAAACCTCTCAGATGTAAATTAATATCTGTACATTAATGTTGTTGATTTAAGGTATCCTTGGCTGAGGGTACAGAGCGATAGTTCTGTACTTCTGTAATGGTTGGAGTAAGGAGAAGCTGTCAGTTAATACTGTAATTAGGATCTTAGCATTTCCAACGTAATCAAGTCTGAGTATGAGGACAGCTTACAAGGTTACTGTATATGTGTAAGTGCTAAATATTGTCCTTAACCTTGTCTCGGAAGCCGCGGTTGGCACCAATGGATGCAGCAGTACTGAGTCTGTGATAGACATTTTGTAATAATGCTGGCGGTATGCAGTGAGCAAGAGGAAATGATGCAGTACCTTCTAAGTCTTTTGGACTAATTTGTGTCTGATGTCATGTTAAAAGGCATTTTAAAATATATAGGGACCAAGAGGAAGTTGAGTGGGGTAGATTATTTTTTTTTTAAATGCAGAATAAATATAGCATTCCAATGGTGACATCTTGTCAAAAGAAAAGACAATCAAAACAGTTCCTGTGAAATGCAAAAAAATGACAGGAGTGAGAACATTGAGTATATATTGCCTTACAGATTTGCTGGCAATTCACTGGGAATTTGTTGGGAATGAGAAGAATTTTAGGTAGAAAACACTGCTTTATCAAACTTGTTTTCCCATTGCGGTATGAATCTCTTGCTTTATGCTGAAAGATATCCTACTGGAAATGAACTACTTGTGAAATAATTCGTCTGTCTCTTACTGTTCTGTCTTGAAAAAGATTGTCATTTGTGGTGAAATTATTTCTCATGCTTAAAGGTAGGAACTTTATGCCTTTTCTGCCAAGGTTCTGGTAGTTTTTCATAACTTGATTGATTCAAATCTTGCATAAATGAAAAATACCACTAATTTTCTGGAATTACCCCTACTGAGCTAATTTTTATTCCTTTCTGAAGTCACAGGTAAAGCCCACCACTTTTATGGCTGAAAGTATGTTTTGGAGATAGAGGTTAAATGCTAGCAGTAGTGACCTTTTATTTTTTATTTTTAACTAAAACAGAGGTTGTGCAATTACTTTAGACATTAAATCCTCTCTAATAATTGTTATTAGAAAGAAGCTGCATATTGACAATTTGAATGTGCTAATGCTTCAATGTAATAAATAAGAAAAAAAAAAGGCACCACAGAACATAGATATTATTATTTGTGAAATCAAGACATATTTTGCTTCTGATGTGATACTTTCTGCAAAATACTAGGGCAATCTTCATGTGCCTGTAGAATTAAGTTTATGGGAAGCAATCGCTGCCATGATTCTGTTGAAGGCTAATTCGAAGAGGTGCACAACCAGTGTAGTACTGGTGATGGTGGATTGAGTAGTCAAGTGCAGTTGGGTCAGGAGATACAGCTGTATAGAAAGCTGTGATCAGGAAGTAAGGAGCATAAGGATTGATACAGGGGATAATTTTTATGTAAGACGGCTTAAGATGGTAGCTCAGAGCAATTACATCTAGAGTTATTAAACTGGGATTATCTCCCTATTTGCTACCCTCTTTAAACAACCTAGGTATGTTTTGTAGAAATTCAGATGTATTATGTCTGGATTTTTATGCCAGCAAAATAGTATCTGGAATAATTGTAATGTTTTGTGCTTAAAGGCAACGGCCTCTTACAGGCTATAGGGTATCGAATAAACAATAAAAGAAACAATAAATAAACAATAGAAGAAAATAAATTGTCAGTAGCGTCAATCGTTGATCTGTTGATTATGTTTCATAATTGCTTTTTATCAGGATGAAGAATATATAATTTAGGAAATTTCCAACAGGATACATTTCCAGTTGTTTTATATTCTGCTTGTGTGGGGAGTAAGCAAAACCCAGCCTTGTAGTAATTTTCAGTTGGAAGCTTCATTTGCTGTCAGATTATGTTTAAATGTTACAAGCTAGTGAAATTCTTTGGCCAAGAGAGATCAAGCTGAGCAGGGCTGCCAACTTGTTGTGATATTTCAGATGGGGATTTTTCATTGTTAATTTGCAGTTTAAACTCGAGCACTGTGATTTTTATTTAGCAATGTAGGAGTGTGTATGTGCTTTGCAGTAAAGAGTTGCTTTTTACATCCATAGCATGACAAAGTCAATTAAGTATGGCTTTTCTGCTTCTGTTGTAGGTAGGTGAGAATTTGTGTATGATTGTAG
>WAAD01016745.1:16407-42467 GCA_013389945.1 Fregata magnificens
AAAAAAACCTTAATTTTTTAATTTTTTTTTTTTTTTTTTTTTTTTTTTTTTTTTAGAAATAGCATTTTGTGTTCTCATATGCAGCAAACCCCTGGGCTAGATGCACAGAAACATTCTGAGTCTAGAAGGAACCTGCATGGCTGTGTCCTTGACTGAATTTGTGTAAATTGCTGCTAGATGCCAGCTCGTGAGCATGCGGTCCTACTCTGTGTGGATTGATGAGAGCAAATTTCTGCCAGCGTGGGGATCTCGGCACTTCATATTGCATCCTGCAGGCATTGCTCAAACGCTTGTGCTGCTCTTGCTCGTGTTTGGTTCTGTTTGATGGTTTTGATATTTCAGCATAGTGCTATAGTGTTTTCAAGGCTGTCTTGTAGGCTTGTCTACCTCTTATTGCCCATTGACCCTGGACTTACTTAAGTATGTAGAATTACAGGAGGAATATCCTTCAAGGAAGACAAATTCTTAATATTATTCCACGTACAGTAGCTATTGCTTAGCTGTTCAGAGCTTGTCTACATGGCTGAGTTTCTGCTGGTGTGCTTGTGTTGGTGGCCCCCCAGGCACTGGAGATGTATTATTTCTAGAATAGGGACCTACAGGGCCTAGGAATCGAATTAAACAGTCCCAATCAAGAAATGTTTCAGAAGTGAGCAATTAATGTGGATCTACAACCTTGGTTTCTCTAAATGGGAACGGGTAACAAGGAAAATACCGGTACAAAGAAAAGAAAGTCAAGACAGGTAATGGGTGGCACTCCTCCTTGTTTCTGTTGGGTTACACTTCAGAAACCAACCCGTGTGTGTGGCAAAATTGTCCATTCTTTGAGTTGCTTTAGCTCTTAAACTAACCCTCACTTTATATTTAAAGCTGAAGGCTGGCAGGTGGAGGGTACGACACCACGGCCTGTCCCTTTTTCCCCAATTATGGCGCTTTCTTTCTGTGTCTTGTTTCCAATATCCAGAAGAAGACAGCCTCGACCAGGGTGATGTCGGTTTGCAGCTGTTTTTTGCCCTTTAAGCTACTGAATTAAAAATAGGAGCGGAAACACAGTGTATAGGTGACCCTTTGTTAACAGAGTTGTTCAGATTATACCAAAACACCTGATGCACATGTGCCCCTGTGGTAGAATTGATGCTAGTGGTAACATCGCAAAGAAATACAGCTTCCTGTGAGGGACTCTTTCTGCTTAATTGGGAGGGTTACTGTTCATTGCGTATTTTATTAGTAGTGGCAGATCTCATAAGCAAGTGAATTAAACAGGTTAAGAGAAAGAGTTAGAACATCTTCCAAAGTCTAGTAAAGCTGCAGTTACAGAATATCTGTCTTCTTAAAAGACGTCAAGAAACTATTTTTATTTTCTATTTGTTCAGCTATTCAGGAGCCATTTGAGTTTCAGAGTGATTGGAATGGCAAGCACTTCTTTTTTTTATATGTTTCTCCTCTTTCTGCGTGCTCCTTCCCCCCAAACGGGCAGGGGCATTGGAACAAAAAGGTATTTAATGAATTACGATGGAGAGCTAAGTAGTGAGAGACTTTGAGGAAAAGGTTAAGACTCCTCATTAGATTGAATGGGGAAGCAGAAGCCACGGATAAGACCAGGGAAAAATAATCCTAGACTGTGAAAGATGAGATCTGTTCTGTTGTCTGAACTTGTGTAAATGTTGCATGGCCGATTTGAATGGAAGGGCTTGGATTTTTTTCATTTCATATGCAATTCAAGTAAGTTTGAAAAGGGGAAGAACGCTTTACATACCATTGTAAGTAGATGAGTTACTCATCATTGAACTAGTAGACTTGGATAAAAGTGCCAGAAGACCTCAGAAACGTAGGCCAGTTCTGAGGCTTTTTTTCCTATTTGAGCTGACAAAGGAAATACTCTGAAATTGAGTAGGAGTGACTCGATTTCCTGGCAGGTTGGGGAGCATCGCAGTAGTAGAGTGGGTTAGACAGCTCAAGAGTTCTCCTTACAGAAGTGCTGCCTCCACCTTCGGGTGGATCTTTGGTGTCTTGGTGACTGTGATGGCAGGAAATGGGTATATGTTGATCCCTGCGTCACGTGAATGGTCTAATTCATATGTAGTTTATTGCTTGGCAGGTCAGCAGGTCTGAGTAGGCAGAAACGCCCATTCATTCCCCAGTTGCTGTGTGTCTTTCGACTTAATTAAATCCCCTTTTAGAAAAGCTAAACTGTTTGGGAAAAAGATTAAATGAGACAGTTTGACTAATTGAAAATGAGAGAAATCCTGGATTCTCTTCATTCTAAAAGATGTAAATTGACTGTGAACATTTGATGTGCTTTATACTATATTATACTTTTCTCCAAGCTAAATTATTCTTTCCTTCTCTCTTGGTGTATATCTACAGGTAAAGTACATTAACTTATCATAACCTTAACAACTGTTTTAATAAGGCAAAGCCAAATTTTGTTACTGTATATTCCTGGAGTCCTTGGAGAGCAAAACTTTAGAGATATGTGTAGGTGATAATTTTTAAGGGCAAACCGCAACCCTGATTTTTCAGAAATTAAGTACTTGCAATTGCCATGCTTCTGACATGGCCTGTATGTAACAAATGTAATTGATTAGTCAAAAAATAGGTGGAATAAAAGGAAAAGGAGGAGAGAGTCACGTAGGCGTTGCTGGGATGGTTAGCCACTGCCTGATATTTAAGGTGAGAGTTCAGAAACAACTAAGATGTTTTCAGTCATGGTGAAAAGCTAAATTACAGAAGTGCTGTTATATTTGTTGCTGAGGAGGTCCCGCTGTGCAAGTAATAGCCCAATAAAATTAAAGAGTAAAATTGAATAGGTAATTTGTAATCTTTTAGGTAGTTCTTATGTAGAGAAACATTCAGCAGTACTGAATTAAATACAAATTTATGTGTCTCTTTTCTGTTTGTGATTTGTACAACAGTTGCTTATTCTTAAATATGCTTTCTTAGATGAGATCTTATTCTTCTCCTGCTTACAAGCCCTTTCATTTTGTTTCTGCAATGAAGATGTAACAATTTATGACATCACATTAATAACCATGGCAACAGACTGTAAAGTGAACAACATATTACATTTGCATTGCAGAATCAGCGGTGAGGGAGATGGCTCCTGTTGAAACATGGATATGTGAAATAACTCCAACAGTGAATACAGGAGATGCCTGTGAAGGGGCATTTTTTTTGTTGTAGATGTGTTTTCTCAAATGTTATAAACCTGATCTTTAGAAGGAGTTCCGAGTACAAAAGAGTGAGAAGTTGCATCACTTTTTTGGTTGACTAGAAAGTCATCGTTTCTTCCCCGGGCCGTTCTCAGTGCCTGCTTATCGTCAGGGGGATCGTTCTCAGTTGTGTCTTGTGTTTGCAGTAGCTCTTGTAGAAGAGATTTTTACAGAAGAGATCATTATAGAACAGGACTGGCTTTAAATTAATAATTGCTATATATATTCAGCCTGAATGATTATGAGAAAAGGCACGTATTTGACGTCTCAGGTAGTGTGTAAAATCTTGATGCTTAGTTTGTTATTGTACACAATTGCAAGGATTTGCGTAGTTCCAGAATGGCTCTCCAGTCTTCAGTAATTTGGGTTTTCCATCCCCAGTGCTGTACACCATGTTGTGTCACCTTCATTTTTTTTTTTCTGTAATACCTTCTGTTTATAAATAAGACTAAATAAATATATTCTTATAAATAAGAATATGCTGATTAAGAAATTGTTTTTCTGTCCCCGTTTGAAAGAGCATCTGTAGTATTCCCTGCTTGAAAAGGTGGATTGGAATAGATGGGGGTAGGGAGGGAGAGGGATTGTTTTCCAATAGTGAGTCTTACTACTTGTGGTTTGGGGCAGTCCTGTGTTTGTCCCTCTTGCTTTGGCCGGCCAGCCTTCCAAACAGCCTTGTGTTGTGCTTGTCTGATTGCCATTTTGACGTTTCTGTGAAGGGGGAGGAAGAATCTGAGCACATCTACATTGATTAATTTTATCGTTGAAGTTTCCTGTGTTGAAAGGTGCTGCCAGCGTAGGAATTGTAATAATAGGTAGTGTTAGTGAAGCTCAGCATTTTGAAAAAACTACCTCAGGGTAGCACAGTCCCCAATCACTGCGGCAGCCTGGTTAAGCGTGAACTTAAAAACTCAGAAATTTTGAAACTTTCCAGGAAAGACCAAATGTTTGAAACAATATTAGTTAAAAACCAAAGATGCCTGCAAATATGTAAGTGTCTGTTCAACCAATGGAAGTAACAGACCTATGGATTTTCAGAGGTCTTATCTAGCCTTTCTCAAGGGTTCATTCTACAGATTTGATACTGGGCACTTTGACTAGATCATTTTTCAAGGAAGTTACTCTGCTTTTAAAGCTGTTTCATATGGAGGGTTTTATTTTAAAAGTAGCAATTAAGCTGTTCCTACTCAAAATCTGCCCTCTTCCAATACGTTTGTTATTGAATGTGGTCATTTTTTTCAGAAGTTTTATTTTTAGCATGTATGATCTCGTATCCTTTTCTTAATCTGAAAACCAGATCCTACGTGAAGAGTCCAGGAACTGGTTACATGCAGCTCCCTCTGCCGGTGCTCTGACAGAAGATGACAAAAATATATTTAAAAACCTGCTTGACATTCTGCTGCCTAAATATCAGACCGCTTCGTTGGTAGAACTCAGTACGTGGTGGTGTTGCACAAAAGCTGTTATTTCACTTTTACTTCAGTTTAAATAGTGGCAAACTACAGTAAACATTTGCTCACAGAAGAGCACAAAGTATTTTGGCATGCTTCTTGGGGAGTACTAAAATCCAGTAAAGAACAAACAAAATGACAAAAATATGGTTGTCTTGTCTCTGAAGTCTTTTCTAGCCTTTTATTCTGTGCCTGTGGTTTTGAAAGCCTGCTGTTCTCTCAAAAAAGACGTGTATGTGAGGGGAATGGTTTGCACTNTGGAAACTTACCTTTCCTTTTGAAAATATAGTACTTCATTTACAAGCATTAAGTCTGACCGTAAACGTTTTTGCGATGATGCTAGGCTATTGCTGAAGCCTGACCTTCTGCTTCTAAAGTATGTATAAACATTATAAGCTGAAATTTATTGCTTAACTCTGCTACTCAAAAAATCTGCCAGCAATATTAAATTTGGTTTTACCTATTGCTAACTATTACTTTCTATTTGCATATTTGGTGATTGATGGGTGGGGTTTGGTTTTTTTTTTAATTGCTTCAACTTCTGCTTCAGCAAGTTTTTAAGTAAACAAATTGCAGAGTCAATTTTGTAGTTCACACCTGTGTAAAATATTGTAATGAATTCCAGGAGGGAGGTAGGAAAACAAGTAGTAAAATAATCTTTAAAACATTATTTTCAAGTGATGTATAAGCTAGAAGCAACTGTGTTTGCTCAACTCTTCTTCTGGTTTTCAAAAAGTAATATGAAGAGGAGTTATCTAATATGTTCCACATATAATGGAATTAGTGTTGTAGTTCACACAACGTTGAGCTGTTATGTGTTTGTGGTATACATGGTGTATGTTCAAAATGGGAGGCTGCTATAAAAATATTTCCTGTATTCCTTAGTTAAATCAAAATCTTGTTTTCTCACAATATAACATTACAAGTAAGTTAAGGAAGACTTTCTAATGAAAATTGTTATTTCCATACCATTAGGTTGGAAAAAAAATAAAGGAAAAGAAGAAAATAGTAGTCTGGGGGCCGTAAGTAATGACACAGTACCAAAAGGAGGTGTGAACTGAGAAAAAATAAGCACAATTCTTAATTTTTATGCAGAAGAGTAAGCTCAAATTTTAGCTAATGGAAAACCAAATATTTACTTGGTTAAATAAGCATGCAACTGAGGTGGAAACATTATAGTTGTTTTGTTCCACAATGTACAACCTGGCTGGGTGGAAGGATACATGTATCTTTGGATGGGTTGGAGATCTTGTCTTTCTTACATTTATAATCTTAACATATCAATTAAAAACTGTGGCAGCCCGCGAGCATATTGTAAAGCGGCAAATAATAATCAAAACAGCTGGCTTTCTTAAAGATTATTGTATTCTTTCCTGTCTGTAAATGTGCTCGTTGTGTAACGCGAATGCATTAGCCTCCACGAAATGTAAGAAATGAAAGGCAGCAAGAAGCGGTTCCATTGTTATCACTCCAGGCATGTCTAATGAATCGTGTTTCCACGTTCTCTTGGTCACGCTGCAGAGTGCCCTTAGCCAGGGCTAAGCCTCCTGCAAAATGCTCTTTAGGATGATTGTAGCAAGCGCAGAAATGCCGGCTGCGGGGGGGCGGGGAGGGAATGCTGCTGAGCGCCCTGCTTTCCCCTCCAGCTGCAGGGATTACTCACCAGGGCTGGCGCAGGAGTGAGGCCAACTGTTTGAGTGGCGAGTGGAAGGCTTTTCAGGGACTTGGCTCGTCAGAATTGCAGTTTAAAATGGAACCGTCAGTCTTGAGCTGTGCAATTGTTTTTAAGGCAAACCTGCGCTCAGGAAGAGGGAAGGAAGCATCCCGGTACCGCTTTCCAAAATGATCTATCTGTAACTCAAGAATGACGTCTTGCATACTTTACAAATGAGAAAAGACTTTTGGTTCCTTTCCCTTTCCAAGTATGGATTAATACGAACTGTATTTTTCCTAAGAACAAGCCTTGTGTTCCTCTGGTGATGGCTGAACTTGCTCTAATTTCTCTTTAGAGACTTGCTGCCCTCGTACATTCTGTTACCTCCAACGGAGCTCCTCGACTGTAGGGGCTGGGGAAATACGCTCAACGTGCTATCGATGAAAAACAACATTTTTGTTTAGAGAAGAAAAATAAAAGTCCACATTCTCATTGCATTATCGGTGCAGAGAGGAAGATCTTACTGATGCAGATATAATTCAGTAGCTTTATTTTCTTTGGACATAGAAAGATCAGAAGGCGGTAGCGGGGGGTTTGCAGCTGATGTGTGGAATGAGGGTTGCACTGCCTGCAAGTCCGAGGTGGTCAGTGAAAATGGGAGGAAATGAAGAAAACCTGGAGATGTGGAAGGGGAAAGAAGAGAGCAAATCAAGTTTGGAGAGTCGAGATTTGTTTCCTGGGATTAGGAAAGCATAGTAATACTTCAAAAAAAATTATTTTCCTTCAAATTTTTGGGGGTCACTTTTACGTTCTTCTGAGAAGCTATTTTTTAATGTCCTTATACCAAAGAGTTGAAGAGAGAAACGAGATGTAACGGAAAGTGAAAAGTTCAGAAACGTGGGAGGAAATGCTAGAAACTCCCAGGAGTAAACTTCAGAAAGTACTTCTTTCTTAGCGGCATCCTTAGCCCTGAACACTTTAGAGGAAGATGGTGAGAATCTCTCCAAACTTTTAGTCCATTTTCACTATGGTCAGGTTAATGCTTTTCACCTATAGGAAATACCTCTGCAAAGAAATATAAAGTAGCTTGAAAATAAAACTGCTTAACGCAAATACATGATGGGACAAATGAAACAGTGTAAATCAGAGATTTGGGGGGAATTTTCTGGCGCATGAGAGGAGGTTTCACACTGCAGACAACTTCCCGCTTTACTTCAGGAAGCACTGTAAACCGCATAAAAATTGTGCCATATTTATGTTCATTTTACTCTTTCTTGGGACAGAGATGGTGATTGTAAAAGGCATTCAAAGCAAAAACCACACAGCAAACTCAACTATTTTGTTTGGAATCTCTTACATCTTTGAAGTGAGCTGCTCAGCTCTCTGGCATAGCTGATTTTGCATTCCTACATAGAAAGCAGACTTGAGCTATAATTACACAGAAAAGTTTATACTGATTTCATAGATAATAATTTTGGTTTTGGAGAAGTTAGATATTACCCCTGGATTTTTGGAATATTTTGAAGTGAACTTCTAAAGAACCAGCAGTGATTACATATTTTGTGTGACCAGTTTGTTCCTAGTGCCCTTTGAAATGTTGCGTAGTTAACCATGACACTGAGAAAATTTCACTGTAAAGACCTGCATTGTGGTGTGTTACAACGGAAAGGCAAAAGAAATTGTGCAGGAGTAGAGGAATGTGAGAGTATGGGACAGGAAGAGGGAGGGAATGTAACGTTATAATGTATATTTTATAAAAACAATTTTATACCTACCGGGAGTGAGGAAGCAATAAAAGTAATGCTTTAAGTAGTGCTAGCATAATCTAAGTGGAGATAGTTACCTACCATCTGTTTTTCAATAAATAGCGATTACGCTAATTTCTGTTTCAATGCGCAACAATTAAAGCCTGTGGTATTCCTGGGATATTCAACAGCTGTTGCCTGTGAAGGCTTTATTTATCTTTCTGAAGTGCAATAATTTTAGTTTCATAGTCAACTCTGCTTCAAAGTGTTAGTTTTTATATAGAAGATTGTGGTCCATTGAAATGCAAACTTCGGTCGTGTCTGAACAGCAATCTTCAGCAATAGTCTTTGTTAAGATTCCGATTTCCCTGGAAGCGTGGTGCAGAACTTGTGCTGTTAGGGATACCTTGGCAGGACATTGATTGTAAATGCTTCTGTGCGCGTACGGCGCGTATTCGCAGCGCTTCACACAGGCTCTGTTTGCAAATAGATTAACACGAATGGATCATTCTGGTGAGTGTTTCTTCTGCATTGGTTCTTTTTTGGCTGATGAGTTGACTTGGGAGACAGAGAGCCAAGATGAATTCTCAGTACTATAAGACTAAGCAATACAATTTCCCTACAATCATAACCAGTGCAAGGAAATTAGATCTCTAAGTGGGTTGAATCTGATTTAGTAATAAGTCAATTTAATCACTAATGACTTCAAACGCAGATTTTACAATGTGATCAATGGCAGTATAACAACGATCGATCAATAGCATTGCGTTTAATTGGATTTTTATGGGTATAATATAGTTTTTCAGAAGTAATGTACCATTGCATTGCTTTGTTACTCTTTTAACTCAATTTTTTAGAAGAAATGATGCTTCAAAATGCTAGTTGGTCTTTGAAATATTGTTTTAAGGGCACATTAATAAAAATTAAAATGAAAAATTAAATGCTTGCTTTTAGTAATCGAATTTCTGATTTTGTTTGAGTTATTTGGCCGTGTGTTTTTAAAACCTGTATCTACACAGGGAAAAAAAACCCCACGTTCTTCATATTTCATGGTAACGAGGAGACAAAATATCAAAGAGTAAGAAGGAACATATACTGCTCTGAATATGAATCCTGAGTAGCTGAGTAACTCCCCTTCCTCAGCAGTTTGACATAGTAATCTTCCCTCGAAGTAATCTCCTTGTCCCATGTGTCCTGCTTTAATCTATCAGTATTTCTGCAGTGTGCAGCAAGAAATTGATTTTCAGTAATTTTAATGGCTGAATAAGTGGTCCTGTCCCAGAGTGTTTTTTCATATTTGCAGTGGCCAATGTGGTAACTGAAGTCAGTGTTCTGGATAATAGGTTTCATTAGTTTTGATGCCTGAGGTAAAAAAGCAGTAGGTGGGAATAAAGAGTGTTTTTGATGTCTAGACGTTCATTTCAGCTGTTGCTGCAATATGATACATTAAAAGGAAATATGTAACATAGCTCTGAGGAAATATGTATTCTTTGAAACTAATTCTACTTTTAAACTGCATATGGCTGTGTGACCTGAATTATTAAAATGTGGGTGGCTGAATTTCTTAAAGGTATAACTATCTCTGCAGTGCCGACACAGTCTCAACTTGCTTTCTCTCCTTCCTTCCTATATTTCTTTTAAGTAAAATATGTCAGTTTGGTCACTGAAGCAGAACAGAGATCTTATTATCTTTCCGGTATCTCTGCTGGGAGACCTAAAATTATTGAAGTATTTGCTTTGATATTTTGCTGTGACTTCTCTCCTTGAAATTTTTATAATGGTTCTTTTTTTTGAGAACATGGCTGGCTTCATAAAATCGTTGGACACTTTGAAGGCCTTAATATCTCCGACTTGAAAATAAAAAAAGACCCCAAGCCAACTAAGCTGCTCATTAATGTATGTTTAAATTATAAATTTCCAGTGTAAGTCTAAATTATTGTAGTTGCCCTTAATTCTTTTTAACATCCAATCTGCAAGGATAAACTGAAAAATCAGCACAAATGTTCTGTTCATTTTTTGAACCTGTGAAAAAAAAATGATAACAAACATTTAAAATCTTCATATGTGAAGGCTATCGATTAATTGCCATTCTGTATGGAGACCGGCAGTGAGATTTAGCACCTCAGTCATAATCCATTATGATAAGTGTCAAATACACCTTTTTTCTTTTTGGATTTTCTGCTAATAATATCTTGGCAATGAGAAAATGAAAAGTATTTTTTCTGTGAAAGATCTGTTTGCAGTTGAAAAACACTGCATTGTATTCTTTTTCAGGTGTTATAACCAGAAGGGTTTTTCCCTTATTCCTGTACACACTTGTATGTTGGATAATGATAACAGGCAGGTACTCAGCTGTAACAGTAACTTTTGTTTTTACTACACAGTGCCCTGTCAGCTTACACAGAATTATTTTTTTGCCATTGTACCTGTTAAAACATTGCTTGGGTGTTATTAACCTTCCACGAAAATTTTAATGACTATATTTTCACTTTCTTAACTCTTATAGATTGAAATGATGCCTCTTCAGATAAATGAATTGAATATTCTTATACAAAACTGGCTATCTCAAGTCTTTTTTTTTTTTTTTTTTTTTTTTTTTAAAGATACTGAAAATTTCACACTTCTTTTTGGATCCATATGCTTCTTTAGTGCTCTCCACTGCATTTAAAGAGCATATACTGAGAATGATACAGTAAGGGCAGTTAGACTGACTATCTCGACAAAGCAGTTTATAGAATTACAGGTCATGGTGGAAATGATGTGACCTTATCTTCTTGATTTTTTCCAAGAATCCAGATTTTTAGAGATGGAGTATTAATAGACTTAGTTGTTTATTTTGAGAGGTGATTTCATTTAAACCAACAAAACGCATGTGGTAGTTTTTTATTGCAGTGAGTAATGTAGTGGTAAACTTATTCCTCTATTGCAGGACAAACAGCGAGAAGGGGATGAACTGCCTGTTTTACAAGAAAGTAAATGCTACTCCCAGTTGTCATCCTTGACTAGTCTGGAATGTACACATGCTTAGATAAGGTAGTTAGCGTATACAAATATAAAAAAAAAAAAAAAATATATATATATATACACACACACACACAGATAGAGAGAGCTAGAGATACCTATCTGTATAAATCTATCACAGTAGAGGACCAGTAGATCTGACAGATCACACAGGTGAGGAGGAGCTTCGACTCCTGGAGGTCATTGTCTGACATCCTACTCAAAATGGGATTGCCGCAAACAACGGATCAGAGTAATTATGGCTTTGTCTACCCAGGTCCTGGGAATTGGTCACCCACAGTTTTGTTCCATCTGCTTTGCTGCCTCTCCAAAACTCTTGTCTCCTCCTTGACTTGCATGGAGGAAAAAGTAGTTACCTGCTCTATCATACTCCTTCTCTTACTAAAATTCAGTCTTGGCTTGATTCTTCCCTTAGAAGTTTTGTTTTTTGAAGATGGCTTTCACAGCTGCTGTATGGTGTCAAATTTGTTGCCTCTAAAGAGAAATATTTCAACTAGAGTAACAGAAGATACCTTCAGGACAGGATATGGGTGCTTGGCATAAGTATGTTTCTGAGCATGTGCAGCACCTGCTTTGTTAGCTGTGTGCCTGAAAATGCTGTCAGGCAGCACTGAAGGGCTGATGAGGGCTTGAGTTGAAAGCGCTGAGTGTTAAAAGCATTACAAATGACAGACAGAGACCAACAATTATTTCCTGGTCTTCAATCTTCGATAAGGAATTTAAAATAGTCTTCAAAATCTAAAATCTAGTTACATGGTTACAGTGTGAGGAACTTTGCCATTTACAGGGATAGTCTAATCTCCAGTGTCTTGCCAAGTTTTGTTACTGGTCACCATTTGCATCTTGAAGTTGTAACTTGCTCCAGTTATTTAAGCTCTTTTCTTTTGGGGACTGGATCAGGAAGCCAAAGAGCAGAAACGCGGTGAAACGCTGCAGTTCTGATTTTTTTTTTTTCTCCCCATTTTTACTGCAAGAGGCATATGTACATACTCTCAATTGTGAAATGAACATTTTTAGTAGGATAAAGAAGTATTAGAGGTAACTACAGTCAGTATAGTGCATTAATATATCTGGGAATCAAAGGCATTATTTATTATAGGAAGATGGTTATGAAGATGTCTTATGATATGCTTAGAGTGAAATTAAATAGGGAAATAATTTTATTTCCATTTCATATATAATTTATGTGAATGCCGAGTAATAAAAAAGCCAGTCTGGAAAATGAGAATATTGAGGGATGATACCAGTTCAGACTTTCCCCTTTTCCCTGTCCCACTCAATTGCTGCTCCTCAGCCAGTCTCATCTCACTGGCAGACTCGTCCCTAGGGTCTTACCTCCAAGGACCTGCACCGCACGGTTAACATTGCATTTTTCCTGCTTTTCCTAGGCTTTGGGACACATTCCCTTGCGTAGCCGTTCCTTCTCCTGAGTGCAGGATAACCATGAATACAGCTGTGGTGGTGTGTGGAGAGGGGGAGTGCTGCCACTTTCCATTCCCTCGTTTTCAGTCCCTTCTGCTGGGATACGTCACACCAGTCCTGGGGAGAGGGCTCTCAGTTTGTGGAAGAGCAATAGGATGGTATAGCCCAAAGAGGAGCTGTGCCAGTCACAGCTAAGCAGGGCAAAAGAATACAGGTGATGTCCAGTACCTAAAGAATTTGGTGTTAAAAGAATTCCAACTCTGCAGAATATTACATTATAAGCAGTGTAAAGCAATATGGTCTGATCTTATTTCTTCTGGAGTCAGTGGCAGAATTATACTTGCAGAAAACAGTTTTGAGAGATGATATAACCTGTTCTTTAATTGGATCCCATTAGTTTGTTGTGCATACTTGGGAGTAGCTAGTGAGTTATGATTGAGAACATCAGAACTGGCTGTGAGAAGTTTTCCTGTAAAGTCATGGAGATTCTTGTCTCTCCCATTTTGCCTGAAGTTCTTAATGCAGGGACAATACTGGCTTCTGGCACGCATGCTCCGATAGGATTAGGGCGAAACTCAAGAAGAGCTCAGTGCCCTGTAACAGTGAATTTCCTCTGACTTTTACAGGTTGTGTCGATTTCATGACACTGTCTAAAAATTTGAGTTCTTACTTAAATACGGAGTTTTTATAGAGGTGAACTCAGGTGTGATCTCTCTCATACTGTAATATATAACTGTTTACATATTTGAGAATTGTGGAGTTTTTAAGTGCAAGACTGTACCAGTCTTGCAGTTTCTTAGGCTTCAGTAGTTCTGAACTATATAGAATTTATACATCAATAGTTCTGAAAATGCATGGAGATTCTGAAGTTTCTTAAGAATCCTGTTTTAAACATGGAATCTGAGGCCATGTGAAGTTCTAGCTAGTAAACAGCTCACGTACTCAGTGTCAGTAAGGTTTGCAAGCATTAAAGGGGCCTTTAATGATTTTTACAGGGAAAGATATTTGGCTCATGCTTGTGCCCAAAAGCACAAGTCTGCCTTTTCATTCTTCTGAGGAAGTAACTGTGCTATTCGATAAGGTGATTTAGGTACTAAAGTCCCGGCTTCTTCATTCTGTAAAGGGAGAGAGACTCTGTTACCAATATTAGCATATCACAACATTACACATTCAAAAAATGTGCCTCTTCTTGTTTGAGGTTATATGACTTACGGTTACTGAGAGAAGCAGCAGAGTAATGAACAATGCTGGGTTTTGAGGCTTTGAAACTGTAGTTGAAGACTGCTGGCAATATTGGTATTTTTCATAAAGCAGAAACTCCTTATAAGCTTTACTTTAAACATGATTGTAGAGTAAACTTGTCATGATTTAACCCCAGCTAGCAATTAAGCACCCCACAGCCGCTCGCTCACTCTGCCCTGGCGGGATGGGGGAGAGAATCAGAAGGGTAAAAGTGAAAAAGCTCGTGGGTTGAGATAAAGACAGTTTCATAAATAAAGCAAAAGCTGCGCGCGCAAGCAAAGCAAAGCAAGGAACTCATTCACCACTTCCCACCGGGAGGCAGGTGTTCAGCCATCTCCAGGAAAGCAGGGCTCCATCACACGTAACGGTGACTGGGGAAGACCGACGCCATCGCTCCGAATGTCCCCCCCTTCCTTCTGACGCCGTACGGTGTGGGATATCCCTTGGGTCAGTTGGGGTCGGCTCTCCTGGCTGCGTCCCCTCCCAGCTCCTTGTGCCCCCCCAGCTCGCTCGCTGGTGGGGTGGGGTGAGAAGCAGCAAAGGCCTTGACCCTGTGTAAGCACTGCTCAGCAGTAACAAAAACATCCCTCTGTGATCAACACTGTTTCCAGCACAAATCCAAAACGCAGCCCCATACTAGCTACTGTGGAGAAAATTAACTCTATCCCAGCCAAAACCAGCACAAAACTATACTTAGATAATAATCTCTGCGTGATAGACATGCTGTTGGAAGGTTTCATCCTTTAAGTTGGCCAAGGAGGAGTGTTAAGTATTCAGTTCTTAACATGCTGTCGAATTTTATGTTTGCTTTTCTAAAGATCTGCAGAGTATTCCCGTAAAATTGGAATGACAGAACTCAGACAATTAACAAATTCTTACTCCTTGACAAAGTTATTTAATCATCTGTTTTTACTCTGCAGCTGCGATTGCATCTTCTGGCTGAATAAGATTTAGAATCTGGTACAGGCATACCAAAAATAGTTTTACTCTTGGTAGTTTTAGCATCCAAAAGCAATGTAGTGAGGACAGCAGATATTTTTGAGGTTTGTATATCCTTCAGGTACTCATTCAGGTGACTAGTTCATGCTGCAGTCCACTGTGAGAGATTAATAGATTTTTTTTTTTAAACTCTCTAAAATCTCTGCAGTTTGGTACTGAGTTTAGAGTTTTTATTTTGCAATAAAAAAGTGCTGTGTATTTCATATATTTGCTGTGTATTGCTTAAACTGCAATAGTTTAAGTCAGTACAATGGAGGAATTTCACTTGAGTGTGACGGTGAGAGATTCAGGCTAGTTGTTTCATGTTGCTTAAGTTATGTAAATTGATTTTACACCTTTAATGATTCACTTTGTTTCTTGATTGTCTGCATCTGCGGTTAAGTTTTAAAGGATCTCTCAGCAGTCATGGCAAAGAATGAGCATGAATTCCTCACCCTCCTGCTTTAATATTGAATGCTACAAACAAACGTGTTTTGCTTTTATGCTTTTGTGTTTTCTTTTTTTTTTTAATTCAAATTTGGTGTCTTCAGCAAGTAAAGATTAAAGCTACTTTTGGCAATATAGGTAATAGTTGAAACAGTTTCATGAAACATGCTACTGTTGAAAATTAAAGCTGTTGGAGTTACGTTTTGTGTAAATGTTTGTATTTCCCTATTCTGAGCATGTTTGATGTTTTATGTTTTTGTAGTGGTGGAAGAAGGATTGTGGGAGAATGGACTTTCCTATGAGTGTAGGACTCTGCTCTTCAAAGCAATTCATAATCTTCTGGAAAGGTAAGAAAAACTCTATTGCACTCAGATATTTCATTTTGAAATTTAAAATAATGTAAAATACCTACAGACCATTTATATCATTACTGACCTTAAACCACATTTTTTAGAGGTAGAGCTTTAGTGCAAGAGGCGCAGGGTAGAGATGGATCTCAAGTCGTTGACTCTGGTAATGTATCACAAAATGCTGTGCAGGCTGATTAAACGCTCATACAAAGAATAGTGTCAATTTATATTTGTGCTTGCATTCTTGTTGGGGAGCTGTTTCAAAAGCAGAAAAAAAAAAGTTTTCAGCTTCTTGAGGTGCTTACAGAGAATAATTGTATCTGACCTCCAACCCCTTTGATGAGGTTAAATAGTACATATCTTAACAGATAACATTAAAGGATCTTAACTTTGTTCTTCCAATCATCCTAGTTACGTGCATGTTAAAATTTGACTAAGTTTGTGCACAATATTCCGGGTGAAGTTTAACAGTTCCTGGCTCTGACGGGCCGAATGTATCCTAGCATTGCTTTCTTTTGTCTTGATCATATATATATATATAGAGAGAGAGAGATATGACTTGACTGCAAAGTTATTCTGTGATTAGTTAATACACTTACGGCTTTTTCTTCTTAATCCAGCTATCAACTCTTAAACTTACCTAAGATTATCTTGTTATTAGGCCTTCAGTGTATGACACTGCATCTTGGACTACTGCGTTTTATTCCTTCTCTGTTACTGCAGTTCTTCAGGTCATCACCACCTCCTGTATTATATTTCAGTTCTTCTTTTTACAAATTTGGAGATCTTCTCAGAATTGTCATTAGGCTATTCTCACTTTTTCTGAATCTATAATAGTAATAACAACAACAAAACAGGATGCACGTCTCCTGTAACTTTGTGTTACAGTAATTTTGCAGAATGTAGCATTGAATATATTTTCTTTCAGAAAATAGGCTAATTGAAAATACTTTTATCTTGTCTCATTTAGTATCCTATTTGCTTTGATGGAGATTTACTAGTAATCAGGTTTGCATTATGTTCCTGAGGTTGTGTTTCCATGAGTCTGGAAGCTGTCCCCTTGACTGTTAGTTACCTGTCCGTATCTGCTAGCAAGTGAAGTTTGTGTGCATGTGCACAGGTACAAGGGCTAGTTGTTGTAGTTCCTATTTTCCATCTCATCAGCCTTTTTAGGGGATTTTTACATAAGTAACAGACTGCTTAGAGTGAATAAAAGTATAAAAATTAAATTCCCAGTCTAGAATGTTCACTAGTTCTTTTGCAGCTTTGTAGTATAAAGGGAAAAATAATTTTACATGTGTTTATTAATCTCTTGGTACCCAGCCAACTTGACTTTTAAGTGTGACTCTTAGTGGGTATTTCTATTCATTGGACCTTTTTAAGCTTGTGAAGTAAATTTTTAATAAAAATTTTTTTCAAAATAACTTCATTGAAATCAGTTGGCAGAGTTAGCAGCATTGTTCTGTCCAGCTGTGACTGAAAAGTCTTCAGAGCTCTTTTTCTTTCAGCAATAGTCTTTGAAATACATTTGGTCAACGCGCATCAGGTGTTTGCTGAAAGCCTGATTTCAGGTCACCATAAGCTGATCTGACTGGTGCTGCAGTCTCGGCCCCTCGCCCTGGAGATGAGTCCCACCGCTCTCTCGCCACGTGCCGAGAGCAACGCCGAGGCGGCGGGGCTGGCTGCCAATGGGGCCCTGCTCCGGAGCTGGAAAACTGCGCAGAGCTGCTCCTCAGTCGGAGCTGCCATGGAGGCACGCCTTCAGGGACAGCCGCGGCTTAGAAGTCTTCTAATGAGATAGGTGTCAGGGTGACTTAGGATGATGGTTTACCAAATATCTATCCAATTAGCTACCTCATTTTTACACTATTATAGCGGAGTTTATTTTACGTTTTATGCTTCTTGGGTTTTTTTTTGTTTGCCGTACCAAATCTTAAGTGACGATCATAATTATTTCATTTAAAATAATAGCAATAAGTGTGTAGGCTTTATTAAACAGGGAAATAACACTTTAATTTTTAGAGACCCATTTTGTCATGCATTCAGGAAAAGCTTGATTAATAAAAAAGTCTTGAATTTCTTTTTGATCTTATCAGATAGTGACAGGGCTCTTGCCTGTGCTTGAAGTTGCATGGGGCGGTTTGGGTTTACTTTGCAGTTGGTGAAGGACAGATTTTCTTGTCGCGGAAACCTCCTGTGTCCCACCAAGGTGTAATTTTCTTAGCAGGGCAGTTTGGTCTTTCTGACTAGCTCCAGCCGTGGGTAACTCAGCTCCTACATGGAGCGCCGGCCTCTGTGGGAGGGGAGGGAGCGGGTGGCAGGAGGCCGCCAGCTGCCCTGAGCCGCTCGGAACCGGTTCCAGCCGGCTCTGTCACACAGCGGATCTCCTGCCAGCCGGAGGAGCCGCGGCACCACGGCTCAGCCATGTTCCAGGAGGAAAGCGGCAGCTGCTGGCGAAGGGGCATGAAAAACGATTGTGGCAGGGAAACCTGGCGGCGGGAAGCGAATGGCGGCAGGAAGAACCACGGTGTAGGTGACCCCCACCTCCTCCTCCTCCTCCTCCACCCGTCGCCTCACGAGGAGTTGGGAGGGACCGAGTGAAGCTGCCGTGAAAATGCGGGAAGTTGTGGCTAGGGAGAAGGGAGGAGAGGTGTTTGGTTTAAGTTAACCATGGGAAGGGCAAGAAAGGGTATTTACGCCACAAACAGCTTTTTTTTTTTTTTTTTTTTCCCTGTCAGTACCCAAATGGTTGATCAGAAGTCTGTGTTAACTGGCAATTTAGAAAACATTGGAAGATTTGAGGAAATAATACTCAAAATGTTATGGCATTATTTCATAATCATTAGTGTGCCCCTGTCAGGTCATTTTTTTCATAGAAAAATCAGAAATACGAGAGGTCAAGTGGCAGTGCAATGCTCGAACAGCTGTGCTGCTGAGGAAGAAAATATCACTCAGCCTTAACTAGAGAAATGAGCCAAGGAGTTCAGAGTATTTTATGTCCTTATTTCATATGACTAAATAAGTGCTTTTAAGTGTATACTCATTTGGGATTTTATGACCAGCTTTTTTTTTTTTTTAACACAAGTTCATTGTTACAGCTTACTGTTAAAGACTATTTACCATTGAGTGCTTATACAGCAAAAATAATGCCGTACTGTCATTAATTGTTCACTCAGCCAAATCTTTGAGATCCATGCTTCTGCGGTCATGGTTCCCATCTCCTATGGGATTATACATTAAGTAACCTGTGATTTAGTTTAGCATCTGAGGGTTGGCTGATTTTTAAGGCCAAGTCTACCCACAAAGACTTTTTTCTAGGAAAGTAGCATTAGTTTGAGGCAGTTAAACCTGCCATCGTGAGACGTGATGATGTGGCATTAAAGTGTGTGCATGTGTGATGGGGGAGAGTTTATTATATTTTTTGCTAATACAGATTATTTTCTTTAGGGATCTGATGTAAACTTCACAGACTTCCTTTTGTTTGTGTAAAGTGTGCTGACACTGACTGACTTTCTCTGATAGCAAATATTTCCAAGGGAAATGGTTGCTGAAGCATACTTTTTTTTTTCCCCACCAGCACAAGAGGAGTGTCTTTAGATCTCTGCTGCTTTGGCTTTCATATTCAGTTTAAGATATTGATATATTCAACTGAGCTGGATTCTCTTTGCTTTAATTGAGAAAGTGCTGTTAGAATTTTCTTCAGCCTAGCTTTGCCTTTGGAAAACCCTGGGAAGTTCAGACAGAAGAATTAGGAGCATATTAGTATCTACGGAGTCTGTTGTCCATTTCCTATCCATGTCTTCTAGGTATGCTTTTGAAGTACCGATCACACAGTTTTTCTAAACCTTGCAGAATGTACTTTCCCAGAAGGTTTCATGTGATTTTAAATTTTTTTGGTTTGGTTTTGGCTAATCTCTAGCAACTGCTGTAAAAATAAACTATTGGAAAATTCTGAAGAATGGAGAAGTATAGTTCTTCCATCTAAATAAAGAAATACTGATTAGACATGAAATGTATAGGGAAAGCTCGTACATTGCTTGTAATCGTAAATAAACCACTAGCAACAAATGATCAATTTTTCTGAATTTTTGAAACATAAATATTTACCTTACTGAAAAATAGTCCTTCATAACAAATTTCTGTATGTGATCCCTTGGGCAGTATGTTTAATGTATGAAGCATACTTAAATTGTATTGGCATATTGCTAGTGTGATTCATCTGTACAGGTGGACTGAGGAAGGCATCAAGCACTCCTTAACTTGTCAAACTAAATTGGTTATTGATCACTTTGCATCCTCACTGTGTGTGGTTTTTTAAAGCCACAGAATATACAGTTTCTGTAAAGAAATTGTGCACTTCTAAATGGACCACAGAAAATGGGTAGCTTATTGCTCTAAATTTAGTGATGTGGGAGTTTGTTTGTTGGAATGAGGTTTCTGAGAGAGGAAGAGGTAATTATGGAAGTTTCAACACCTGAAATCGTGCTGTGGATCCTGTGAAGGGAAAGTGGTTCACTGTTAATATTTGGTTAATACGATTTTCCGTCATTCATATACTATACTATGCCTTTTACATGCCACAAATACAGGACTGCATGTTCTTTATCATGAAGTCTGAGAGAAAAACTGTATAGCAAAGAATCAGTGCTATAAATTGTCTTTGTTCAAGAAGAGGAGTTTGAAAAATAGGGTGATAGATCATTCAGCAAAAAGAGTAGCATTGAGCAGAAAAGACCCTGTCAGAGAAGAGGGGGAAATGCATATGTGAAGATCAGCATCAGTGACAGCATCCTGAGATTGGACAGTGATTCTGTATGACCAGTGTGGGAAAACAGAAAGTGGCAAAGATACATGGAACTCGAAAGCTACAAAGTTGATTTCAATGTGATGGAAATTCAGCTGCTTAATCCCTCAGATTGACTGTCTTCAAAGACTGCTTTTAATTACATCTTAAGATGTAACTAGTAATTGTTGCTGCAATTATTTTCTAGGTGCTTGATGGATAAAAACTTCGTAAGAATTGGAAAATGGTTCATAAGACCCTATGACAAGGATGAGAAGCCTGTTAATAAAAGGTAAGGTGATCTCTATATCAAGTACTGTTCCTGTCAATGTTGGATATTACATGATGGTAATTTGATGCTGCATTTTGGTGGTAGTTTTTCCACTTCTTTTACCATGTAACAAGTGAAAACACAGACACTGTTTGTTCACATCAGTAATACATAGTAAGCAATTAAGTAATTTTTCAGGTCTTGTTGTGATAATTTAAGATCAGAAGGTGAGGTTGGTATTTATCCTTTAACTCCACAGAAATACCACACTTTTCAATATCTTTTGAATAGCATCTGCCTGTTTCTCTCATCATACAACAGAATTCCAGGGAGTTATAACAAATGATTTGAATTTCTGGACACTTAACCCCAACCTGACATTTTAAGCAGTAAAATAAGTAGTATATAGATTTACTTATGTATTTTCTTTAAAGATGCCAACCTTGATGTACAGCTTTCACTGATTAGGCAGGCTGACAAATCAGACCTATATGTCTGATTAACGTGCTTCCCTTGCAGCAACATAACCATGGAAAAGGGCTAGCTGTCTCCACTTGCTCATTGTGATATCCTCTCCTAGCTCTAAAGGTTACAGTGTTCTCAGATCTTCTGGTACTCGCATTTATAGTCATCCGCTAAATAAGTTCTGTCAAAAATAATCTGAGTTAAGCTGAAACACAGATTTTCTAACAGGAATCATTTTGACAGAACTGGGTTAGGAAGTGACTAAACATGCAGTTATGCTGGAAGATTTGAAGGTAATGAGCAAGTGGAGCTGAAGTGGGGTGGCAACTTCTTCACCAGCATAGCTACAGTCGCAACAGCATGTCCGATGGCAGCTGTAGATACAGGTGGAATCATTCTGTAGATCGTACATGCCTTCTCCCTCTCATCTTTTTATCTCACTGCATTGTCTTACAGCAGAAATATCTCACCTCTGTTACAGTGTAACACTACAAATGGTTGGCTTCATTCTGTAACAGACTTTGTGTTAACTGGGTACTTCCAAACAGCAGTTGGTTTTAAGATATAATGCATAACTGAACATGGATTCGTCTCCTTTCTAGAAACAGAAAGCATTAACTTAGCATGGGGATATGTGGTTTTTTGCTATTTACTCTTTGTGGCTAAGTAGACTTATGCTGTGTATGCGTAACCTTTGATTTCATATCGATCTAATGGCAAGAAGCCATTGAAAGGTCCAGGCTTTTCCATACGTTTCTCTGTCCTGGCTGTACGTAACCACCTTCCTTCCTTGTGTTTTCTCTGCTGCTTTTCTGGTCACACCAAGATCCCGTTTAATTTTCTGGAAGATCAATTCCCTGAAGTGACATAAGTAGTGGTGTCTCTTCCAGCTTCTGGAAAAGGGAGACAGCTCCTTTCAGCCAAAGCTGCTTGTTTTATCAACTTTACTGCAGCCTTAGTGCTCAGATTAAATGTATTTGTGAGTCTCATGTCTGTTCCTGGTGTGCATCAATTTAAAGAACTGAAGTGTCTGATACAGTAGACTGTGTCTGTCAAAAACAGCAGTAACACTGGCATGGAACGTATTGTTACTTTAGAATTCTGGCAGATTAGGAGGTCCTGTGTCTTATTTACATGTGTGTAACACCGAATTGCTTGTACAGTGAGGTGATCTGGAGAGGATAATTACATTTGTAAATATATGTACAGTATGCACATAAATAACCAGTCTGGAACGTGTTACAAAAAATGAATTCATGTTGAACTTAAATTGTATTTGAAGTATTCCTGTATACAAACCTGACATTTTTATAGAGCATTTTAGAGTTAAAGGATAGACTCTTGATTTGAAGAAGATAATGTCTGTTGTTGGTTTGTGTGGGTTGTTGCTTTGGTTGGTTTGTTATAAAGTACTTGTCACTATAGATCTTATGGATATACACCATTTTAAAAGCATTTATTTAGCAATAGCAACTATGGCCTAATTTGAGATAGGTTTTGTCTTGTTTCAGGTGGTTAATTTTTCTGCTATAAATATATCACTGGAGTTAACTGATCTTACTGAAAAATGGTAGCAAAGACTGCAAATGTTGACAGTAGAGTCAACTGTGGACAGTAGCAGCAAATACGAGGAGGCTTTGGGGACTAATTTGTCCAGACATTTGTTATTTAATCTTCTAAGCTTTCTTTCTCAGTATAGCACAAAAAGCTATCTTTACACAAATTAAGCGATTCACGTTAACACCATAGAAACTCTTTGTGAAACTCTTGCTCTAAGCAGCTGCTTGCTGTAGATAAAGCAATAAGGAGCAGTCGAAGAGGAGGCCAACTGAGACTGTTCAGGTATTTTAGCACTGTGGGTAATGCTGTCATAACCGAAAACGTGGTATTTTAAAAAATAGTAGCTAACCCCATGTTAATAAATAAAATACTAGAAATAAGTTCCAGGTATGTACAGTGATTAGGTTGAAGTCTGGGAACAGGTAATCCCTGCTGAAAATGCATGCGCTGTTCTCCTTGAATGGGGGGAGAGAGAGAGAGAGAGAGATAAATCCATATAGATATATACTTCCCTTGAATGGAGAAAAAACTGAGCAGGTATCATTCTGGCACAGAAATACAAATGGTTCCAAAGTCTGCTTTTATACTCCTACTTGTGGCAAATTTAGTCATCTCAAATTTCCAACATCCTGAGCTACTAACTTCGTTTCAGGAATATACTGAAAAGTCTTGGACTGGGAATAAATAAACAGGGAAGGAGTTAAAACTCATGCGGATGGCTTTCAAGGAGTAAAATCACTCGGGGCCTGTGATTTTTGTGAATGGCCTTAAAGGAGAAGGGCGGGGGGGGTCTGTGATTTTAGAATGAAGTCAGAGATGAAGTGGAGCATGGCAGTGGCCGTGACCTAGTTAGTCCTGAGATGTGAAAAGGNTATGCAAGATGAGCTTTTCTGGTCTTTTCAAGAGGAGTGAGGGAACAGCAGAGGGAGTTACAGCAGGTCTGTATATGGTTTTGTTTTCCTTACAGTGTGAACCAGATGCTTTTGACAGGAAATTTAGTGCTTATGGGTTTTCTTTCCCAAGTATCTTTAATATTATGTGTCACTTACTAAATAATTCTTCATGTTTTATGGACTGTTCTATAGCTGTGCGTGTCTAAAATGTTTCCACGCTACTGCTGGAAAATGGCAAACTTGCTTATTTATCTACACAACTTCCTAAAGAAGATCTGTATGTTTTGGAGTTTACAGAATTTGTCCGATACAAGGCATAGATAGTGCCTTCCACTGTGTGGTGAAAATTCATCTTCACAGTCTATTCAGAATCGCTTTCCAAGTTTTTGTATGGGGTTTTTTGGTTTCAGAGAGCACCACCATAAAATGTTAACCATCTTACTGACAAAAAAATTTATGACCATCTTATGCAGGAATCTTTGCTAATCATTTTAGTGATCGTTTTCTTGGTGTGTAGTAGGAAATTGGGGGGGGAAAATCAGTTTGTTTTGAACTGTATAAGCAACTGTTGTTAAGCTGTTTTAAATTCACTTAAAAGTAAAGAACATGTGAAAAAAATTGTTGCTTTCTGTAGCTTAAACAACTGATGGGTCATCCCCTCTTCCAAAAGTCTGTTAGGCTTTTTTAGCCTTAAGAAGAAGAAAAGTTCCAGTATTTTGAAGTAGAGTTTGTTTCTTTTTTTGTTACTAGGTGAGAAGACTGAAAGGTAGGAGTGGTATCCAGATAGCCACGTTACCCTCTGTGCACTTAAAACAGTGCGGATGGCGGAGTGGAATTACAGTTAGGCTGCAATGAAATATAGTTCTTTAATTTCAGTTTCCAAACAGATTTCTGTTCATTACTGTCCCATAAGACAGCTGATTATGACAACCTCATGTGAGACTGGATAGAATATAGAAATTTCTGAGTTAGGAGTGCATGGGCTGTATCTTAATAAATACAGTATCCTAAGCATTCACATGTCAACTCTTCCCCCTTAGATCTAATTAATGAACTTTTACCACCTTAGCCGAGTTCAGTCAGTACATCCCTATCCAGTTTTGCTCAATAGCTGTGTTCATTTCTTCGCAAGCATCAAAATTGGGCATTAATCAGTGCCATCAAAACCTGAAGACTGCAGACACTTCAAGCACTGCTTCCTCTTTGAGACCCTGGAAATTATCATTGCCTCCCATTTCCTGAGAGTAGTCACAGGACTTATCCAAGGAATATCTAGATTAGTGATACCAAAATGGACATTCAGCATTGTTGCAAGCAACATTGCACGCTGCATTCACTTTCTGCCATGCTAGGAACTCCTGTCAGTCAGTATCTTCATAAGAAAACATCAGATTTAGCGAGCCCTAGAGAAGAACTGCAGTGCTGTGCCAGGAGGAATTGGAAACTAGCGGAACTAGTGCCTAAGGCTGGAGCACCTTGTCTGAATCTGATATGGAGGTTTGGTCCTGGCACACGACATTACACAGATAATGTCTTTTGGCAAATGGTATTAAGGTGTCTCATTAAATGATGACACAATTCGGTAAAAGCATGGTAAAACAAGTTTAAGTGATCTATTTAGAATTTTTAATAAGATGTAAATTCCTCAGCTGAGAAATGGTAACTGGTTGATTGCGCATGTACAGTTCGCTGCAATGCAATGAGAATGTCTCTAGTTTAATACCAGAGGGGTTTATTTTCTTGAATTTGAGAAAAATAAGCCATACAAATTGTTTTAATTCTGCAAGTTTGTGTACTTGTATTTTGAAAAATTCAGTAATGTGATCGTATGTGTTTCTTGAAAATGGTGTATAGTGATACTATAGCAGTATATGTGTACAGTGTTGCCAACTCACACCATCATAAATGAGGAAAGACTAGGAAGGAAAATAATAAAAATCAATCTGATTAAATAATGTGTGCTTATTCCTGACTTGTCAAAATAAATGTAATAGAAATATTGAGTAATAAGAAACACTGCATATTTTTCAATAATTCTTCCTAACCCTGTAAAAATAAGGTTTTCTATTTCAGTTTAAGAGGCTTAGTTCCCAGACAAATATTTTCATATTTTTGAGGTTTAAAGTCTGAAATGTTATGTTCATCTTTGCTGCGTTTCTTTTCAGTCTTACTTATGGTTTCAGTAAAATCATACACCAAGTTAGTGTATTATATCTGTGGGTGGTTGGTTGGTTTTTTTGGTTTTGTTGGGTTGTGGTGTGTGGGTGTTTTTTTTTTTTTTTAAATTGGTAATCTTGTGTGTGCTAAAGCTGACTTAATTCTTACCTACTCTGAAATAATGGGTATTGTACCCAATGGAATATGGTCTGCATTCATATTTTAGCAGAAGGAATAGATATAAAATGTAGAAATAAGTGTTTTCACATGCATTTTTCAGCAAAAGCTGGTGTCATTGATATCAGTATGCTTATATTTATAAATGTTTTAAAGTAATTTAATATAATTATATTCAAGTCTATTACTCTAATACCATTAATAAATATAATTTATTTTTATGTTTTATAGA
>WAAD01016747.1:0-11737 GCA_013389945.1 Fregata magnificens
CCGGGGAGAGCAGCGAGGCCGCGCGCTGAACCGGACCGCGGCGCGGCCCCGGCGCCCCTTCGCACCCTCGAAACGTCACTTTCAAGGGTTTCGCCTTCAAGATTTCAAGCGTTTTGCCTTCACAATGCTACTTTCAAATGTTTCGCCTCCAAAATCTCAAGGATTTTAAACTTCAGAATGCTACTTTCAAGGATGTTGCCTTCAAAGTGCCACTTTCAAGGATCTCGCCTTCAAAATTTCAAGTATTTTGCCTTCAAAATGCCACTTTCAAGGGTTTCACCTTCAAAATTTTGAGTATTTTGCCTTCAAAACATCACTTTCAAGGGTTTCGCCTTCAAAATTTCGAGCATTTTGCCTCCACAATGCTACTTTCAAGCGTTTTGCCTTCAAAATTTCAAGGATTTCTACCTTCCAAACGCCACTTCCAAGGATTTTGCCTTCAAAATTCTACTGCCAAGTAAACTTTTCAAGCAAAACCCCCAGGATTTGCCTTCCGAGTGAACGCCACGGCCCCATCTCACCCTGGTTTTACCCCGTTTTCACGCCCGGCCGACGGAAAACCATCAACCGTTTCCCAAACGCAGGAAACGCCGTCGGCGCCCGGCGCCCCTCGTATTCCAAGAGGGTCGAACCGGCGGCCGAGGCCGCTCCGGGGGGCAGAGCCCCCGCTCCCCAGGCACCCGGGCCCCCCCGTCGGGCGCTGGCGGGGAGCGCGGGGAGCACGCAGCCCTCCCCTGACGTCACGCCTGTAAAACGAGATGATTTTTCCCCCAGCTTTGGCCAGCGGGAGGTTTGGAGGTTCCAGCCAGCGAGGGGGAGGGCAAGAAAACCGGCAGGGAGAAAATAGCTCGGCTTTGGGATTCTGGAACAGACCAAGGGCAAGGTCTGGAGAGAAACTTGAATGTGCAAACATGGAAATGGCTGTTTAACCGCTTAAAAAAAAAAAAAACAAAACCAAAAACCAACCCCAAAATCTCTGCCGCGTCCAGAAAAGCGGCAGCAACCCGGCAACCGTAAATATTTTGACCGGGGGGTTTTCCAGCCTGGCATTCCCCGGGGAACGCAGCCCCCTCACCTTTGCCGACAGCCGGCAGCAGCACAGCCAGGACCGTTTCTTCGTAAATATTTTCCAGGTTAATGATGCCGCTGAAGTCGGCGAAGACGAAACTCTCGTATTGCGGCAGCTCCTACCCGGGGAGGGGGGAGAGCAGGGCAGCGTCAGCGTCTGCTGACGTCCCAGCGAGCCGGGAGGCTGCGAAACCGGCAGCCAGGATGGGAAGAATTGACGGGAACGGGGTAAGGCTCCCCAAAAATCGGGCAGAGCCAGACCAGAGTCTACAGCAGCGCCCTCGGATCCCAGGGGAGCCCGTTTTCCCCGCGGCGGAGCGCCCTTCACCCCCCAAAACCACCCCCGGGACTCGCTACGGAGGGAATCGATCCAGCCAGCGTTCCGGCACAGCGCAGGGGAAGACGCAAAAAAAAAAAAAAAAAGGGAAAAAAAAAAAAATAGGGAATAAAATAAAAATGAAGGAGAACGTTCTGGGAAACAGCTGAAGGACGGTCACACCCACGATGGCGCGGAACAGAACATGACTTATGTCCATTTGGAGGAGATTTTTGGGATGCCGGCGAGGAGAGGGCTGCGGTTTGGCAGCCTGCGCCGCCGCGGCTTGAATTAAAAGCTCTTTTCTGCGGAGCGACAGCTGCCGAGCGCCAGGACGCTGGCGAGAGGGGAAGGCCGCAGCGAGGGAAGGAGTCGCTTTTTCTCGCTGAACTAAAACCCGCTTGTTTGAGCCCGTTCCCCGCCGCCGAGTCCCCCCCGCCACGGCCCGTCGCAGGCTCGACCGTACCAGTTTACACCCGGACTCCAAATGCTTCAGCAGAAAAGGGAGAAAAATCCGGACCAGCCACTCCTGAGCGAACCGCTTCCGGACGGAGCTGCTGTCGTAGTCAAACTTCTGCAATCGCATTTGAAAGAGGATCGGTCCGATGGGCGCCGGCTTTTAACGACCGCGCGACAGAACCGCGGGGAAACATCTAGATAAAGCCATCGCACGTGGAAAAGGAAAGGGAGGGCGACCCGCGCCTCACCTTCAGCACCCGCTCCTTGACTTTCTCCAGCACGTGGGTGAGCTGGCGGCGGCTGGCCGCCTGGCCGAGGTGCTGCCGCGAGAGCTGCTGGAAGGTGTGGGTGGCATTCTGCATCAGCTGCAAGATAAAACCCCGCTGAGCCGGTAGCGGGCACGGGGCCGGGGGGGGACCCAGGGTTTTCCTCCGCATCCCCGTTGCGAGCGCCCTCCCCCTCGCTTAGCCAACTCGTCGTGTTTCTAAACCAAGAAAATCTTTTCAGACCTTCGCTTCGTGCCGTTTGGGTAGCCCGAGGAGAAATGGAGCGCGAGCAGGGGAGCGAGGGGCCGAGGCTGGAGCCAGCCCGCGGCGTCGCCCCCCGCCCCGAGCGTCCCCACCTACCTGCTGCATGAGGTTCTGAGCGCCGAGGACCAGGCTCGTCATGCCGCGGAAGCCAAACCGCTCCTCGAGCCCTCGCAGGCTTTCTCGATACAGGTCGGCCTCCTCGTAGCACGGGTGCATGACTTCGGGCTGCCAGGATGTCCTCCCCAGCGTCAGAAGCTACGTCAGAGCGGCGGCGCGTTACTCGGGTGGCGCGTGGCATCCCCCCGCCTTCGCAGTGTTTGCTCCCCGGCTCATTGGGATCCCCAGTTCCGTATTCCCGCTCCCCCCTCCCCGTTCCCTCCATGTCCCCTCGGGAGTATGGACCAGCAGCGTGTGCTCGGGGAAGAAGCGCGAGCAAAAAGCGCCCTCCGGCATCCCCCCGGCAGCCGAGAGACTCGACGCTTAATAAAGCTCAACCCCGCGAGCACCTCCCGGCCAGGATTCGACACCGATTCAAACGAGCTGCGGCACTGCGACGACGAGGGCGCCTCGGGAACCGCTCCCGCACCCGTGACGGCCGCGGCGGGGCTGGAAGAGAGCAGCCGCCTTTGCCGTCCCGTTCCCGCGTTACCTCTTTCTGCAGGACCGCGACGGGAGAGCTCCAGACGAGCCCGATCATCTCATCGACCCGCTGGGCAAAGAGGGAGCGAACCGCCTCGACCCCCGAGCTGACGGGACGCATGAGTTCCTCCATCAGGCAGTCCAGGTGAGGCTCCACTCCCCGGCCGCAGCACGACTCCGCCGGGCTCCGCACCACGGCTGCCAAAACCGAAAGCTGCGGGTTGCCCGGCAGACCGTGCCGCGCTTCCCGCCGCGCCGGCTCCATGGGGCAGGGCATCAAGCCGGCGGGGCTCAGGTCAGGCGGAAAACGCCACCCGAGATCTTCCACCCGCAGCCCCTCTTTATTACACCCAAACGCGCCGTAGCTGCCGGTCTGCGGTTCCCAAAACAACGCTATCCCAGCCGGTGCTTACAAACTAAGGCCTGCAGCTACGGGCAGACAAATTTCATGGATTTGTCCAGCTGCGGTTTTCTTTTTTTTTTTTGAACCCGCGTTATTTTTTGCCTTTTACCCCCCGGCTTTGCCCAACCTTGGAGCTTGCCGGCGATCTGATCCTTCAGAGTCAGCATCTGATCCAGGTCGGGGCGAATTTTCTTCTCCAGCTCAGTCTGCAGTTTTTCCTTCTCCTTCCGCAACCCTTCGAATTCGCCGGAGATTTCACTGAGGATCAGGGCGTAAACCTCCTGGAGAAACTGGGTGGCCGAGAAGGAGCGGGTGAGCCAGAGAGAGGAAGGATAAAGGAGAGGCAAGAGGCGCAAACCTTGGAAGCATTACTCTCTGCTAAAAGAGACGCCAATTCCCGGCCGGTTACCGGGCTCACCGCTGAACAAAACCCCACCTCCCATCCGTCTCACGCTCCTAAAATTCTTCGACTCATCCAGCTTCGTTTCACCCAACCCAAATACGAAGTCATTAATTCGTCCCTCTCCGTTATAACCATCCCCTCGCTGCCAATACGCGGAACCGCTCACGCACCGCCACGCTCCCTACTTTTCACAACTCGCGGCTGAAGGCAGCGCTTCCGCGGGCCGCGGAACGGGCCCTTTTTGTCAAATTTACAAAAATTTTTGTCAAATTTACACCCGACGCTCCGCTCTCCCTCTGAGCACGCCGGCTGCCACCCCGTGTGCCAGCGCCGGCACGGCCCTGACTTTCGGGTGCAAGCGACGCTCCGGGCGTTCACCTGGAGCCACAGCTGCTGCCTCCTCCTTTCCGACCCTCTGATGCTCGGGAGCACCTGGGAGCGCAGCACCGGCAGCAAATCCTCCATTAGCACGTTTCCGAGTATCTAAAACCCAAAAACGAGCGGCTGAAACCACCTCGGAGCAACAACCTTGCTGGAAACGCTCCGGTCTCGAACGCTTTACCGACCTCGGGTTCCGGCCCCAGGAGAAGATCCCCTGCCCCGTAGTGGCCTCTCTCCTGCCTGTAAAACCGCACAGCCTCGAGGAACGCCTCCGCCTGCAGAGAATCCCTCCTCTGTAATTCTGCGGACAAAGGACAACGCAGTCCCGGTGACTAATCGAGGACGCTCAGAGGCAATTCCCACCAAACCACGCGGAACTGCGGGAACACAGCGGCTAAAAACCATCCCGAGCGAGAATAAAGGCTGCAAGCGGCTCTCGCCCTGCAGGCGTAAACGTAGCGAGACCCCGCTCGCGCTGCCGCCTCCGTGAAAAGACCCCGAGGGCGGAGATCTCACGCTCTCGGACCTCGCTGCTTCGTGAGGCGGCCTCACCCGTGCTGCGGTAGCGAATGCCGTCCCAAAGAGCGGCCCTCCAGATCCGCCGCGATCGCGCCGAGTCCGCGCAGAAGCCGAAGTGCCTCCGGAAGGGATGGTAGAGGAAAAACAGAAACTCTCCCGGCGGGTCGGCGAAGGGGCTGCCACCTCGGGGAGGAAGGAGAGAGGAAGAAGCACAACGTACGCTGGCGCGGCTACAATTTTCAATTAATTCTCGGGCAGCTTCCCCAGCGGTTGGGCCGGCATTCGTATTTTCACGCAGAAATACCAGTTTACAGACAAAAGAAAACGCCGTCCTTTGAGGGCGCTCCAAGGCCCACGGCGGCGCGGCCGCTCGTTAGAAAACGAGGGGGATCGCACCCCGCCGGGCACCAGCCGTCAAGCCGGGGAAACGCCAAAGGAAGGGGATCGGCCGGCGCGGCCTTTGCCGAGGTGGGCGGCTTTTCCCTTTCTAGCGTTATTAGAGGCAAGAAGCGGGAGCTTTGGTGCAGCGCCGTAAACAGCAAGAACCACGTTAGGGGAGGGGTACAAACGTTTTGTTCCGAGAGCAAACCGGTAAAGCCTCACTTCCTTTTTAGCCGGTTACCTGCAGCAGACTGGAAAGATCCCAGTTCCGCTAGGTTTTTTACTTTGAACGGCGCTGTCCGTGATTTAAACAACCAACGGTAATTCACACGTGTTCACAACCCGATGTAAACGCTTTTACAGCGGGCAGCTCTCTAATACAAGCCAGAGGGCCGCACGCTGAAGAGCTGAACAGAACAATTTGAAAATGAATTTCAGGCCCTGGCAAAGTTTCTCCGCAGCTGCTTCTGTTTTCGTGCCACTTGGGTTTAACATTTGAGCTTTCCAGCTGGCCAAGCAAAGCCGTGCGGCCCCGAGCACAGCTCTCTGCCAGGGGAGAGGCCAGAGGATGCGGAGGAACAAGGCAAAGAACGGGCTTAGCTGCACGAGATCTCGAAAGCACCGACTCCGGGTGACGCCGTAAGTTTAGCCCCGAGGGTTCCGGCTCTGCCCACCCGTAAGGAAAAGTTCCTCGGGCGTCTTTCGGTGCAAGGTCTCTCGGCTGGACACAGAACCTGCCTCGTGCGTTCACCTCATCCTCCTCCCTCAGGCTCTGAGGTGCCGAACCGGACTCCGCTCACACCTCAGCCGTTACCCGTTTCTTAACCATCGACGCGTCACAGAACTACCTGCAAGCCCCTGGCACAGACGGCCGAGCGATTCGGCGTATTCACTCGGCGAAGACAGCAGCAGGTAGCCAGAGAGGGCGGTCGAGCCTCTGGGCTCGCAGCCGTTCCTCAGGGCCTGGAAAAGAAATCAAAGGGCGAGCCCTCAGCGAGGGTTTGCGGGCGGTAATGACTTGTCCCGACAGAGCAGCTGGCGACAAGCGAGCGGGTTCGCTTCTCGTGGCTTCGCTTACACCAGCTGCAGAACTCGGTACCTCTTTCGCACAGCTGGGCGGCAACAATTAAACCAACAAAAGAATCCAACACCACGCGGTAAAGCGGGGTGAATTTTAAGGAAACGGAAGATATTCGTGCAGGGATTCTCCGCGCAAGGAGAATCGTCGTTCAGCCGCGCGGGTGGGAAGCGGCAGGCTTTTACAGGAGCGTGCTCGGCAGCGGTACCTGCAGAGCCCTGCACCCACCTTCGGCTCTGCCTGCAAGGGATGAGGTTTTCACGAGGTCTGACCGCATAAAATCCTTCGATTTTACAGCCTCTGCAGCAGGAGCACACTTACCTCTTCGCTTTCGAACCACTGCAAGGTAAAATCTCCGAGCAGGACAAAGTAATTCTCCTGCCAGCTGCGGGAATCGCCGTCGTACTGGGAGAGCAATCCCTCGTGCAGAGCGGTGTCGGGCGGCCCCCGGAGCTGCGGACACAGGAGAGAAGAGCCAGAAAACCTCAGCAAAGGTGCGAAGTGTCAGCGCTGCGGGGAGAAAGACCCGTCGCCTGGCGCGGACCCAGGGCGGGAGCTGGCCCGGCCAAGACCTTTTGCTACCAGCGTTGTAGAAGTAACGGTGGGAGGCAGTTGGACACGGACATCTAGCGGTGGTGAAAAGCAAAGAGAGAGCCTAAAAAACTGTGTTGTCGCTCTCCGTGATAAACCGCGGTGATGCTGTAAGGGCTTTGACGGTCTTTGGCACTGATTTGTGAGCTAGATCCTCAGCTGTCGATCCCACCTCCTCACCTCTCTTAAAAGATACTCCTCGATACCTACTCCTAAGCCACAAAAGAGAAAGTTTTCCCTAGTAATAGGTCACCGTTCTGCACAACGTTCAATCACACGATGAAGCTGCAACGAGGCGGGGAACAGCAGCCACGTCTCCCCGTTCGCAGGAGGATGGACGCCTCCGAGCCCAGCTCGACCTCGGCAGGTAAGCGTTCCTCGGGGAGACCGCACCGGGCTTTTACCTCGCTCGGCAGGAGCTGCAGGGCCGGTTTCCCTTGGGGCTCCAGCTCCCCCGAGACCCGTCTCAGAAGGGCGGTCGCCAGCTGCCTCCGGTAATAGGGCATAAAGTTCTTCACGGTGGCGTCTGCGCGACCTGTGGGCAGAGCAGGAACAGAGCCGGTTTCGGGGGGTGCCCTCCTCCCGCAGGAGGCTGCTTGCTGCTTTTAATTAGCATCTTTTCTCTCCTCTAAGAACAGCAGCGGAAACCGAGCGCCCAGGCATGAAGCAACCTCTCGGCGTCGCAAGAAATACAGAGCTGTGGCTCTTTATTTCTTGCCCTTGCCGCTGGGCCCCGCTCCCAAACCGCGGGTGCTTTATCACCCCGGGAACGCGGTCGGCGTAGCACGGGAAGGCGCCTGGTCGACACAGGATCTGAAATGCCAGAGGGCCTGACACCAATCAAAACTAAGAAAGACTTTTTATCTGCCACCGCTTCTCCAAACGCTTCTCCCGCCAGCTGGGAAGATGGAAACAAGGGAGCAAATTCATCGATAGCAGAGGTATTGAAATGTCACGCCCCACGAGCTTGAAAGACTCGGACGATACAGCCGCAGCCTGAAGCTCCAGAGGCGTCTTACAGCACAGAGAAAGGCGTCCCTCGAGACAGAGGAGGAGTCGGGGAGGGCAGCGAGCTGATGCTCCAAGAACGAGGCATTCCCCAACCCTCTCTCCGAGAGCCATCCAGAGAGGAAGGTACCGGAGAAGAGGGCTCGGCGACTCGTTTCACACGCTTGCTCGTTTTTTTGGTCCAACTAACGCCTTAAAACCAACAGCTAAACCAGATTTCGCGTCTCACAAAGCCCAAATGTCAGTTCAGCGAGCACCGAGCCAGCGCCGGCAGCCTCGCAGTGCGGAAGGAGGGCTGACACCACCAAGGGAGCCTGCCGCAACTTGCCGCAAACAGTCCCGTCCCGTCCCCCCNGAGACGGTAAAAGTCGTTTCTCACCTCTCAGATACCTGCGCTGCCTCCCGCTCAGAGGGCTCGAACACCTTCCTCCCATCTTTGGCCTCAGCGCGCTCGCTGCCGGCCGGGCTCCGAGGCCGGGGGCGGCGGCGGAGGGGGGACGTGCCACATGCCGCCCTCCAGCTTCTCAGTCCGGCAGCGCTTTTCTGTCTCGCTCCCCTCCAGATCGTCGGCTCATAAATATTCAAATACAGTCGCACATCGACCCCCGCCCCGCTCACAAAATAAGCCATAAAGGGGCAGCGGCACCTCTGCTGCTCCCCACCCCTTTCTACCAGTTTCACCCCAAGTTTCGGGCGCTAAAACGGCACCAATTTGGCTTCCGATTTATTTTTGAGGCCGGGCAAATTCGTGCCTGGCCACACTCCAGCTGAGAGGGTCCCGCTTCTGCAACGGGACGGCGCTGCTTCGGGCTCTTCACTCGCCCACACGTGCTATTTCCATCCTAGAAATAATCGCCAGTTACCGTTAATTAACACAGAACCGTTCACGGACACGACCACGCGCACGCTGGAATTTAAATTTAGGATGCTAAAGCGGTTCAGGCCGTAGGTTTACACGACGCTACGAAAGGCACGACCGGATTTATCCAAAGTCGCTCTCGGTGCTCCGCGTTCCGCCCACCTCATCCCCCTCTCAGCTACCGCCCGCACAAGGTACCCCACAACCCAACAAAGGGGGTGAGGAATTCCGGACCGAGCGGGATACAGAAGGGGATTTTTCTGAGTTATTTCCAAATTTGAGAGCATACGACGGAAACAGCCCTGCTCGCTGCTGTACCTCGCACCTGCTCTCGCTTCCCTAATCAAGCCGAACGAAATCTGCCATTTTTACCGTTACGCAACGGGCGGTTTTTGATACCCTCCGTGGGACGTGCAGCAACAGGAAACTCTGAGCAGAAGTACCCAGCGCTTGTGTCCGCCCCCGAGCTGGTCAAAAAGCCCAGATACTTTTAACGCAAGGAAATCAATGGGGGATGGTTCAGGAAAAGCTCTAAAGCTGGACAGGAAAAGGTTTCAGAATCGCTAGAGGGATAACGCGGCGCTGCCGCGCCGGAGAAGCAGGTTTCTACAGACACGGCACCACGGACCGGGCGCGTGACGGTTTACCACCGCGCGGTTTTGGACTCACCTTTGCCAAAACCATCTCATTGCGTCGTTTGCCAGGTCCAAGCACGGGGACTTGTGGTATTTTAAATCTTATTTCCAATTTGCTTTAGATTTTGACTTTCAAAGTCTTGCCCGCACGCACCTGCTTTGCTGGTTTGCTTCGCGTTTTTAGAGACACAGAGCCCGGCTACCGGGCAGATGCAAATGTGACCGTAGTCGCGTTCATATTTAACTCACAAATCCTGATGCTTTCTGTCTGGATCTCCCTAAAGGTGATTTCAGAGATACCGAGAACAGCCACTAACCAGGCCTGCTTCACGGCTCCCACCACCTACACGTACCCCCGGGAAGCTGCGCTAGAGATGACTACGGACAGCAGGGATGAACCAGAACCCCGGGTACTTCGCTGACGAAAGCCGGATCGCCCGTACTCCGGCAGCCCTGGACTCCGCAGCTCTGAAAGATGCCGTCGAGAGGAACGGCTGCGCCCTGTACTGCCGGTTCAGGGCTTTTACGCTCCAAGTTCCATCCGGCTTCTGCACAACGTATCTGTTAAAATCCACGTCCAGCCCAGGAACCTCAATTCTTGCGTTTTTTTTTTTTATTTTCCCAGATCTGGCACGGAAGCGCTGCGCATAAGTCATCTGCCTTTTCTGACTGAGCTTCTTCACCTGTCAACACAGGAACAGCGTTCCTTTCCTGCCGCACCAACAGATTGTCGGACACCGTGCGACCTCAAAGCGTTCTTCACTGCTCTGCTCTGAAAGCAACAGCAGAAAATGTCAACGGGACGGTACCGAAAGCCAAAACCTTACCGATCCGCACACAGGGCGTGTGAAAGAACAGGTAGGAAGGAGCCACCACCACTAAGTTTGAGGCAAGAACTAAGGCGCAGTTAAAGTCAGGATTAACAGAGACAAATCTAATGCACCGGCGAGGGAAACTGAGCGTTACTCTACAGCCAGAGCTGCTCCAGACAAGCGTCCGTCCGTCCTCGCGTCGCCGACACCGCGACACCCCGGACCCCAGGCCTGCCTCTCCAGCCCCTCGCTTACGGAAGAGCGCGGCCAGGTGGAAAAAGAACCAGGAGCAGAAGAGCTGAAATCCGTCCGTTTAATATCGCGCAGCCCTTTCACGCCACAGCGACCAAAACGAACCGCGCCACACCGTGCGCGACTCCAACCTGGCACCCGAACCGAAGACATTTTTGTGTGGAAATTCGTGCTCGGCAAAGGACCGTTTGTTCCGGAAAGAGGGGGAAAAAAGCGTGGTTTGTGCCACAACCAAGCGCTACGATCAAACGCGGCATTCTTCGCCCGGAACATCACGCAGCCGCTGCTGCGGTGACCGTCACCCGAGCCTGGCCGGCAGCCGGCCCTACAAGACAGAATGTTTCTCGACGGGGATGCTCAGCTCCTTGGCTGCCGACTCGTCCAGGAACCAGTGCAGCTGCCCGGAGCGAGGCCGGACACGAGCAGCGGGAAGGGGGTTTTCCTCGTCGCCTTCCAAAATGCGCTGTTGGGAGAGAGGGAGCCGTGTCTCAGCCGAGCGGTCAGGAAAAGGGAACAGCAAACTGCACCTAAAACGCTTTGGGGGTTGACTGAAACCTCTTGATTGCTCCTTCCCGCCCCCACGCCTTGGATTTTCATTAAGAAGACGAACGGTTTGGGTCCAAACCTTTAAAACGGCAGCTTTGCCTTCCCCCGTAGCCACGAACACGACCATCCGCGCGGCATTCAGCACAGGCAGGGTTAACGTTATTCGCTCCGCCGGCGGCTTCGGAGAGTCGGTAATAGCAGCGACTATTTTCTCTTTCTCCTATCGGAGTGGGAAAAAAAAAACCATGAAAAGAGGGGAGAAACCCCCCCCGCCCCCCCGAAGCAGGGGAGCAATCCAGGCTCCGACTCCAAAGGGGGTGAGCGACGGCTGCTGAGGGCGACTGAGGGTCCTCGGCCCTTCCGCATCTCCACCCGGGTCAAGATGTTTCTTGTTTCCCCCCAAAATCCCCCAAATCAGGAGATATTTAAAAGAAACAAGCAGGGGGATGAGTCGACTTCAACAGGTTTTTTTTCCTCCCCGCTGCAGCTTTTTGGACTTCTTTTCCCCTCCTCTCTCTATTTTTCAAACAACGCCCCCCAAAGCAGGAACCGCCGCACAGACGCCACCCGCGAGTCACCGACGAAACCACGGGAGTACCGGCGTCCCCGGGGACGCGGGTGGGAGCCGAACGCCAGCGGCTGAGCTCACCTGGAGCAGGGGGTGGCCGGGGAAGAGGGAGCAGGTGTGTCCGTCCGGCCCGACCCCCAGCACCAGCAAGTCGAAGACGGGCACGTCCTCGCCCGGGAAAGCCTGCGGGGAGGATGGGAGATGGCGGCGGGGCGGGACGGGGCCCTCCTGCGGACCCCCCTCGCCTCCCCCGGGGCCGGTACCTGCCGGAGCTGCGCGGCGTACTCCT
>WAAD01016747.1:22863-79833 GCA_013389945.1 Fregata magnificens
CGGTGCGGGGCCAGGGAGCTGGGCGGGGGATCCGGGGGGGCTCCGCACCCCTTCCCACCGCCGAGCGCTCGCCATCAGCCGTGGGGTCGGTCCATCCCGCCGGATCGATCGGCTTCGTCCGCCCATGGCCGCCCTCTTCACCGGGAAGGTCCTGATGGCCAACCGGGAGCGGGACGAGGTGGAGACGGAGCGGGAGTTGGGCCTGGCGCTGGAGAACAAGGTGCTGCTGCTCTACTTCGGCTCTGGGCAGTGCCCGCGGTGCCGGCAGTTCTCCCCGCTCCTCAAGGATTTCTTCCTGCGGCTGACCGACGAGTTTTACGTGGAACGAGCTTCACAGCTGGTCCTGGTGTACGTGTCCCGCGACGAGACGGAGGAGCAGCAGAGCGCTTTCCTGAGGACCATGCCGAAACGCTGGCTGGCCGTGCCTTTCGGGGACGCCCTCCAAAGGTACGCCCGGGTGAAGTAGCGAGGCAGACTCCGCGCGCTGCAAACGGCCCCTCCGACCGGCCCCGGCTGTATTTTCAGATATTTAGAGTCTTTTCCAGATGTTTCCCCTCGTATTCAGTCCCCGCTGGAGCGGTCGGTGTGGTGCCTTAATGGAAAAAATGTTAAAGCTCTTTGGCTGCACCTATTTACAAAGCAAAAATATTTCCTCTTCCCTCCATCTCGCTTTTTGCCGATATATTTGTATTCCCATTTTATAACGCGCTATTTATAACTCCAAAAGACACGTCAGCCGACCCTCCAGGCAGAACATGTACGGTGAAAGATGGATGCGGCCGGGCGGATTGGAAGCACTCACGTATTTACTGTAACCTCCTTAGCGACAGAACGAGCTGCAATTAATACCAGGAATTATTCCCAGCTCCTTTTGAGGGCAAACTGGAACACGTTAGAATTTCAAGCCTCCCGCTGCTGTTTAACCGCTGCTCGTGTAAAACACGTCCCAGCAGCCGTCCCGCATCTCCCGTACCCCAGGGAGCTGACGGCCAAATCCCCTTCCCCTTTTACTGGCCCCACAGATCCGCACCAGGCTCTAATTACCAACGATGGACAAACGAGCTGGTTACGTTCAGCAAATAGGCTCCGCGTAACTCTGCACCAGGACAGCCGCGGGAATCCTACCAGATGGTGAGGATGAGGAGCGGCGAGGACAGCTACACCCTTCCCAGTTTGAGGTTTCTTCCCCGCCTTTGCCTTGCAGGGAGCTGGAGCTGCGGTTTGCCGTGTCCGAGGTGCCGGCGGTGGTGGTGCTGAAGCCGAACGGGGAGGTGATCGTTGGAAACGCCGTGGAAGAGATCCGGCGCATGGGTCCCGCTTGCTTCCGAAACTGGCAGGAGGCTGCCGAGCTGGTAGACAGAAATTTTCTCTTGGCAGAGGATTTTGATGACTGGACCAGGAGAAGCATCACCGACCCCATCCGCCGCCTCAAGTACAAGCTGGACAAGAAGATGACGGAGGCAAAGAACAAGGAGAGGAAAGAGGAAGGTGAAGAGTCTTCTTAAGGGCTTGGGAGGTTGCGGCTGCACGGGCTGACTTGGCCAGGGACATCCCTCCGGTCCCTGTCCCTATCCGATGTCTCCGCAACATCTCTCTGCATTGTAAAAATCCACTAAAATCACGTTAGTTTTCCAAAAGGTGAATTGTTTTAAGGCAAACGTGCTCTACTCCCACGCACAGCTTTGCATATCTGGAAAATTGGTTAGCGTAATAAGGATATTCCGCCCCGACCAAATTACGTTTCCTTTTTATGACCCGAGGACCTAGCATAGTAAAAATCTCACAATTACTTCTTTGTCATTTATTTACCAAAAAAGTGAGAGGAAAAGTAACTGGTAGAGACCAGCATTCAGCAAATGACTCACTATACAGTTTAAAAAATGGGAATTGCATTTAAAAAAACCCCAAGGCATGCCCAAGCGCTGCTATGGAGGTACGGAGAAGCTGTGGCAAATAACAACAGGAACGGAATCCCTACAATAAGCCGATACAGGGTTTTGGGGTTTTTTTTAGGAGACAGACACCCACGCGCTAAGTGAGCAAGTCCTGAGAAATCTCCCATGTCGCTGCTCACGTTACACTGCTGAAAATTTACGTTTCGGACAAATCCTGCTGAGGAGCAGGTTGCTCCATGACCGTAATTACAACACGCAGCAGCTGCCCCGGTGACCTGCCTCTCCGAGCGCGAGCTGCCTCTCTTTATCTGCTAATCGCGGTTGCCATCTGCTGCCGCGGAGTGCCCAGCGCTGCAGACGGCAGCAATCCGCCGGGAAGCCGAGTCCCATCCCAGGTGGAAGATCTGCCTGTCCTAACCTACCGCAGCAGGCAGCGGACGGGTAAACCACCAGGGCAGCGTGTGTCCCTCGTAAACATTGCTCTGCTTCGTCCTTTCAAATTGGACGGATTTGTACGGAGCCGACGCTCTGAACGGCTGAGAGGGGCCACGCTCTGGAGCCACAAATCTCGTTTACGGAGCTTGCGGGGAATCCTGCTGCGCGTGTCCCCCGCTTTCCGTAATCGAGGGGTCTGAAAAGCAGGAGAAGGGGGGAAGGCACCACTCGTTTGCTCGTTTCTGGTCCCCTGTTCTCCACTGCATCACCGGGGGTGTGAGCGGAGGATTTCCAAAAGCTTTGCTGGAACCACGAAGGATCGGGGAAGGAAAGCGCATGTTGAAGACAGACAGAGAGGCCGTGCAAGGCCGGCTTGTTCAACTTGTTTTCTCACTTAATCCTCCCTCTCTTCACCTAGCAAGTCTGACCGGTAGACGAGGGATGGAGGAGAAGTCCTACAAGATAAACGGTTGGGAGGGACTCCGGCGGAACAAGAAGGGCGCTTCCTTCAGGATGCTCCCTGGTGCATGGGCGCTGCGTGAAAAGGCACAAAGAAAACCCAAAAGTGCTTTCAGGTGACGTGCCTGCTGGAGGAGCGAAGCTGTGCTGGCTGGTGGTCACTAATGAAGCAATCTTCCATTGACCTCGGGCAACGTCCAGCAGTTAGTACGCCTGTATTTAAAAAAGAAGTTATGAATCACAAATTGGGAACCTGGAGCGATGGGAGGGAGGCAAAGGGCAACATCTTCACCTGTTATTAACTGGCAGTCAGGTGCTTCCTCTCGTCCCCGCAGACCTTTGATGTCAATAAAAGGACGCTCTCCACCTGAATTTATGAAACTTCAAAAATACTAAATGTTGGCTTTTACCAGCCCTACCCTTTTTTTTTTTTTTTTTTTTTTTTAAACCACCCTATTTTCCTCTGTTCAAAACCGAAAGTTGCCCTTTTCTCGGTTGTGTGGAAGAACAACAGGCCAAGGACGGGCCGCTGAGCGACAGTGAAAAGTGAATCTGCCGGCACGGGAAAGTGCTGCTGTGCTAACATCATCATCGCCGTAACGAGAAACGAGTGCTTTAGTTCCTCTTCTTGATTTTCTGGATTTTTTTTTTTCCCCAGTAGAAGCAGCCATAATGCTTGTGAGCATACTTTAGACAAAAGTGTGAGATGGAGCCGCTCTTTTCTTATAAGTAATAAAGCTTGGCAATACGGGGGAAGCCAAGAAAGCAAACTCTACATGCTGCGTGTGAGCAAGAGTCACTCTGCAGATCTGAGAACAAGGGGAGGCAGCACCGGCAGATGCTCTACCTGGGGAGTGAAGGCAGTATTGCTCTTCATGCTGGCTGTGAGGAAGAGAAAAATGCTACAGACGGACAGCCACAAACATTATTTCTCCATCTCAAGTTCCATCAGAGATGAAAATCCTCCCGATGGATGCACTGCACGGCGCTGTTAGGACGTTTAGCTCTGCTTTCATGCGTGGGGCTTATGATTTATATGTATAGAACATAGAACAAAGGGCATTTGAATGCTTAGGGCAGTATCTAAGCACCCTTTAGTGCAAATAATCCATTTCCGATATATTTACTTTTTCAAACGCGCTACCTGACGGTTGGTCTGCGTAATTCTTGCTTTACCTTTTCCCTATGTCACACAATCTCCTCACAAAGAGCCTTGCTGTTCTGTAAAAATAAAATACACTGATGCACGCGGAATCACCAAGATGCTTCACAACTTTCAGACAGCACAGAGTTAACGAAAGCCGGGTAGGAGGATGGGTCTGATCCAGTAGATAGCCTGGGAAGTGAGTAATTTCACAGCTCCCAAGAGGAATGTGGAAAATCCACACAGCCTGACACCTGTCTGAGGTTGCAGACTCATCCCACGCAGACTGCACGTAGCGTCGCTTCCCGCAGCAGAGGCACGGGGCAGCCCGGCGGAGGTTCGGGAGCGCAGCTGCACCGGGACACCGGCAACGGCTCGATTTTCTGGTTTCACCGGCAAACACCAAGATGCCGCGGTACTTCGGATAAACTGAGAGGTTTCTCACGAGAGGCGATGGCTTTTTCCTCATCCGCGTTTTAGCTGAGGAAGGACAATGAAAGAGATGGAAGACATTCTCTACAGCTCGGCTAGACCAATGTTTCTGCTTGCAGATAATGTTATGGTAAATAAGAGAGACCGATACGGAAATGCAGCGCTACTGCATATGGATATTCGGGGCTTGTTTTTGATATCCAAGCCTTGCTAAGAAAAAGGTTCCTAAACTTGGGTTTCCATTTGCTGGAAAGGGTGCAAAGACACTCGATAATGAAAACTTACTTCAGTCATTTCTCAGAAAACACTGGCTGCAACTCTACTGAATTAGAAAATGAATAAATGCTGAGAGCATGAGACTTCATCCCATACCTTCCATTTTTTTCCGAGTGTTTTGTCTCGCGTCTCCAGTTGCTTTTGCAGAATGCTGCTTCTCCTCCTTTCAATGAGGGGGAGCCGTGCTCACGGCCCGCGGGACCTCGGAGGTGTGCACCCAAAAACATAGCCTGAGAAAAAGGCTCACCCACCGGGCTCAGGAAAGCTCTGCAGCGGGTGCTCCACCTCGCCATGAATGGGCCGGGAGCCCAGGAGAGTGCCGGTCATGCTCGGATCGCAGGCGGATCGCCAGGCAGACGCCTTCCGCCCGGCCACGAGCCCGATGCCGGATGCCTGGCTGCTGCCTGGGCTTCGATCCAGAGCCCTGCCCCCGGCGATCGTGCCGGCCGCGTAGACCTCACGGCCGGCGAGGTGCTCCGCGTCACCAAACACCTGAGGAACATCGACAGGAAATTTCAGAACTTCCGCGAGCTCTTCCGAAAAGGTAAATATTTTTCAATCCACTTACTTGCTTACCAAACAAGCAGATTACGTTCAGCAAAAGCGATCCTGTCTCATTCTTGCTGCATTATTTATTTAAAATGATGAATTTAGACAGCCCTCAGACAATTCAGAGTGGCTTCTCGCTGCGCAGGTATTTAATTATGCAAACATCTTTTCCTATAATGAATTGCATCAATAGATAAAATTTCAGAGCACTTAACCATCTAGGTGCACAGGTTTCCTCCAAAAGCGATGCAAAACCGTGTTAAGTGCTATTGACGGCACCGGCAATTACTCACCAGTGAGTTAAACTGGCTCGAAGAAAGGGCGCCTGTGGTGACCCTCGAGAGAGAACCGGGATTCATCACCGGGAAGGAGTCCGAATGTCATGAGTCGAAGCTGGTGGTGCTCTGGGTGGTGGTGGGAGCCCAAGCGTGTCTCACAGCCTGGAAACGTGCTCCAGCAGAAGTGCCATGCCATCCTGTCCAGCACGCCGGCACCTTCCCCCTCTCCCCTCCTTTTTCCCAGGATGGCCTCCGTACTTGCAGGACACTCTCCGGGCTGGAGCCAAGTGAATGGATCTCAACTGAGAATTAAAAAAACAGTTATCACAGGCTCAGTGCTGCTCTAGAAACCTTGCGCAGCACGGCAGCAGTAACAAAATGCCTTAAACTACTTGCTGGAACAAGAAATCTCCTGGAGATGTGCCACCCCCTCCACCGAGGCATCCGGAGTTCCCTGTGATCCTGGTCTCCCCACCCACGGCTGCAAGCTGTAGCTCTAGGTCACGGTGACTGCCTTACTCCAGGCACGCCGAACAAGTTGGGTTGGCCACACTTCTCGAGCAAACTTGTAACTGCGGTGGTGCTTTTAGCTTTGCAAGATGTTCGCTTTTAACAGCCCCCAAACAATGCCGGCTGCACATGGAAATTAGACCTGCCTGGGCTGGTTCTTTTCCCAAGCATCCTTCCGAGCGCTCAGCTTGGGCCTGCGTTTTTCCTCTTGGAGGCTGGCCTTTGGGTGTAAAGACACCAAGATACACGATGCCTCTGCGGCAGGAAGCGGGGACGTCCATCGCTTGGGCTCGTGGAGTAGAACCCAGACAAAAGGCAGCGTGGAGCCTCATCGAGGGTCCTGGCCCTGGTGACTAAGGACTGGGCAATTTCCACATCCATCCCATCGCTGCGTGTGGGTTTTTTGCTTGCTTCGGTCTTCAGAGTTTGTTATTTGCTGTTTCACACAGAACTTGAGTATTTAGGGACAGCCGGGTACCTGTACCACCGTGCTTATCCTGAGAGAGGGGAGGATGAGAGTTTATGCGTGCAAAAAAATTGTAATTTTTCCCCTTCTTAATTTTAGGAGAAGTTATTTCAGCTTCTGTTGAAGCCAAAGTGGCAGACTTACTGCAAGCCATCTCCTCCTTCCTGAACACATATCCTGCTTTGACCGGGGATGCCATCCAGCCTGCCGTAGCAACCCTTATCGCCAATATCAATGGTAAATCCATAAACTTAGAGAACCTAACGAGCGCTGTAGTTACTGCCCTCTCTGCTCAGCGGTGATGGAAAGCTTCCACACCGGGCTCAGCACAGACACACACGGGTGTCCATGTGCGTGGAAAGCACACGTCACTACCGAAGCTGAGCCGAAGTCAGAGATCAAGGCTTATTCATATCCAGATCCCATCGTTAGGGAAGACAGTGCTTTTACGAGGCATGAAAGCAAGATAAAGGCTTAGACGGGAGAGCCTTTCCGTTTTGGTTGGCAATTGTGCTGGCAAACTGCGCCTATCTGTCTGTTTTCCACTAATAAAGACACGTTGCGTTCGGATGGTGAAATCAAGGAACGGAAACGCGAGGCCCCGGGGAGCCGTTCTTGGCTCGCTTACGTCTGTTGGAGCGAGCAGGCGTGTGTCAGGACTTCTCTCGGTGCTGAATTCCTGTATAGCCCCGTGCAAAATGTTTTCACGCGTTTGCTTGTCAGTGCGTGGCAGGGGGGTAGAATTAGACTGACCCACAGAACGGTTGTGAGAGCTCGTTTACACGGCCCTTGGAGGTCTGCAGGTGCCACGCACTAATGAGGAAAGCCTTAACAGCCTCTAGGAGGGAAGGGTAATGTCCTACGCCACGCTGACCTTCTTGGTTTGATGGTTTGAATATGAATCCTTCACGCTCTTTCTAGCCCTGTTTTGCACGTTACTGTCTTGGGTGCTCAGATATACTTAAATCTAGTGGAAAAGCCTCACCTGAAAACTAGTCTCAGCCTCCTCAGAAGAAAAGCATGGCGGTTCCTGGCCTTTGTTTTGGGGGTCAGATGGGCTTCAAGAGGAAGCACTGAACGTCCCGTCCCAATATTCTGTGTATGAGCAGAGCCAGGACCGGCACGAGGCTCTCAGCAGGGAGCTGGAAGGAAGGAAAGTGCACTAACCACACCGCCTCTTTCACCCCCGGTTCCTTTCCTCCCCTGCCTTCAAAAGGCTTGCCGATGTGAAAATATGTTTGCCTTATAAAATAGCAGTGGTTACGTAAAGGGAAGTTTAATGAGACCTCATAGGGGGCTGCTCCTGTGTATTGTCTGCAGTAACTTGCCATTGGGCTTGCTCTAAAATAGTAATTTAAAAAAAATATTCGTCTGTTAGAAACACAGGAGGAGTTTGCAGGCTGTGCTGGAGGAGCTCAGTGTCCGTAGAGCGGCCGAAGCAGCTTTCTGCTCCACAATCAGTGCCCATCTGACTGCCCCGGCAAGCGGTGAGACCGCTGCTACAGCTTGCCTCCGGTTAGAGGGCCGCGTTATTACGCTGTATACAGCCCTGGGTTACCTTAGAAGATGGGCCATTTCTCAGGAATTCCCGTACTTCCCTTTTATGAGCCTCTGATCTGCAAAAGAAAGTTTAGGGTTTTACCATCTCCACTTTTACACACACCCACCCCCCACCCCCCCCCCACACAAAAAAAAAAAAAACCCCCCCCCCCCCCCCAAAAAAAAAAAAAGAAAAACCCAACCAAAAAAGGACATACTCCTTCAGCAAGAACGTCTAGGCCACAGTCTGATGAGACTGGGAATTGGGATCCTGAGTTATGTTTCTGGTAAATAAGGAGCCACACCCCTTGCTTTGTGTTAGCGTTTATTAGCTTTTTTTTTTTTTTTAAATATAATTAATTGGAGGGGTGTTGCTGTACTATGTTGCAATCCTTTCGGCTATAAATGCCTTTACGCTAGAAAACCCACTTTTTATAGCACTTACCCGTAAATAAAGCACTCTGTAAACAGGGCATGATAATTACACCAAACATAGCTATAATTATACCGATTTGAACATACAAAACTGAGACACAAGCTAGGGAAGATTTGATAGGAGAAACTCATCCTGCCGACCCCTCTGCTGATCCCAGCAGTGCTGCGCCATCGTTACACACCCCAATTTTCTTGATCTCTTTTTTAAAGAGTCAGCCGTTACCTCCGGAGCCCGAGCAGAAACCATTGGAGTTCCCACGAGCCGCATTCACTTGAGCCCGAAACATTCCTCCCTGAAAGCAGTAACTCTGAGATTCTAGGATTTCTTTTAAATTAAACAAGCGTTAATGACAGAAAGGTCAGCGGGATCGTAACCCTGACTTGTGCCTGGCTGTAGTCGGTGTGACAGAAGAGCCTGTGGATTTGCCTGGTGGCGCAACTGCGGGGAGACATTTCACAGCAGAATTTTAGCAGCATTACTTGAGTCTTCAGCAGATGCTGAGGAACGGGAAGCTGCTTTTTGGGAGCCCAGAGCCCCAAGCATACTTTTAGGTTGCATTAAAAAAACCATAGTTTTTTTTAATTATTCATGATTTTTATTAAAAATTAATAGCTTCACTGCTGAGCACAAGTTTGTTGACCGTCCCATTTTTGCTGTCCGTTTCTCTCATATTTGCAGAAGAAAAAGTTGACTGCAATTTCTGCTCACTTCAGTCTATAGTCTTTGAATAAATGTTTTCTATTTCCCGTTTCATCACCACAGTTTCATCATTAAGTCACCACCAGTATTCTGAAACTGAAGGCAAAATTCACCCATTTTAAAGACGGCAACGCTAGCTATGTGCTTGCGGCCAGTAAATCAATTGCTTGTGAGCTGGAGCATCTAGTCCAGCACGAGGGGCAAGCAGATGTAACGCTTACATCCCAGTCAACCACCTGGAGAACGCTCCCAGGCTGAAAAACATCTTGACGCAAGCGAGAGACTTTGCCCTAGCTCATCAACAACCTACAAAAAAAATAAAAATCAAGACTTGCTTTTATTTAAGAAACAAACCCTCAGACGTTTAGATTCTGGTTTTGCTGAGCAGAAGTGGAGAAGGGCTGTGATCTCCGAGAAGGCTCCGTTACCCCCACACACCGGCAAAGAGAGCAGAGGAACGGTGACTCGGGCAAGGACCGCTGCTGGCTCATCCCTGCCCGAGATGCTCATCCTTTCCCTTCTTCTGTCCCCCTTGTAACCTCACAGCCCTTTCCCCTCACCACCGGCAGTTTCTCAGTGTTTGTTCAGTATATTTGGAAGCACGGGTGTTTCTTGGGAAGCGGAGAGCGCTCTCCAAGTAGAAGAGCTGGGGCTGCTGCGATAGCCGCAAGCCCCGAAGCCAGGAGGACTCAGAAACGGTCCCTTCTTTGCTATTTACCAAGACACATCTGAGTTATGCAAATTGCATGATCAAACAAATGTACGCTGCACACTGTTTCCTGACACGGAAGCGTGTCTGCAGGAAGCAGATTTGGCTACAGCAGCCGCACTCACCGACGGGCACTTCTGCCAGTTATTTCGGGGAGGTCTTCACATGCAGCTGTCATGGGCCTCTGGATACCTTCTTCACATCTGATCTGACCAAGAATTTGTGTTTTACTTAATTCAGCTGTGATTCAAAGCTGGGTAATTTGGGATTCTGCTGCTTTCAGACCAAGACACTGAAGATTCAGCCATGGGAGACCCAGAACCAAATGGTATGTGATGGCATTTGAAACAACCTTTTATACTGTTTGTAGCGTAAGCTTTTGGGGCACGATAGGACGTAGGACACCGATCAGCCTGTGAGCCGCCTAGGAAACATGGGTGCCAGAAAACAGCTGTAAGTTCCTCTGGGGTTTCCATGAAGACTCTTCAGTTCTCTGAGTCTCTCTCTGACAGATGAAATTATTTGATGCATTTGTACCGGAGATTGACTTAAGTAAGAGGAAAGGGTGTAACACCCTTTTTCAGGAGGCAGAAGGTGCAGCCTTTTCTCTTAAGAGACTGGAAGTACATAGCGCTGGTACTTGCATAGCATCAGCTCAAGTCCCTCTGACTAAAATGTGCTCTAAGTCCTTGTTCTCAAAGATGACAACCTTAATTATGAACATAATCAGTCTGAATTGGAGTAACACTTACCGATCGAGCATCTAAGAGGTCTCTGTACCACCTGAGAGCACGAACCCCTCCTGCCAGAGCCCCATCTTCAACAGGGGCCAGTCCCTGGCGCTTCAGAGAGGTGAAAAAAAAAAAAATCCCACTGTCTCTGTAATCAAGGAAACACAGCAAGCAGCATTACGCCTTTCCCTGCTGTCACGTTCAAATGCATCATTATCCCTGTAGCTAGAAAACTATTTCAGCTTGCCTTTCAGCAGCTGGACCTTGCCATGCCTTTGTCATGAAAATCGAAAACCCATTAGCAGAATTTCTATAGCTCACGATCATACGCGGGGATAGCTAAGGGATGTCTCGGTGTCTTTGATAAACTGAATAAGCTGAGCTTGTTTGGAAACTGTGAGACTAGTTTTCTGCCCACTCTTGCCCTACAGAGCGCTTTTGTATCTGCAGCAACGTCTGCACACCCCTTGTCACAACCGACACTAACATCTAACGTGCTTATCATCCAGCGTTGCTTGCGGAGGCAGAAGCAGAGCCTGTTTCTGCTCTGTGTTCCCCTTTTGTACGTACCCAGAGCTTGCAGAGGTCCTCTTTCCGCAGCATTGCATGTGAAGCTCGTGTTAGGCAACTACCCCTTGTGTCCATCTCTGCTTTTCAGGGCAGAGACTCCCAGCCTGGCGACGTGACACCTGCACCTAGTTTGTGGCTGTTCGGCTATATGCTGCAGTGGAAGCATAACCATTTCTGAGGCCACTTAGAGACGCTGTAATAAACAGCTGCCCTTCTTCTTGGCCTACAATCTTGGTCTCACCAAGCACTTTACCAGGAGAGATGACGATACAAGTCCGATCACCCAATAAACCCAGCAAAAAGCAGGAATCTGTTTCTGAGATCCCTCTAGAAACAACCCCATACGTTGCTTAAAGATGTATTTTTAGGTTTGTCAGTGAAACAGTTTTTAACCAAGAATGCCCCCCAGAACGTGTCACGGCTGTAAGAGTCAAAAAGTCACAGGAGGTTTATCTGACAGCTCTTTTGCTAAACCAAAATGACTGTTGTTGGTTTTGTTCAGTCTTATGTTTTAGCCAGTAAGTGTCCTAGATTCATCCTTCTCTTGCTAATTGGGAGGTCCTTTCCAGTACTGGAAGCATCTGCTGTGCTTCACTGCCAGTCTAAATTCTTCTTCTAATTAATACTGAAGAAGCAAGCAGCCAGAAGTTTAATGTAGTTGTACTTCTCTTACTTACAAAGCAGGGTTTAAGTAATTAATAGGGGCTGTTATCTATCAAGACAAGTCTGTTTTCCTAATATTTTCCTCTAAAGCTGGCAACTACCTCATTTTTATTTTGCAAACTAAGGTACCTGCGCTCAGTTTCTGCTGTCAGACATCTCAGAAGCATTTGCAGCGTGCACACCTTCTTTTTCAGTGAATTGATGTATTAAGTGGAAATTCTCCTTTCCCCCTCCACGACATGTTTCCTTAATCCCCTCGTTAATACATACTGCTATTTAAGACGTCTGACCTTGCTAGTATTTCCTGTCAGTTGTGGGTGATCGCATTGTTTGGTAGCGGTTCCGACCTCCTCAAAAATGAGCTGATTTGTAAATTCAGTTTTTTTGCCAGGGCCTTTGTTCCACTGAGGCAGGAAGAGAAGATGAGAAATCAGAGGGACAGATGGGAAGTGGTCTTGGTTTTGCAAAACCGTTGTCAAGGAGCTTGGATTATTTTGTTCCAAAACTCAGATAGACTCAGATGCTGATCTAGGCAGCGGGAGCAGCGTCCTTTGCTGCTAGCCATAACCGGAATCTCACTGAGGGATGTCTTGGTTAAAGAGGAAGGATTTCACACAGGAGTGGCGGACGACAATTTCAGAGTTTTCAGGCTTATTTGGCCTAATTTGGTTCGAACCACGTCGTGGCTGAGCAAGCAGGGGATTTTACACAGATGCTGCTGAGAAGTGAGTCCTTTTATGCAGAAACGGGAGATTTACCCCGGTGGAAAAATTCAGATGTTGTGTTGCAAAGTGCAAGACCGAGCGCAGAGAAGAGGAAGGCGCTACTGGGAACAGGCTTGTGATACCGAGGTTTGGCAGCGGTGCCACGCCGAATTAGGGTTTTAGACATTTACCTCATTTCACGGTAGCTGTGGCTGAAAGGGAAGTGATGCTTCTGCTGAACGGCAGAACAAGAGCTTCTCCTGCTAAAAATATCCTCGACACTCTGCACACCCACCACTGTGGGAGCTTGCTCTCCCCGTAACGGCAGCAAAAGGCAGAGAAGGGCGGTGAGCTTTCCAGAAGGTAGATGATGCAGGTGAGATGACAGTTTGGTCCATCCAAGGATGGGGCAGGACTTTGCACAACAGCTGGCCCACCCCGCTGCGAGCGTTGGCCATGCAGAGATGCTCTCCTTCAGGGTGCAGGTCTAGTGCCAACGCTGGAAGAGGTTTCTGCTGGAATTGTCTAAGATAAGGAAGAATAAGGATAAGCTGTCCTTCAAGAAACATAGATGGTTTTTAATCTCCAGAAGAGTTAGTTTCTAGATCAGCCTTCCAGTTGTCATTAGGTTGTCCAGTAAGATAACTGGTTTTAAATTGAAGCGTCCGTTTGTAAATAAGGCTGCAGAGTCGTAGTGAATGGACAAAGGACTGAGCTGGAGTCTCTTCGGGGCCTGTGGTCCTACATCCCAGCACTGCAGCAGATGCTCTGCTACCTAATCCTCACTGGTCGAGGCAAAGGGCTTTCATCAGGATTTGAAATATGAATTAGTTTATGGCTATTTATGGAGCCTCTGCAAGCCTGCCAGGCACAGGGGCTCCATTTTTCCTTCCAGTACAGGAAAACGTATGCAGATGTTTACATATTTAGCAAGCGGGCAATCAAGAGCGCACGGTTCATCAGGAAGGGACACCTCGAAGGCGTCCGACGGACGGCTGACTGATGACAGCTGTGAATGACAAGCAATACATTCGAGGCAATCCATTTCCCTGATGAGATACATGAGGGACATGAACTGTTTGGCCCAGACCTGCACGTGCCAAAGCGCCGCTCAAAAGATTTCAAATAGGTGGGACAAATTGGTGCTGCTCCTGAATGACAGAGGGGCTGCGTACAGGGAAGCACATGTTTAAACTTGGGAGAATGCAGCTGATAACACCAGCTGCAGCAAGGCTCGGAAAGCTTTTCATGTCCAATTTTTCCACCTTCCTACTTTTATAGTGTTACATACAATATTATCTTAGTGGGATGAAGCAAAAGGCTTGTGAGAACCTGAGGTTCTTGCTTATCTTACGGCATCTCACAATAGCTGCTTTCAAAAGCAGAATGTTTCATTTTGCCCATCACCAGCGCTGCTCAAGTTGAGTCACTTCTTCCTGTTGTACAATCCTCTGTAGTAGTAAACAAGAGAAATTAAAGATGTCCGTCTGCTCAAAGTAACAAGAGTAGTTAGGATTCAAATTCAATTAGTATGCCTTGGATTTGTTACGTCTTGGATTGTGAACAATTTGTCTCTCTTCCAGAAAAACCAGAACGAGATGTTTGCTAAACTGCCTGTCTCGGGTCACCCACGGAGTGCAAAGTGTTGATCTATCATGATGAAGCAGGACAGTTTGCAGTTCTCCATTAGCATCATTGGCGCTTTTCAAATCCCTTCCCCAGGTCCCCCAAGCGTGGCAGGCCATTCCGAGTGGCTCCTTGCAGTGCCTGCAGTGGTTTATGGTTAAAAAAACCAAGCGTGTCTTCACACATTTTCAGTGTCTCATTCCACTTTGGAGTAAAACGTTCAGAAAACTTTTGAAGAACAAGGCCAGCATAAATCTTAATTATTTGCTCAGCAAAAGCAAGTAAGCGAGGAGCCTTCCCAGCTTATTTCTTGATGCAGAAGGGAACACGGCATCTGGCCCGTGCTGCTCAGCGCTGATTGCGAGTGGAAGCGTGGCTTTGGTGTCCCACCCAGCTTTCTTCACAGTAATTTCTATTTTTTAAGCTGATGATGGGTTGACGTTCACAACTTGGACGCTGTAGCTATATGATTGCCAGAGAGCACTCTCGTTTGACACCAAACAAGGAGCTTTGTGGAACAAAATCCCTAGTACTTCCCCATCTTTCTTTTAATTATATGTTCTCTCTTTTCTTTGCATTGTCTGATGTCTTTATAGAGTAAAAAAGATACATATGCATATGTACACGCTTACAGTCTCCCTTATTTCCCGTACAGACAAGCCAGTCTTGCGCTCTTCTGCACCATTTTGGCTGGAAGGGTGGAAGATGACCAGGATCGTACCGCTCCTCCGGCGGGTGCCCAGTAGCTGGGTCTTCCCCTGCGTGCTGGGAGTCTCCCCGGAGCGATCGGCCTCTCGCAGAGGCGACGTGGCTCTGCAAGTCTGGGGTCAGCAACGGTGCGGTGCTGTCCACTTAGCCTGCCACCTCGCTCAACGACAGGCCAGCTCCTAATCAAAACCTGGCTTGAAAATCTGTATTTTTCAGGACTGAGACAAGGCCCAGGAGTAGCTATAACTAAATGAGACACAAACTGACTTTTCTAACAAGCATCATTTGAGCAACATTTGCAAGCACTTGCTGCTCACTGTCAAAAACTCGACTATCAGTGAAGCAACTCTAGATTTAGGTCAACCACATCCTGTTTCCTGGAATATCAAAAGAACAAAGAAGAGTGAAGTTTTCTTTTGTTTTTTACCAATTGTGCCCAGTTTCATATTTTAAAATTTTTCCTTTTGTTTTTTGTTTTTTTTTTTCCCCAGCAACTCTCAGCCTGAGTCAATTTTAGTTTCAGCCCTCAGTGACAAACACATGACAGAGTGGAAAGTGAGAGTAACAGCATCACTAACCCCACGTAAAACACAAGTGCTCGCCTCCACCCTGCTCCACGTGCAGCCGCGGGCAGAATATGCTTAGAGCCTACAGAGACGCGTGGCAGGAGTGCATCGCCCCTCAAGTGGGGACAGGCCCCTTTTCTATTTTTTATGCCCAATAATTTGGGCCCGCCGGGGACTGAATGAGATGCGGGATTTTGTAGTGTAGATTATCACCATAAACAGGCACGTGTAATGTTGAGAAATGGTCCCTGCACATAAAACATTGCGACATACACACACGATGCAGAAGGAACAGGCAGCTTCCGCAACACAGCCCGGCCCACGCACCACTGGACTGCAGGAATGCCTGCCGCTTCCCATGTGCGTGGCTCTGCCGACGCACGTTGCACGGCGTGCACGCGGGTTTGATGGAGGCGCAGGGCATGCTGCCGCATCCTGTGAGCCCCTCCATCGGGTCTGCCAGCACCGAACTCAGGACAGCAGCATGACTCCAGCTCAGAGTGGCTACGAGCCCTAAAATCGGCTTAGATGTCTCCCCTGGACATCCGCAGACTCGTTTTCTGAGGGTTCTGCCCAAAGAACCTTGACAAATTTACTGTTATCCAAGTTTTCCTTTGAATCCCATCCCACCCTCGGCCTCACCTTGCTGGGCTTTGCCAGACCATCGCAGTTTGTCACTTCCCTGTGAATCCGTGCGGGGCAGCGGGGCTCAGCCTCGCTCCCAAGCATCTCTAGAAACCGTCCTGTCAACCACAGGGAGCTTTGGGTCAGGCGCTTCAGTGAAATCATTTCTTCTCCAACTCCAGGTCTCGACAATCAAGAGAGGACACCTGAAAATAGGAAGCGGTACAGCGAGATATTCCGGAGCCTGGATGCCATAGAAATCTCCATTGGAAATGCGTACGTAGAGAAACGGGGCTGAGCTAGTTTTCTGGGTCTTTGCGACCTTCATTTATTTAATCGTGTTCCGTTTCATTGTACAGGACGGTTGATATGTTCATTGGTGATGCTGATGGCACTGACGACACAGACCTGACCACAGAAAGAGAGGTCATTCCGGTAGGCAAAGAATGAGATCCATTTTGTTAAAGAAATTACCGATGTCCATTGCCAAAGTGCATGATTCTATGTTATTAAAATTGGTTTTTTGGGTGATCATCTGAAAAAAAAAATAGTTACAGCTCTTACTTGAATAGAGAGAAAAGAACTGTACAACACTCGGTTAGAGCAGCGATGGAGGTGGCAACAGAGCAGATAATATTTAGTGGAAACATTTAGGCACTTACCATTTGGATTTGTATTTTTCTGAAAAACAAGATGTGGAAATTGCTGGTTTAAGGTCTGCGTGCTGAGAAAAAGATCAGACAAGACAGCAAACCCAAAATACATTTCAGAGGCATGCATCAAAAATCTCTAAAATTTTGGCCTTAAGAAACAGAAGACCATCAAAATAGAACTTAATGTTTTTTCGCTTGCTTTGGGCAGTGTGGGACTTTTGGGGATAATCAGCCTCATTTCATGCTTTTCTGTACAAACAAAGGGGCTAGGAACTCTAATTTTTCTGACAGTGACTGTTCTCATGTAATCGTATTATCCCACGAGCTAAACTTAACAATAAAAATCAAATATTTTGTGATTTATAGTAAAACAAGAGCTGCCGGCATTCAGTCTTGCAGCCCTTTTCCAGCCTTCATCTCTCTGCCTTAATGATGTGTTTCCTCCGTCGTTCCGTTTGTAGCAGGCGCTTGTACCACGCTACCTTCCCTCTGTCAAATCTCAGCCTACTATTTTAACTGCGCTGGGTTGCTTAGCTAAGCAAAATCAGCACTCCAGCCGGCCTTTTTGAAAAATCCTCCAAATTTCTGAATACTCATTTTTCTTTCACCATTTTCCTCTTTTTTTTTTTTTTTTTCTCCCTTTTCCTCCCCACAGTTGAGCGAAAGCTTCTGCAAGAGCAAACCCAGTTCAGAGAGGCAAGTGCAGGCAGACATAACAGGTAACATTTCTAATTAAAAATCAAAGATGTGACATGAGAACACTTAGTCAATCACCTGGCAACGGTCCTGGCAGCCTCTAATGATGCAGATGAATAATGCCGGTGTCTCTGCTGGCATCAGGCTTGGGCTGAGCTCGGGCTGACGGCCAACAAGGATGCGGATGCCTGTTTGAGCTCAGTAGTCCCGCTGCTCCCTCCAGCATGCGGATCTTCCCCTGTTCATCCCCGCACACCTCGTTAAGGAGCTTCTCACGAGGTCTTGATTTCTAAATACCGAGACATCAATTCCCAAAGGTCTGCCGGTTTTAAGCACAGTAAAGATCAACCCAGTGAAACTTGGGATACTCTGAAGCACTTTGTTGCCCGCTGGGAGGATTCTCACCAGCTCTGTGCTTGTCGCCGGCATCACAAAGTGCAAGATAAAATTGTTTTTTCTTCATATAAAGTCCCTATGAAGAAAAAAAGACATTTCTAAGCTGCTTTCTCACAGATTTCAGCTTGAAATGTGTTCAGATATGCTCACTGCAGCATGATGGATCTGTCTTAGGTTCCACCAAGGAACAAGAATCCTTCCTGCAACTCCCCAGTAACGCACGAGGTCCTTCACTTTTGGTTTTCAAAACAAATTAAATCTAAATATTTAATTAAAAGTAGGGGGCAGAGGAATATACCTGCGCAATTTGCCTGGAACTTGTGTGGTTCCACGGGTGGGACAGGGTGGGGTCGCCGTGAAGTAGATCGTGACGACATTGTTCAGTGAAAGACCTTTTTTATGGCTGTTATCCAAGTATTTCACAGCACCAACTCTTGAGACTCCAGTTTTGCCTTGGGGGAAGCCTCTGCCCGTCAGCCAGAGCTGTTCCGAACCTGGATTTATTCTGTTGCAGTTCAGGAGGCAGACGAAATGCTGATAAAATGTGAAGGTGGCATTGACGCAGCCCTCGAATATGCCAAAATGTGGTGTAAATATGTCAAAGAGCTGCTCAGCTGGATTGAAAAACGTCTGAGCTACGGTGAGTCTGTGCACAGAAGCGGCTGGGAGTCCGTACACTTTTCAATAGCTTCTGGGTTTTTAAAATGATAGCCAAGAACACACAGTTGCAAGCAAAAGTATACCAGTGAGAAACTGGCCAAACACCAACCCTTTTAGTTGCTTTTGCCTGAAGATAAAGACACGGAGTCGGAATTTCTTCTTCCCTCAACGATCCGAATTGACTGGAATGACCTCTGGCTTTGACAAACCCCCCTCCGTGACCATGAGTCTGGTGTCTAATCCACTCTGCTCTTTTACAGAGACAGAGTTTGCCAAAGGGATGGTGAAAATAGCAGAATCGGGACGAAATGCCATCTTCCAACAGGTACGGGTCCTTGCGATGTTCCTGCTTCACTGCACGGGGTTCCCTTCGGAGGAGGAGCAAACTGAGGCTGTCTGCACACATGAACTGCTTGTAGAGTCCAGCTTAAGCAAATATGCCTCCAAAACCCCTCCTAAAACTCTCAGTATTGGAACGGTTCCTTTTTTTCCTTCTAACACAGAGTCATTATTTGGAAAATGAGATAGAAGGATGAGCTGGCAAGGAGTCAGCGCAATACTGCCCAGAATAAGAGCTCTTCTGCTTCCAGCATCCTGCTGTGTTGTCTGAAATACCCCCCCTCGTTTAATCCACGCAGACACTCTCACCTTTCTGTAATAGACCTTGGTGATGGCTACCAAAAGCTCTTTTATTTAGGAAAGCTGCATCATTTTGTATCTGCTTTTTTGGTTTCTGCAGCACAACATGCCTCTTCGGGCGCTCTACACAATGGTCCTGGAACATGACATAAAGGTTGGAAATTCAGCTAGTGAGACTGCAGGATTGCTCCAACAGAAGGAATTCTACCAGGTACCATATTTCTGTGCGGACTAGACAACTTTGCTGAAAAATTAGATGGGAGCATCACAGAGACCTAACAGAAGTGATTTATTCTGGCCCATGGTGGTAGAGGGGACGAAAGAAGGAAACGCACACCGAGTTTAAGGGAAAAAGAGGCGTCTTGCAAGGCTTGCTTCCTAATGTCATGCCCTCATCTGTCAGATACTTTTTCCTGCCTCATGAGGAACTGTTGCCATCCTAACTATTATTCCTCTACAGCCTCTGGCAGCCAAGAAGAATGAAATTGAGAAATGGAGGAAGGAATTCAAAGATCAGTGGACAAAGGAGCAAAAGAGAATGGTAAGAGGCCGATAGAGGGGCCTGAGCTTTATGCCAGTCACAGCTCAAAACACTGAAAACAAATGTTTATGAAGAAGCAGTAACTAAATAACATAATATGCATCCTGCTATTGAATAAAAGTACAAGGGGGGAGTGCTAGCGGCATTCCTGTGCCATCCTGCCTGTGCTACCCACTAGATCCCATCACCTCCCACCAACTGCGGAGGCCAGCAGAGTGAGGATGCAGTTTGGGTTTGCACACGCTGGCACGAGGCTGTCTTCAGCAGAGAGGGATCCCCTGCGACAGCAGGCTCTGTGCCTGCAACCCCCCACCAAAACCAAACGCGCTCTGCTAGCACTTCACCATCAGCCCTTTTCTCCAGCGTTTCCTGCTGGGGAGGAAGATGCTCCTGCGCACCTTGCAGAACGTGATTCAGGATGGCTGGGTCTCTGCTCCGCTGTAGAGGAAACCCAGGGGCTCCCTTAGAGCTCCTGAACTTTGGGAGGAGAGGGAGGGAGAATACTGATGTCCATTTGAACCAAGAGACAGGCACTTTCCTTATAAGCAGAGTACTGCTGTGACTTGTTCCTCCCACTGCCTTGCCGAGCTTCCTAAACCTGTTCCTTTTCCTATTCAAGAATGAATCCTTGTCATCCCTGCGCAAGTCCCGCCTGCAATACGTACAGCGCTGCGAGGAGCTGGAGAAAGCAAAGCACTTGAGTGCCAAGGCGGAGGATGAGTACCAGAGCGCAGCCATCACCAACCCCGGCAGCGCCAACAAGCAGCTGGAGAAGCGACGTCGTTCTTGCGAGGAGGCACAAGCCAAGGTGATGAGTTCAGATCAGGCTGCTGGTATTCCCAGCCATCCCGCGCATCGCGTTACGGCATCTTCCCACCCATCCCGGTGACTTTCTCCTCCTTTGCTCCATATTTCTCATCACGCATAGGTTCAGGAAGCAGAAGCTTTGTACAAGATGTGCATCAGCGATGCCAACTTTCGACGACAAGAACTGGAGAAAGTACGAGCACGGATCGTCTCCCATATTCGGAAGCTCATTTACCAAGGGGACGAGGTGCTGACGTGGGTACGTGCAGTCTCATAATTTCTCCTCTAATCCTCATTTCAGGGAAACTGCTGTTTGGGATAAGACCTCTGGGCTCTTCACCATTTCACTGTTGAACCACCCTATAACTGACCATTCTCAGGCAGGTGAAATTAGGGGAGTGCTCTGGACATTGCTTTGCTACCAACCTACTACAAAAAAAAACCCCTCAGATATATAATCACATTTTCAATTACTACTGCTTTGACGACACAGATATCCACAGAAAAAGTCTAGGGAGAAAAAAATCCTAGAAGCAGTGACAAATAATTTTTATCTGACCGGTTAAGTAGAACTATCAATAAGCAGAAGTGCAGGTAACTGAGTTTGGGCAATGAAAAACTGAAGACTGGTGAATGACTGCGAGATCCAAGGGAGGAAAAAGCACCTGGGCTTTGACTAGCAATGGGTTTTTTTGTTTTCTTTCCCCCATAAGGTCACTTTAAGGATGTTCAAGCAGCGGCAGACTCAGTCAGAACAGATTCCAGTGGGATACCAGTACCTGTCCGAGGTCTGCAAGCCATACAAAGCAGGCGAGAAATACCTGGAATTCATTCAGGCTCTGCAGAAGAAAGACATTCATATGGAAGTGTTTGAGTTCGAGCCGCTCGCTTCCGGAGGGCAGAGGTAAAAAAAAAAAACATGGAAAACTTACATCCTATCTGAAAGGTCAGAAATACATAGTGCACAGAACAACAACAATAAATATAAATGTGTTTAAACACATTGATAAAGTCACTAGCAACACTGCAGCGTTGTGATTGCTAACTACAGAAAAGCCCACAGCCGCAGATGTTAGGATCTTTTCTCTCTGCGTAGCTCCGCTAACAAAGAACAGATCTCTAAAGATGCGCTTGGTTCCTTCTGCCGAGCACAGGACCAACACCAGTAAAATCAGGGCAGCAGTTTTGTACCGCAGCCCTTCAGTTATTTCTACCATTTGCCCAAGATTTGGATCACTCTTTTCTCACGTGGGTGCTGTTTGATTTCTAATTTTTTCCTGCGGATAGGAAAGGTGAAATTGTATTGAACAAATCTGTTTTCCTGGTTTTGTGCAAGTGTTCATTACAGTCGTCTTGAAAACCCAGCTTACACCTGAAAGCTGCCCGAAACAGATGCTTTGTCTCAGGTACCCATAAGGCACCTCGGTGACGCAATGTTGTCCCTTATTCTTCACTGCTGGAAAATTGTTTGCAACCCCTTCTCAGGTCCCCTCCCAGCGGCAAAAAGAAGATGGCATTGCATTACGTCGGACCCTCTTCTGCAGCAAAGGATGCGAGCAGTCCAGAAGATACATCCAGAAAGCAGTTCCCCACAAATGATGAACAGAGTAGGTTGAATTTAATAAAGACGACCCAATTTTCTCTCGAGCCACTGTAGTTTAATTTAGATTAGTAGCCAAAGAGGTGGGAGAGGTTCTCAAATTCTTAGGGCAACGCTTAAGGCTTTGCTCAGACTGGGAGAAAATATTGACAAGTATTTGTGCATTTTCTTGGGAGCTTGGTTTGGACTTCAACCCCACGTTGAAGTATCCCAAGAGCACTCGGGATGGTCTGTCACCGTATCCACCTTCCGCAGGTGCGAACAAATCCCTCTGCAGCGACACAGAAAGCCTCGGTGGGAGCTGTGAATCCCGATCCCTGGACTCTCCCAATTCTAGCCCAGGTGCGAGCCACAGAAATTCTTGCCTAATATTGCCCAAAAGCCTAAAACGGGAATAAAGCCTACGCTGACCCACTTTGTGCGTCATGAGGACGAGAACAGCTGTTTGTATTTTCTCTCTTCTCAAGGAAACTCTAATAGGAAATTGTTGAAAGCTCCATCCACCGGCACCATGTCCTCCTCAGATGATTTTGAAGAGAGAGATTCCTTGCAAACTTTTGAAAATGGTGAGCCACACACATATTTGACTCACAAGGTGGAAACCGTGCTTACGTATCGGTTCCTTTTCACACTTCAATGCTGTTTCCGCAGAAAATGGTACATCCCAGCAGCAGTTTAAGAACATCCTCCTCTCCAGCGCAGCACAGACCCACCGGCTCCGGAAGCTGCGGGGACCATCCAAGTGCAGGGAGTGCGACACTTTCATGGTCAGCGGCTTCGAGTGCGAGGAGGTGAGGGCTAGAAGATGTCATTGCAGATGCCTTGTGCGGGAGCCTGGGGTGACCATCGTCTCGCTGAAGGTCTGCGGGAACGAGGGGCCCCTCTGCACAGTTCTGTGCTTTTTCTTCCTCCACATTACACAAGGCGTGTTTTTCTGTCCTTGAGTAAGCCACCAGCTGCCACTTGCCTGAAACAACCCTCTTGAGGTTGGTGGGACTTTGGTGGTTGAGGGAACAGGAGTCCTCCTCCAAGTTCAGCCACTGCTGCAGTGCTGGACCACAACCAGACCATAACTCGGGGCGGTTCTGCCATTTCAGTGCTGCCTGGCCTGCCACAAGAAGTGCCTCGAGAATCTGCTCATCACCTGCGGCCACAAGAAGTTGCCCAACCGAGTACTTCTCTTTGGCATTGACTTCACGCAGGTTCCTCGAGATTTCCCAGAGGAAGTTCCCTTCATAGTGGTGAAATGCACCTCCGAAATTGAAGCCCGCGCCCTCGGGGTGCAGGTGAGTAGTCAGTTATTCTTGCTTTGCTCTTCCCTTCTCTGTATCCAAAACTCCTGACCTCTCCCCCTCTGAACCACGCAGGGGATCTATCGGATAAGTGGATCCAAAGCCCGGATGGAAAAGCTGTGCCAGGCGTTCGAGAACGGACGGAGTCTGGTGGAGCTCTCCGAGCACTCCCCCCACGACATCACTGGGGTCCTGAAGCATTTCCTGAAGGAAGTGGGTACCAAATCTCTGCCGGGACGGCATGTCTCAGCTGACCGCATTCATCAGTGCCAGACCGGCAGGATGAAGTAACACGCTGTTTTCCTCCCCTCTGGCTGCAGCTTTCGGCACCGGTGCTGCTGTCCCAGCTCTATAACGATCTCATTGCGCTTGCCAAAGACCTGCAAAAACCCGTGGAGGAAAAGTTGGACTGCGCAGGCTTCCCTTCAGGCCCCATCCAGAGCATGAAGGACTTGCTGAGCAAGTTGCCTGGAAGCAACTACAACACCCTGCGGCACCTTATTGCCCACTTGTACAGGTGAGGAGCGTGCTGGTTGTCACGCTGGTTAGCGTCAGGTCTGACCACAGGAGATCCCTGTGGAGACCTCGCTGCCAGAGGAGCGGCTAGCTCAGCACCACACGTGTACGAGAAGAGCACCTGGGCTTCCTTGACCTGGGAGAGGATCTAGAGCCAAGCAAGCAGTTGTGAGGAGGGTAAAAAAATTCGTTCATGGAAAGGACCATCTTGCAGCAATTAGGAGAAAGTCTTAATGACCAAGAAGGACCGGAAGGTCCTTACTGATAACGCTTCATAAAGTGCAGAGCAAGAGGTCGAGGCATAACCTGAATCAAGCCCTCTTTCACCCAGCTCTGAACGCAGGTCACAAGAAACAGCCGCTCTCATTGGGGCTGCACCATCCAGACAGATCCAGGCAACTCCTGAGATTTTTCTCCGGAATTTCCCTGCACAGACCAGAGCTCTGTTCCCCGTAAAAGATGGGGTTTCTCTCTCTACTAGGAAATGGGGGTTTTGGTGCATTCCATCTGTGTACTCAGCGCATTCGGGTTGAGAGCTGGGAAGCCCCTAACAGTCCTGTTTCCCTTCCCCAGGGTGGCAGAGAAATACGAAGAGAACAAGATGTCCCCAAACAACCTGGGCATAGTATTTGGGCCAACTCTGATCCGGCCAGGCTCAGGGAGCGATGTCTCAATGTCATGCCTTGTTGACTCTGGGTATCAAGCCCAGATTGTGGAGTTTCTCATTCAGAACTACGAAAGGGTGTTTGGGATGGATGACCTGCCTTCATCCTTATCCCTTGGATGTGAAAATCCTTCGCAAGAAGCATCGACAGAAAAGGACGAAGGACCTCAGAGCCCAAACACAATCCAGAATATAACTCTAGAGGTAGAGCTCCCAGACGCTGAGCTGGGCTTACTGACCCTGCTGTAGGGACAGGAAGGTGGACTAGCAATTAAAGAGAACTTTTTTTCACAGAGAACAAAACCGTTTGCTATCAGAGGGTTATTCCGAGAGGAAGGAGCAGAGCACCTGTTGCACGTGGCGTGGGAGAACCAGGGAAAAAGTTATAAGCTACAGATCACTCAGCAGCTTCGCAGACCACTCTGGATAGTGGTTTTGCTCCATGTTTTAGATCCCAGCCATTCTGAAGAACGGTGGGGTTCTCCATACTAAATTACTTAGGACACTGCTGTTTCTCTCTGTAAACAGCTCCACAGCTTTGGAAGCAGCTATGTGCACTTAAGACCCAGCACATTCCCCGGTGCAGCCCTACAGGGCTCTGCTGCATCCCTGAGCAGCGGCCACAGCCCCTGTTTTTCCCCCCCTACTACTGAGTGTTCTGCCCTCTTCCCAAGCTCCACGGCTCTTTCCTCACAATATTTCACAACCTATTTCACAGCACTTTAAAAATACAAATGGGCATAGCATCCCTGAGCTGGGACATGGTGGGGTTTTTTTCCTTTTCACAGCTGGTTTGATGAGCAAGAAAGAGGAAATGACTTTCCTAAAGCTAAGCCAAAGGGAGCGAGATCTGGGTTGGGGGACTCTCTGCCTCCTGCTTTTGAGTCCTGGGTGCTTACATGCAAGACAGTGTGTCTGCAGTGACGATATCCATGTCTGACAGGCAGTAACGCTGCTTCCTCTACAGGTCCAGCTCACTGAGGAAGCAGAAATTAGAATAACTATGGTTACAGTTGAAATAAAATCACCAGGGTAGACACAGTTCACTTCTTGCACGCAGAAATCCTACAGGATTAATAAACCTCCACAGAAAGCACTTTGAGATACACACAACAATTGCCTTTGACTATTTTCAAAGCCATTTTTACCTGCTTCTGCAGCGTCACCAAATTCCACAGAGGGTGTCACAAACCTTTAAAAAGGGGGGGTTGCTTCTAAGGGCACTCTCGTTTTGCCATTAATAAAACCGACCTCTGGAGCCCCTGCCCAGGTGAGCTGCTCCTTGTGCAAACTCACACTGGTTCCATACCAACTACGACTCCCAGGCACTCCCCTGTCCTCCACTCATCCTCCTATTTGCATTTGACCACAGTTACTGTGCTACCGTTAACGGCTTAGTTTCTGACGTTTCCCCTTTTTCTTCTAAAACGGGCTGCTTCAGTGTCCTGCAGGACACGGGAACTGGTCTCAGCACACTGCTGCTCCGCAGAAAGCAGCGGCTGCTTTCTGGGGCAAGTTTTGTGGCAGTTGTGGCACGAACGCTGGAGTTGGCAGGTCTTGAACCATAATTTTCTCTCATGGCCCTGCCCTGTGACCTTCTGCAAGCTCCCTCCCTATTCTCCCAAGGCTTAGATCATCTAAGAGAAATCAAAGCATTTTCAGCTCGAGTGGTTGCCTCCTCTAACAGCATTTGGGGTGAAGCGGGAGTTGACAGTATCTTCATGTCAAATAAGAGTCCTGTATAAACACTCGTGGCTTTTTCCAACAGAATTTCTCCTCCAAGCATGGTTTAAATGTGGACTGTGCCTCTGATAACTCGTCTTCCAGGGAAGCCATCAATGAGCTGACTCTGGAGGGAGCCCACAGTCCATTAAGCGTGGATGCCCTAGGTAAATAAAGTGGTGATCGCGAGGCTGCTATGGGCTGTCTTGTACCATGCTTGCTGGTTTTCACGCCTCCTGCCTGCCTCTACGTGGCACAGCAGAAAAAGCATAGCTGGGCCTTCTCCGGCATCGCTGCTCAGTCTTTGTGCAGATAACCTATTGCAGAGCAACCGCCACGTAGCTCGCATGAAATCACAAGCACGTTTTCTGCTCCTCTCAGGAAGGGCTTTTCCCTGCTGCTGCCTCGGCTCTTGAGCCCACAGTCACCTCCGCCAGCTCTCCTGGCTTTAATGCATTGAGGACAGCTTTAAGAATATAAACCTGGTTCATATCTTAGGCATCTTTCAAACGCGTACCTCGCGATTGCTCCTGATTAATGAAGCTGTTAGAGGGAGGCGTTTTAGCCTGTTAATGCAGGAGGGATTTCGGTGTCCTTTCTAACCGGAAAAAGAAATCATCAGCCAAAATTGTTTGTCGTAGTAACCTTGTCTCACTGTTCTAAGATAACTGTCTAATTTTTTGTTCAGAGATGAATACAAATATTGGCTCTGAGCTGGAGGACCTGGAGGACTCTGTGCAGGAAAAGACAGACAGTGATTCGGACACGGTCCTAGGGACCCAGCCCAGATGCCATTTCAGCCGACAGCCTGTAAAATATATTCGAACACAGGCAAAAACGAAACCGGTCATTCCCAAGTCTTCCAACTTGCCCCTGAGGACTACCACATTAGCCAGCATGGCAACGGAGTCTGGTGCAGAAGGCAACCCTACCGACAGCAGCTCCACGACAAAGGATGTTCCGGAGGAGAGCGCTAGGAGCAGGAACAGCTCAACCGACGCAAGCACACTGAGGCAGTGCTCAGGAGGGAGACAGCAGCTCAAACATTTTGAGATCACGGAGGAAACCGCCAGGATTGTCTCAAAGTTCAAAGTCGATGATGCTTCTGTGTTCCCTGAGCCTTCCCTGGAGAGCGTGGGATCTGCTGAGAAAGCAGAGGACCTCAACCCGGGGACATACCTATAGAAAAAACCCTAAGGGTAACAGATAATAGCAATGGAAAGGGAGAGAGGACCGAAATCCCACACCTGCTGAACAAAGGAATAGCAACGGGGTGAGAATAACATCCTATTTGTATTTACCAAGCAGGCTGGAGAAAAGGCACCTGCTGTGAACTACCTGGCAGGCTTTCAGCTAACCCAGGATTTGCTTTTTATTTGTTAACAAACCCGAATGAGTGGCAAGAAGCAAGCCCAACGGCTCTCCCTCTGGAACACGCCCTGCTTAACATGAAGGACAACACAAGAAGTAGAAGAAACACAGATTGCCTGGCTAGAAAGACGTAGCCAGGAAGGAGATGACATTGGACAGAAAGCGTTCCCAAACGGTCGTTTTCTGGTAGCTGCAACAAGCACTGATTTTTGTCATTTCTGTTTCACAGCATTTTTGAGCTTAACTCACTTTTTGCGTGTAATAGAACAGGGTACATGGGCAAAGCTCACGTACTCCGGATCCTCCTGCTTCCGTTGCTGGAGCTTCAACTTGCTAGTCAGCACAAAGCCATTCTGTAAAGGGAAGGGACACCGCCGTACTCCGAGCTGGACCCCATTTCTCCAGAACACGAATTCCATTTCCCTCAAAGCACGCTGAGCTTCTGCAATTCTTCCACGTGAAGCTGCTGCTGTCATGAAGGTGGCGAAGCCCTGAACTCCCGGCAGATAAGAAGATTTCTTGGGTCTAAGATGAGGTTGCTCTGACTTGCTGGGTCTCCAGCCCATCTACACGTGGGTCACCCCAACGCTCCTTTCTGCCTCCCTGCAGCAGATTTTCCATCCGCCAAATTTTAACCTGAGGACAGGGAGGATCTATCCTATAGTGCCCTCTCGTGACACACGCGTGGGGAAGGCAGGCTTCCCATGCCGCTCGCGCCCGGGGACAGCGTTACACATTTCCTTGGTGTTTGGTTGTGCATACAGCGTGACATCCAGACGACAACGTAAGAACTGCTGCACTAGGGCAGATTTCAGCGATTGCCATCGGCGACAAAGACACTAGGAGACCTGTGAAGACACCGGAGCTAAATGCTAAAGGAAAATATTACACTTTCCCCAAACAGCTCAAGAGGTTTAACAAGCTACTTTACAAGTTTCTTTTGTCTCATCGAAAGACTGTTAAGAAACAGGACCAAACCATAATGTTGTAAGAGACACGCTAATGATCTGTTCTTAGTATTTGTACAGTTCAGGCTAAAGAGAGCTTGCATCTCTGGAGCAATGTATATTTGTTAATATAGCGCTTTGAATTCTTGAATACTAAATTATCTTTTACCGTAGAACTGCTGTAATAAATTACTGGGTGTTTTATTATAAGCTTATCCTGTGTTTGTTAAGTGTGATTAGGGAAGCCTTAAGTGAACGCTTACTGGACTATTATTGAAAGTGCCAAGTGCGCTCAGGTCTCTACAAAACAAAGGTAACGCTTGCCTACAAGAACTTAGAATTTGAGGAACCAGCAGAGCTAGAATAATATCCCTGGTAAAAACCCTAGTTTTCTTTTCCTGCTGCACACTTAAATAGGAGATTCATTCTATGCAGGAGAAGTGTTAGGGGCTTGTACTCCTGCCATCCACCGCTGCCCTCCACTTTTCCTTCCAGCAGTCCAACACATACAGAAATGCTATGAGAGAAAACACGCTTGCTCTTACCTTGTAACTCCTCATTACTTGCTGCTTTCCACAGAGCTGGTAATTTGTTGAGGGTAGGAGCTGCCAAAGCAATGCTTCCAGCCAGAGCTGCGTGGCTGCCAGGTCCCACTCGTGTGGGGAAGAGCTTGGATGCAGGGTCCAAAACATCCTTCCTCCTGCTCGGGATGGGGATTTTCTGTTATCCAGCCACAGCTAACATGGCTTGGTTTGGAAGGTGAGATGCGGAATTTAAGAAGAAACTTGGCAGGGAGGGAAGCATCATTTCCTCCCACCTCCTCAAGGCTGTATCTTCACTTCAAGGGAACAGCCTCAGCTGTATTTATGTACGGCAAGGCACAGGCAACAGTCCTAGGAAGCGCTAACAAGGAACAACCTCTTCCCAATTCAATGTAGGAGCAGGGAAAATCTTACAAATACCCTGTTTTCACAGCAGCACCCTACAGAGGTGGCTGTCTGGCCTTCCAGCTCAGAGCCACGCCACAGAGGAGAGCAGCATTGCCTGTGTAATTGATACACAAACCCACAGCAACCCTCTCAAGAAACCTTTCATCAGCCAACCAACCAATAAACCAATTTCTTACTACAAGCTTTTTCGGTTTTGTTTTAAATCAGCTAATGTGAATTCAGAGCACAATGCAACTGCCTCAGCCAGTCAACGTGCTTCTGAGCATCAATCACCCCTCATTAAGGAAATTAAAGGCCCCAGGTCTTCACAAATGAGGATCTCAGCTGGGCTCTGAACAGGAAAATTCAGGCACCTGATAATTTTAAGCGGGGACCAAGAGATTCCTTTTTCTTGGAGAAGCCAGTCGGACTTTGTCATTTGCTAATCACCCAGTTGTGAGCAGGCTAGTGACAAGTTCTGCCCCAAATTTCCTGCCCTCAAAAAAAGGAGCTCTTTAGTTTACCCTTATCCTTCTTAAAAAAAAAAAAAAAAAAACCTCAATGCAAATAGACCTGTAGGTATCAGGAGTCTCCAGGGGAAAACTTTCCAGGTTTTTCCAGCAGAGACTGCTGAGGGATTACCTTTACGCTTTTACCGTCTTCTAACAAAGCAAGGTAGAGCAAGGCAAAAGCCATTATGGTTTTTTTAAGCAGCTGAAGGCTTTGGTCCAATTCTTGGTCCCATCCTTCTCTTTTTCCTTTTTTTTTTTCCTTCTTCGTTTGAAGTTTGTGCTGTTGTTTCTTATTATCTAACTGGAGAAGCTAAACGGGTATTAAAACACACCTGTCAGATATTTCTTAAAATTACCCCCAGAAGGAGAGCCTGCAAAAAAAAAAAGGCAGTTCAGGCCATTTATTAGGTGGAAACAGGCTTCATTCACAGGTGCTTCCTTTTGAACCATTAGCACTTCTTCATCGTTTGCCTTTGAACCAGCTTCCCTAGAATATAAAGACGGGGATGGCTGGCTTGGAGCCTGAGGCTTTGGTGGAGGAACATGGGAGCTTAGTGGGCTTTATTACTGGTTTCCCTGGAGCAGGCTTTTTCTAGGAGTTTTTATGCTTTGCAGGATCCATCCTCTAAGGGTAAGAAGTATTTGATTATTAGGCTGTGCCTCTCAAAATGTGAAATGTTATAGAGTCTTTATTATTTCTTAGAACCAATCCAAATACTGGGCAGCATCCCAAGAAGCTGGCTTATAGATTGGGGCCCCTTTGTAGGTCATCCGCTGCCTGCTTTGAGCGGAGTCACTGGGACGTAGGTGCTCACAGCAAGCCAAATCTCTGCAGTCTCTGTGTAGCATGCACGCACCCTCGGAGTATGTGGAGTGAATGCTTGCAAGGAGATAAGCTGTTGCTGAGTGTTTATGTGAGCAGATAGGAAAGGTCTTTCCCCGAGTCAAGAAGGGGCCAGCAGAAGAAGCTATTTATAAAATGTCTTCCTGAGGCTGGCTTGGGCACAACTCAGGCTTGTATTTGGGTGGGAGGTTTCATTCCTTAAGAGCGAGCAGTATTTGCCTTACCCTTGTGCAGGGTGCTTCCTTGCTCAGTTATCACTAAAGATCAGCCCAGGCCATTACGTTCTGCCTTGCTATTCTAGCAGTTACTAGTAGGTACCACATCTACTTTTATTTCTCCTTCTAAGCTGGTTTGTTGCCTTGTGCTGTAGCGGGTGGTTTAGCAGCAGGAGCGGCTGTGTATGTTGTTGTTTAGAGTCAAGTGAAATTATTCCTATCCACACCTTGGACGTTAACTTTAACACAGCTGGAATACTGCAGGGTATAAGACACATCAGTATTATTGCATTCTTGTTTTATTTTACTTTGAAAGCCGTCTTCCAACAGTCAACTAGCAGATCAGATGAGGCAGAGTGCTGGGCAGATGAGGTAGTGAAAAGTGAGCTCCTCTGCGTGTCTTGCTGAGAGTTCACGCTGCTGCAGACAAACAGCTTTTGTTTTCTTCTCTCTCCCCCCTGCCCCAGTAAGTTTTGTAATATTCTTGGCTTTGTGACTGTACAGAGTAATGGTACCTATAACCATATGGAAGATGGGAGAGCAAGCAAACCAGGCACGTGAATTTCTCATTGGCCAAAACTCCCACACCTGAAATTCAGAAAACACTTTGCTTGGGGAGTTTTTGCTAAAGATGCTGAGTTACAATGTGCTTCCATCCTGTCATGTGTATTGCAGCGCAGGCATGCCCATAGGTGTGTACGCCTCGGGGCACGCAAGAAAAGCCCTTACAAAGGAAAGTGTGGGATGAACTAAATCCAATACGCGTGTCTACACATTCAGGCCCACAGCTTGTGGCTGGAATCCTTTCAGGGCACTGGCTGCTCTCCTCTATCATTTGTTTTAAAAAAAGATGTGTAGAGCTGTAATTCAAGCTTTGCTTAGACAGCGAGTTTCAGATACTTGGCATCCAGGGCCCTGGAGACGGTCAGTTTTGTAGGTATCTTACAACTCCCTTGCAGCCCGTTTATATTTTTCAGTATAAATCTGCTTAATAAATGAACATGTAGACTTCCTATGCCCTCTACAAGAATGACTTAGTTGAGGGAATATTTTTCTTAGAAGGAGCAAGAGCTTTCCTGTCGCTTTGCAACAGACGGTGGCATCTGAAGTAATTTTTTTTTCCTGCTAGAAATGTGCCTAAAAGCTCAAGGCTTTAGGAAGTTGGTAAAGCATAACCTGACCAGGCAGCTGGGTCTGCCTAGGAAAGACCTTGTGTTAGACCAGGACTGCAGGACCGAGGCAGGACAAGAAAGGTTTGCTAGCTATCGCTTGAACGTGTTCAAGGGACTTGGTGGGGGAAAGATTTGTAAAGGAAGGTTGTGCTGAACATACCTGTTGCTTGTTTAAAGCGGAGGGTGGTGTAATTTTTTTCTTCCCTGTGACCTAACTCTTGTGGGAGCTGATTCTTGAGAAAAAAATGCAAGACTTGCTAACGGGATTCAGTCCACTGATGAAACAGTTGTGGGCATAATGAAACATCCCCAGTGTGAACTGAAATCTTCACCAAACTGGGAAAAAGCCATGTTGCTGAGAATTTTGCTTGACCAAGACAGCCCCAAAGGCTAACTCTCTGGAGGAAGTCGCACTTCTTTGAAGGGATGGATATTCTTGTTTCTTGCTCAGGGATAGTAGCTGTGTGTCAGTCCCTGATGCTCTTTTTCAAGATAAAGCTGCAGTTGTGCTGCATCTGCTTATTCTGTAGCTGGAGGCTTTTCTGAATTGGTTTTGTTTTTTCTTTCTAGACTTAAGCAGAAAGGCATGTTAAATGCTTTTTATGACTCTCCAGCCATAAGCTGCAGGCATCTGACATTAAACCAAATGGAGACACGGGGGAAGTGGGTTTTCAGAAATAATCCCTATAAAAGCAAAGGCTGAGGCATGCGGAGCTTGAGTGCCTGTAAAGTTCCCTGCCTTTCCAGCGAGTGCCAACTAAACAGGGAGACTTCATCTCGCTGGGTGCCAGCCAAGATCAGAGGAGTTCAGCGCAAGGCAGCGTGCAGCCTTCTTGCAACCGGAGACTGAGCTGAGGGCTGCCTGCATGAGGTTCACAGGAAGGGAATTTCCACCCAGTTTTGTTTTTATTGACAATAGTGCGAAGTGCCAGATGAAATTATCTTTGGGTGAAGATGAGGCTGAGTCCTGCTTCATAAACACAGCATCCCGACTTGCTTTTAACCTCGCTGGGGCTTCTAATAATGTGACATCGTTCAGAGGCCAAGCTATTCTTTCTCTGAACTGCTGCTCCTGCCTTCAGTATTGCTTGTCTCTGTGTAGGATAATCTCCTTCTTCCTGTGTGAATTAGGAGGAGCAGCAGCAGCAGAGGGGCCCCTGGACCATCCCGACTCCAAACAAAACACCACTGCAAATAACCCTCTCTTCCCTCCCCTACCCTGTTTTCTCTCCACTGCTGCAGAACAAATGTTTTCATCTTGGAGAGTGCTGGAATAGCCAGTAACTGTGCAGAAGGAAGTTAGCCCACCAAAATCCGTTTCCAGGATAGTTACCTGGAGAAGGTAAGAGTGTTGTTTTGCCAGGACCCGGATGCATTTGAGAGAATGGCCGGGATATTCCTTCTCGGCTGTTTTTCCGCCTTGTCTAACAAGGCAAAGGTGACAACATCCAATGTTGCATTTCGTCTCAGTGGTCTCCCTGCTTCAATTCAAGGTGGTGTTGGCAATACGGCAATGCCTCGATTCTAAGTGTCCAAATGCAGCCAGAGCAGACCTCGGGAAGGTGAAAGGGGGAGAGGAATTTTCCAGGTTCTTTGTGATTTGTTCTGGAGCAATTGATTGTAAATGGTTGCCAACTTGCTGGAGGGAAAGAAAATTCCTGTTGTAGGCAAGGCTGCAGCGGGCACGGGATTTCTTGCCTACCTCTTTGTTGAAAAGTGTTCTTTGATGCTGTAGGCTTGCAAACAACAGCTCTGCTCCACCTCGGAGTTGGCCGCATTTCAGCGGCAGTGGGTGTTACGAAATTCCTGCATTTTTAATGCTGATGTATATGCTGCTTTCCATCGAAAGGTTTGGCTGTTAGCTGAAGCTGTAACAACCGTGTTGTCATTTCGTCGCACTGGAGGGAGTGCTCCTCACCGAGGGTGTGGGAATCTCTGGGCCAGTTGGGACTTGGGAAGTATTAATTTGAGCAACTGGTTCTCTGCAGAGATCTGCTGGGGGGGAGACGGTGACATGACTCCTTCCAGAAGGTTTTTAACATTCCTGGGATTCCAGGAGAGGGGTCTCGGGGGGGGGGGGGGGGGGGGGGACGGGGGACGACACCTTCGGATTGTCATCCACAGGAACGGTCACAGCTATGAGGCTTGTTTGAAAATGCAAAATCTACTAAAACAATTAACTTCACTTTGAAAAATACAAGTGTAATAAAGGGGAGGCAAACATCTGTTGTCTTTGGAAATGTTTCTCTACCAGTTCTCTGCTGGGCACCAGAATGCGATCAGATCTGCCGGCTGCATCAAGATCAGGTTACTCGGTGACTCTGCTTGAGCAGCCTTTCTGCTTGGGGGGAACAACGCTGCGCAACACCCTACGAGCCCCTTCTGAACTGGTGGAAACAGGAAAACTCATGGAGTGATTGGAGGGGAAGGGGGGAGCAGGGGAGCTGGACGCGATGGGTATCTGGTCTCCTTGATCTTGCCTGTGTTCAGCATCTGGTACTCACTCCCAGAAGTATCGTTGTTGGAAGATACCTGAGCTCAGTCTTTAAGAAATCATTATGCTGGCTGCAAAAGCTGATGTGAGGTTTTTGGGTGCAATGACTTTTGGTTTTGCAGGTAGCACCCTGAAAGGGTGAGGCTGTGCGGGGCCCGAACTTGTGTATCTCACGGTTAGAGACATGAGCTAAAAGGGTCTTGGTTCCTTCTAACATCCCCCAAACCTGAAAACAACCAGACTCCCAAACTTCTGTTACGCAGAGAAGTAAATTTAGGGTGTTTTCCCCTAGACAAAGGGACTAGAAAAACTGCTGTTATTAAGGTCAGGACTTTGAAACCTGAAATATTCTCTCACCTCCATATGCAAGCAGATACCGTCTGTGACAGGCTTACCCGAGCCCTGGCCTGATCCGGTCAGACACTTCTCGTATCCCCCTTTGTCCCAACTCTGGTGTGCGGGGCCTGAGTTGCAAAAGCGCTTCTGACCCTTTGTCAGCACTGGGTGCTCCAAACTCGCTGGGTCTGTCTGACGTGCTGAGCTATTGTGATGGACTGTTGACACTTCAGTTGAAACCAGTTACGCTGGGCTGTTTTCCTGATTGCTCTGGGTGTTTCTTTATGAAAACATCGCCTCTAAAGCACTCGCTGAGTGCCAGTTTGAAACCTTAAAGGAACGAGTAAATCAAAAGTATTTTTAGACTGCTGCCACCCCGAACTGCACAGCTGCAGAGCATGTGTGCCTGCGTAGCTGTCTGAAGCCCATCGAAGCCAGCGCTGCTGCCAAATGGTTGCTCTGACCTGGGTTCCGCTTCTTGTGCACCAGCGTGGAGAGTTGGATCTGTGACTGAAACCTATCGCTGGCAGCACAAGTGCTGGAGCAGACCAAAGCGGGGGCTGTCTTATTGCAGCTTGGATTTGGGTCTCTTTGGTCTTAAGCTAATAATGTAACCAAAAGGATAATAAATGCCTCATGGGAAGGTGAAGGATCTGTGCTGTGTCACTTGAGTAAGATGCTCCACATTTCAAATGACTTTGTGTAACTGTAATATTGTTGTAAATCTGTCTAGTTGCAGTAAGGACTTTGGGCTCGCTGTGTTAGGACCAGACTTCTTTAACTTGGCTGTTCTCTGCTACGAGAAGGCAAGCTTGTTAAACTATAGATTTCTTTTTTTAATTTTTTTTCCAGGGACTCTGGGATACCTGTTAGTGCAACTTTTTGCTGCTTCTAAAAATGCCTGTGGAAATCTTGTGAAAGGCCCCTGTGCCTGGTACTGTCTTGTGGGTGGCATCATCCGTCTGAAGGTGCAGAATTTGTAAGCAGTGGCAAGGATAGGTTCTTCCCGAGTTTTTCTGCCCTCGTGAGCTTTCTGCATGATTTTGGCCTTTGGAGGCTGCAGGACATAGGGGTTGAATTTTGGGAGCCTGGTGCAATGTGCGGTTTTTGCAGGACTCGATAGTTGGGGCTCCCCCCCCCCCCCCCCCNTCCTATTCACCCACCTTTTCTGCCAGTGTCGCTACTGCTCTGCTTCCATTTAGTGGCTGCCCTGCTCTGTTAATGTGTCCTTGGATCCCTGGCCCTATCTCTTCCCCTTTGTGCTGGGCTCTCTTTGTAAATCTCCTGCCTATTTTGCAGAACATTACTTGGCTCTGCCAAGCTCTGCGGTGTATCTGACTGGCAGCAGATTAGGGTTGCGCTTGGTGATAACATTGTTCCTCGGGGAACAGATGATGGTAGGAGGAGGGTGGGAGAATAGGAAATTGGAGTCGAATGGCAATTGCTGGGGCCTCTGCAAGAGCAGCGGGCATAAATCAAAATGAATGGATGTTGCAAACTTGGTGGTGTTTTTCCTTCATAATTCATACAGCTTGTTAGCGCTGAGTGTGCTGTTGGTATTTGTACAATACTGAGCAGGTAAGAGAATCTCAGATGCGCTGAGGACTAGCTAGACTGACATATCAGAAGTGTGAGCTCTTTCTAGCAGTGACACATGCTTTTACCAAGTAACAGCAGGGAAATCCTTTCTAGTCTGTGCCTCAGTTTCCCTTGTGTCTCACGACATCTCCTTCTCCCTGCTTCTAACCCATTTCAGGGTTTCTTGTGTTGCTCTGGGCAAGCGTGGCTGCTGTCGTGGATGTGGGGGGCCACATCCTGACGCGACAGTCCGCTTGAGATGTGGGTGCTGTAGTTGTAGGTTAGGAAAACAGCCTTCTGGTGCCAGGGCAAGACAGCCCCTCCCGCATGGGATCACGGCTGGTCATTCAGAAGATCAGCTCCTCTCCTGCGGTGCGGCGAAGGCTCTGGGGCAGCAGGCGAGCACGAGCGAACCCTCACCGTGGGGCGAACCAGTGCGGTGGGACCAGAGGGTGCCAGTTCCCACAGAGCAACACCTTGCCGGCAGGAACGGTCCACGAGGGTGATGCTGGCAGATCGGAGCTAACTCGTTCCAGCCAGAACTGGAGGTGCTTGGAAAGTGGCTTTGGCCTCCATGGAGGCAGCAAGGACTCCGGTTACAGCTCCTGGGTCTCCTGGAAGGACCCGCCTAGGGGAGGACCCAAGGAGGGACGGGCTCATCGGAGCTCTTGCAAACTTGCCTCCCAGGAGCCAGTGTTTCGGAGCGGTCTGTGATTCCGTGATGGGCTCTGGGGCTGTAACGCTTGTCTGAAACTTTCCTGTAAGGTGCTTGGCCTTTTGTTTTTTTTTTTTTCTTGCTTGGAAAGCACCTCTGCCCTGCAGAGATGGGGATCTCCGCGCTGGATAGCTGCCCTGGCTTCCCGTGGTGGGGAGACCAATGCTAAATGTCAAGTTTGGATGTGGTGGTTGTGCTTTCAGGTAAGGACGCTGTTCTTTGGAGTAAAAGCTTGTACTGTTTATGGCTTAAAAATATCGCAGTGGTTTGGATGTTTGGCCACGTAAATCGGTGTGCAGTGGACGTGGGTGAAACGGGTTGGATTTGAGTCCCTGTGAGCCTTTATAGATCCATTGTTCTGTCTTGATCAACGCTGATTGTGGTTATTAGTGGGAGCATAAATTCAGCCATTCATCCCTGTTCGCTTCCACGCTATGCCGGCTGTCGGTTTGTTCACAAGTGTTGAATGTCTTCCCAGATCTCAAGGAGCTGACTAGCATTTTCCACTTTTGGAAGCAAGAGGAATTGGAGAAGGGAGGACGCTTACACCTTTACTTTCTGTGTAAAAGGAGCCTGAACTTACCGTGAACCTGGGGCAGTAATTAACCGAGTAAGAAGGGAGATGGCGTATGCGGAGGGATAACGCTGGTGAGGAGAAAAGACACGTTCTGCGCTCGTTTTGTGTGGTGGATCCCACCAAACTGCAAAAGCTGTACTCGATTTTAAGGGGGAGAGACTTGAGCGGAGTTTGAGGTAGCGTGATTAGAGAAGAGTCTGTTTGCTGTTGCTCAAGGAGGGGGGCCGCTGAATTGTTGCAGCACGTAACTAGAGTCTTGTTTTGCCGAGTAAACAACGCTGGTAAGGAAAAATCTTGTAAGATCCTGCCGAGGCGTGTAAGGCCGTGGAAGGGGGTTGCTTGGACACTGAACAATAGACTCATCCAGCTCCTTTGTGCATCATGGCACCAGCCTGACTTTCTATCTGCTCGCTGCTGTGGGCAGGGTGTTTCTTTTTCCCCAGCGCTGCCTGTTAAACTTTGATTTGTGGCATTGTCTGCCCTTGATGCCAAGCTCCAAGGTCAGTTTGCTAATTGCAGGGTAGCAGTGAAGTGGTACACAAGCTCCTGGGACCAGTCACAAGCATTAACCTGTCAGTCCCTCCTGGACCCCACCCAGCTCACCCTATTGCACAGATTTAGTTTGTAACCTACGCACACTTCAGAGGGATTTGCAACTCTCAAACTTCTCCCTGGGCTCTAAGTGGGTCTTGCCTAAAGAAGCATTTTGGGCGTTGTCATTAGGATTAGCACTGAGGGACTCCTTCTCTAGATTTGAGTATTATACATGCAGAACACAGCTCCTTTGTGGGTTTGCACAGCTCTGATCCCCTCCCCCAGTAAACATGCCATTGAACCAGTACTTGTGAACTTTTTTCAAAGCGTTATACAATTTGCCCGTGAGCGTGCAGTCTTACCGAGGAAGTTTATGGGGCCAGTCATAGCTGTGGAATCTTTAATATTTGCAAGAAAATAAGATTGGTCTCCATAATTTAGTGGCAATTTTAAAGCTAGTCTTATCTGGATTTAATTTGTCTTGGTGTCAAAAATTACTGAGAATAAGACCTAGATCCAGCAACACATTATTTCACTGTAGTATTTTAATGGCTCTTAAAAATTGGAGTGTAGTGTGAGCTGGTTTTGTGCTACGCTGTGCGCAGGCAAGTTTCTGGGCATCCGCATGTGTAATTTTGAAAAGGTGAAGTGACTTATCTAGCTTCAGCAGCAATTTCCTTCTTGATTTGGGATTAAAGCTTTCTAAAATGCTTAGAGGAAACTTTTGCGTAAGAATGGCCTAGCCTTGCGTTGGTGCCTCCCCAGATACACCCTATGCAGGTGGTCATCTACCTGCCTGTGATTCACAGCGGTTGTGTTCATCCTGTTCCTGGGCTCTCCTCCCTTCCTCGTTCTTCCATCGCTTTCCGCTGTTCAAGCCAAAATACTCCCCTGTTACCTGCCAAGTCGCCACATGGTATCTCTGTGGAACCCACTCGGTTGCTTTCGTCCCCTGCGCTGCGTTTGGACCCCACGACTCTCCTGAACAGCTCTACGGACCTACAAACATCCCATAACCTGAAAAGAGAGGAAAGATGGACTTGTTATATAGTACTAGCCCATGATTCCATCCCGTGGGGCAGGTTGATTTCTCCTTTGCCTCCTTTTCATTTTCCCCCCACCGATATTTGTAAAAATAATATTTCCCTATTCAGCAGATTTTAAAGTGAATTAGTTCTGTTGTATAGCTTTCTCGTCTCACGGTAAAGACAGCCATATGTCGAAGCAGGCTGACACAGAGCCCATTCGGCAGCAGAGATCAAAAGTTCAGCTGCAGGTACGATAGGGTTTCCCAGCTCAGCCATCTTGTTTGCACAACTTGGCGTGGGTGCAGTGCAGGTGATAATAAGCTGGCTTGCCTGCAATGGTCTCGCCTCCCTGTTACTCACAGCAGCCTTGCTGCCACGCCAAGAGCTCCTGCTGAAGTGTCCCGGAAAACAGAGCGGTTGCTGCCTAGAGAGTGGAGGAACATGCAACTAATTAGGGCCCCTGAGCTGTGTTTTGGTTTTGGGGGTGATTAAAGCGAATTGTGAGTCAGGCACTCTGGGTTTTCTTGCTGCCTGAAGAGGACGGCACTCTTGCTGCGTGGTCTGCGCTAAGCTTTCTCTGAAATGAGGATGACGGTTGAGCTCATACGAGGACAGGGAGCAGCAGTGACTTCATGTGCAGAACACACCAGAGTAAGGAAAAACTCTGTCATTTTTCAGCACCTCAGTGCTGCGAGGAAGGAGGCTCCAAACTGGGTTTGCCCATCCCAGCGGGGACCACAGCCAGCCCTGACTGGAGATTTCCAAGCTCTTGGTTAGGAAAGGAACACTAACATCTGCTGCGGGGTGTAATGATAGGGCTTCTTCGTATCCCTTGGGTTTGTTCATGGTGCTGGTGGGGTTTTTTTTAATGTTTTCTTTTTTTTTTTTTTCATGGACAAGTAACACAAGCGTCAGTTACCGGGTTTAAATTCTGACTCTAAGGTAAAACATCCTTTAACTTAACCTGCTGCTTCATGCTTGGCTGTCTGCAGGACAGGAAGTTAATTACCGGAGAGGTATACGGGCTTTCAAAATTAAGACTTAATGTTGTGATCCAGGCGAATGGCTTGTCTGGTCTTGCCCCCAGCAGTGCCCAGTGCATCAAAGAAATGTGAAAAGTCCTTGAGACTTAAATGTCTTTTCCTATCAAGTTTTTTCCACTGAGTTCAATGAGTTTTGAATTGCAGCCTTGTTCCAGAGCTGGAAGGGAAGGAGGTAGTTGCTTCCTGCACAGGTGACGTACCGGTTGACACTCTGAAGCTGAGGTTGGTACTCCGGGTGCTGGCCCACACGCTGTTGTGTAGCCTAGAAGTGCTGCAGGGGTTGCAGACGATCCAGCTCTTCCAGAGATCCAGCCCCACGGTTGTATGTGCTGACTTCTTGCCACTGTTTACTTTTCTGGGCTGAGGAGTTTGTCTCTGCCCAGCTCTACGTGCTCTTTGCCTCTTGGCAAAGTTTGGGAAGTACTCACCTGTTTTGGAAGGATCGGCAAGCGCTGTGCATAGAGCAGTGTTTGGAAGCAGCTGTGCATTACATTAGCCTTTAAGCAATAAAACTACCCAGGAAAGATGAGAGATGTGTGCTCACTGAACCAGAAGCAGCAGGCCTGGGGACCGCAACAGCTGCGGAGGCTCATAGTCTTCATCCGTGTTGTTTAGTGATTGACTGATAAACCTTCTTTGCTGCTGCTTTGTTTTTACGTTTCTGAAGTAGGACATCTGGGACAACAAACCCAGTTTCATCTGTCATCCCCATGCAGCTGCGTGGGCCGGACGGGGAGAATCTCGTATCAGATCTGGCAAACCTTATCTCCTGCTATAAATGTTCAAGGTTTTGCTGCATCCTCAGTATCGCTTTGAGGACAGATGAGGCCTCAGCCTGTGAGATGTGTGGTTCTCTCTTGAGTACAGAAGTGGTTTCCTGTTGCTCATGTGATTGTTTCTGTGTGTTTCACGCTCTTCCCCACCTCTGCCTGTGTCAAAGGCGTTAGCGTAATGCTCAGCATCTCACCAACTTGTAATAGGTGTGTGTGTGTGGGCACAACAAGCTAACAATACTCTCATCCCTCTTTAGGGCAGCAGCGATGAAGCACTGTTTTTACAATGAGACTGTGGGGTTCTTCTACAACAACAGCCGCAAAGAGCTGACCACGTACTGGAGGACGAAGGATGTCCTGGTGGTTGCCCTGGGCCTGACGGTGAGTGTCATTGTGCTCCTGACCAACCTGCTGGTCATCACCGCTATCATCATCAACCGGCGTTTCCACTACCCCATCTACTACCTGCTGGGGAACCTGGCAGCTGCCGACCTCTTTGCTGGCATCGCGTACATGTTTCTCATGTTCCACACGGGGCCCAGGACAGCAGAGCTCTCCCTGAAGACCTGGTTCATCCGCCAGAGCCTGCTGGACACCAGCTTGACAGCCTCTGTGGTGAACCTGCTGGCAATCGCTGTAGAAAGGCACCAGACTGTGTTCACTATGCAGTTACACAGCAAAATGTCCAACCAGCGTGTGATGATCCTCATCTTCTGTATTTGGGTCACGGCCCTGCTCCTGGGGCTCATCCCGTCCTATGGCTGGCATTGCCTCTGTGCCCTGGAGAAGTGCTCCAGCATGGCACCGCTCTACAGCAGGAGCTACCTGACCTTCTGGGCCATCTCCAACCTGGTCATCTTCCTGATCATGGTGGTTGTGTACACGCACATCTTCATCTATGTCAAAAGGAAGATGACACGGATGTCCAAGCACACTAGCTTCCACCCCCGCTACAAGGAGACCATGATCAGCCTTGTCAAGACGGTCACTATTATCCTAAGTAAGTCCGCTTGCTGTAGTCAATCTGAATGATGCTTTGATCCTTCACCCTGGCTTGTGCGGGGCTGGAGAGGCGAATCCGCTCGGGACAGCGGGGAGGACTGGGAAGCGACGGTCTGCTTCCCCGGTTGCTGAAGCTGTTGGGGTGATGGTTTGGTGTGGCTGCCGAGGAACTCGACAGTTTCAAGATTCTGCATGAATTGTGTGAGCTGTAACGGGAGCAACCTGGCAGACAGAGGGGAGGGCAAGCTCCTGCATCTCTTCCCCTCTGACATGGCAGCTCCTCTGGTTAGCAGGGACAAGAGGGACCTTTACTGATGTGACTTGGTCATATCTGACCGCTGTAAGTGCGGGTGCTTTGGGCAAAGAGGAGGCTCTTTTATGTGCTCAAGTCTAGTATGCTTCCTCCACAGAAGAGTAGCATGGAATTAGGAGCTATAATCGGGCCTTAATCAAGAAGCAGCACTTGGTGCATCCTTTATTAAAGGATGGAGAGAGCTTTGGGGCAGATATGACAAGGTGATGGGGAAATAACAGGGGAGTTGCATCCAAATTCCTTACCTGTTACTGGAACAAAGCACTGAACTCTGTTCAGATTTTTTTTTTTTTTTTGAGCAGCTCAGTACCAGGTCTCGATCTGCTTGGGTAAATATATCCCTGGGAACTCTCAACTCGTAGTTTGAGCTGCTCTCCGTGAGCACGGGATCTCCAGCAGAGTGCTAACTGCCTGTCCGTCTGTCTGCATCTGCAGCCTGTAGTGCAAATAGGAGCAGATCAGTAACTGGAAGTGGTTGGTGCTGAGGCTCTGCATCTTGGGATATTTAACTTCAGATATGTGCTGTTCTGCGCAGTGCTGTGCATCTGACAGCAGAGGCTGGTGCATGCATTGTGCTTTCAGCAGCCTATCACTCCATGATGTCTTTAATCTGCTTTTGTCTTGTGCTTTAATAGCCTAACAACCTTTCTTTAAAATGAAATAAATCAACGTGCTCAGATCTTCTGCAACCCAGTTCGACTCTGGGCTTATGGTCACAACCCCTTGCTTGCAAATCTTTCCTGATAAGAGCAGAATTTGTTCTGTCAGGGAAACCTTGTAGCTGCAAACAAAGACTACTCCCTTGAAAACTCCTGCTGGCAGAGCGGGCTCTGCAGGGGAGGGGAGCAGGGGGGGCTGTTGGGCTGCTTGGTGTGTCCCCGCTCGGGGGCATGCCGGCTTGCAGGGTTCCTGTTGCAACTTGTGAGCATTGAAACTGGAGTTTTCAGCCTGTTCTTGCGTTTCCTGTGATGTCTTCTTCCCTGCCTCGCAATCTCTCCATCTCTCTTGTGTGCAGCTGGGAGTTGATTACTGCCTTGGAGCTGATCGGGTGCAGCACAGAGGGTCAGTGGGGCTGAAGAATGGTTTACTTCATGCATTTTGCACAGTCCACAGTGGAGAGAAAAGTTGCTTTGTTCCCCCTTTCCTTCCCAAACCGTATCAGAGGCTCGCCCCGTGGTGGCAGCAGGACCGCTTAATTTCATGGGACTTCACAAGGTCAACTGGAAGAGGGTCGGCAGGATGGGGATGCTGGCCAAGAAGGAAAACACAATTCATGCTTGGTGCATCACCTTGTTTTGGGAGACCCCTTTCCTCTTGGTGTCCCCCCTCCTGGCTCGGCCTGTCTGCCTTTTGTCGTCTGCCTTGAGTGAGGAAAAAGCTTGGGTCAGAGGAGGCTCAGAGGAGCTGCTGTGGTTTCACAGGGAATTGGGACTGGCGTCTGCGGACAGACAGACCGGGGAGGAGCCTAACGTGGAAAGTTGAGGGAGACTCAGGAGTTCATCAGGCCTTTGGGACTCTTGTGACCCAAGTTTTTTTCTCTTCCTCTGCGAGACCGTGTCCGAGAAAAGCAGCAGTCAGTTCTGTACAGGTCCCTTGCGCAGGAGGGAACAAGGGAGGGAATTGCTCAACTCAGGGGAAAATACCTTTCCGTTCAGACTCAGTGCACAGAAAGTTGAGGCTGCAGGGGGTTTTTTGCTCCCTGTGAAAACCCTGGTGTAATTCCTTCTCCACCCTCGTTCCCCAGCCTTCTGCAAACTTGGACTCTGCACAGAGGAATACTTTGCGCCTTATGCATCAGAGGGTGTAGCCACTGGTGAGCGTGCGAGGAAGTCGAGGGTGCGGTAGGAGCTATCTATGTGTGCCACTTCATTGCGAGGCAGGGTGGCTGCGGTTGATAATCCTGCAAGTCCTGGGCATGAAGAACAGGTCCAGGAGCTGACCTGGAACCAATAAGTGATCCAAGGTACATCTGGAAACTAGTAGCAAATTTTCCCACAGGCCAGTTGAGCGACACAGGGTGTCATGATGACTAAACCACAGGGCAGAGTCATTAGTGACCATGCTGTGTTAGACTATTAAGAGTTCAGGCTTCTTTCTGGATACTTTAGCTTCCATTAAGGAGCAAGGAAATCAGCCGGATTTGGAGGCAAAGGCCAAAAACTTTTTAGGTACCTCTTTTTGGTTTTGTCCGTCCCCCCGTCCTGTCCTGTCCCGCCCCCCCCTCTTTAATATTTCTCTGGCTTTACTTTGTGCTGCTGGGAGCCAGTCTCTAGAGAATCTGGCTTGCCTTGTGGATGCTGAAAACCTGGCTTAAAAAAAGGTTGCATCACTAAAACAAGGAGGCCCCTTTCCTGCAGGCTCGCTCAGGATAGAAGTATTGGCCCTTCCTTCATGACAGCCAGGAATCTCTCTTATATATTTGCTAAATTCAAAGGGGGCAAAATCATGCCTGAAAGAGCAGGGAAAGCTGCCTGGCCCAGATGTGGTGGCTGCTGTGCTGACCTTTTGGGAGCATGAGTCGCTTAAATAAAAAGGGTTACATGATGCAGTGGCCTGAAATCAGCAGGGAACACTCCCAGAAACCCAGGAGATCCCTCCCATATGTTCCTTTGACTTTTGGCTAGTGCAGCATTTCACTCAATGACAGCTTTAAATTCAGCCTCTCGGTTTTGGTGCAGCTCCTCTGGCTGTTGTTCTTTCCTGACAGATGTTTTTCAGTAAAGGGTGTAGTTGCAAAGTTCCCAGCAAGTCTTGTTCTCTTCCACCCTTTCCCAGAAGACACAGCAGGGTGCAGCTCCTGCGCTTCAAGATACAACCTTATGCATGACCTCCAGGAGCACTGATGAGCAAGTGCTCCCTTTACCTCAGCATTAAAATCATGACCATAAAAAGGGTTTCAGGAGCCACAGGCACCTCGCACTCTGTCATGCAAACAGCAATTATCGTTTTGCCAAAGAGCCTTGCAGGTGGTGGCAAGAACATGGTATCAGCCCGACTGAATCGGTCCTGTCCCGGTGTCGGCCGGCCCATTTCTAAACTCATACTGTTAACTAAAGCCCCCATGAACTGTATGGACGGTGGAGATTATTTCATTCGAGATGTGTTACTCTGACTCTTCCCTGATTTTATGGCCTGCTCCCCTTTTCGGAGGGAGTGGCACATAAATGGGAAATATGGAGACTTTGTCTTCACTCTGTAAATGCAATGATGGGGATGAGGGGAGGCAAGTGAAAGTGCTTGGAACTCTTGTTCTGAGTGAATGGGGTGGGGGAAAGGGGGGGGGAAACCCCTGATGCTTCAATTTTTAGTATTTGCTGGTTGAATCCTTGGTCTTCCTCCAAAGCAAACACAGAGAGTGAAACTAGGTGGGGTTTTTTTTCCCCTATTTAACGTTTCTTCACAAGATAAACCACCAGTGATTCCATTGAGCATCTTTATGGTGAGTGACTGGGCAGGGCCAGGAACCTGCTTTTTTTTTTTTTTTTTAACAGGCATTCTTCTCTCCCCAGGTGCTTTTGTCATCTGCTGGACCCCAGGACAAGTTGTGCTCCTCCTGGACGGCTTGGGCTGCAAGAGCTGCAATGTTCTAGCGGTGGAGAAATACGTCCTTTTGCTGGCAGAGATCAATTCGTTGATAAACGCTATTGTCTACTCTTACAGGGACAACGAGATGCGTAGTACCTTCCGGAGGATCCTCTGCTTTGTCTGTTATAGGAATTCCAAATACACCCCCACGGTGGTGAAGTTAAACACCACAGACAGCAGAACACTTTCTCAGAACGGGCACTTTACTGTGGATTCCTCTATTTAGCTCTTGATCAGCGAGACAAGCACGGCGCTGAAGAGCGGCCGCTTTCTGAGCAAAAGAGCAGAGGCTAAGAGCGACCTGCTTCTAAAGCAGTAGAGACTACTTTTATGTGCTCAAGCATAAATATTGCTATAGAATACTTGTCATCGATAAAGGACAAGATGCTTTTAAGGAACTGCTGGATGGCACGTTATTTAGGACAAACATACTTTGAGTAGTATTCTTATTAAAGACTGCTATTTCTAATGCCAAGTTGATTTAATTTAGCAGCATCTAGAAGTATGCTATGTGTAACAGGAATCTCATGTGGTCTTTCAACGAGCAAAGTATTTTCTTGGTACTTCAGTATTACTGCCTTCAGAAATAGCCGTTCCAGTGGCAGCGTACTCCAAAGAGCCAAAGCTCTTCAGCTTTACACGTTGCTTCCTAAACAGAGCTGCTTAGTGTTTCCCCAGAGAGTCTTGTTCAGGTTGTGTTCCACCCGCTTCAGAAATCATATGCTTCTTAAGGCCTCTTCTGAGAGGAATCTGTTTGAATTGCTTCCTGAGAAGCAGATTCCTGCTTTCCTAAGTGTCTGTTACTGAATTTCAAAGTATTCTGGGCTTTTGGAGGATGTCTCAGGAGCACCTAATTCTTTCCTAAAATGGAGAGTGGTGCTGTAACTAACTGCAGTTATGTTTGTGTTCTGCTAAGTGATACCATGTGGTATTCACAAGTTCATTGCCTATTCATAAATGTGGAGTGAGTCATGTTCCCATTAAACCATCTTTTTACTCACTGCAAACCCTTTGGGACAGGTTTAGGTTAGATTCCAAGGCAATCAGTACTTTGCCTTAGGTTTTAATGTGCAGTTTGTACCTGAATACTCAACCGCTCAAATAATGCGTTAACAGTCTGTTCAAATGTAGTCTTTCTCTCAGCAAAGCACCGTAAGAAATGAGCAATATTAATTAATATTAGTGCACGTAGGATCTAGTTTTCCGAGTAAGCCCCTTTGCTGCATCTGACATGCAGTGTAAACTGTCGCTCTTGATTGCGAGGCCGTGACTGGAGGGCAGAGGCTCTGCTGGCGGAAGAATATTCATGGCTGAGAAACTGTAAATACTTCTCCAGGCTTCCTTCACCTTTGCGCTGTTAAACTTTAACAGTGTGAATGTGCCTGTGACAGTCCAAAATTCAGAGTTAGTTTTTTACTGTGGGCTTCTGTGAGAGCAGAGAGGGGGCTAACAGAAGGCAGGTTTTGGAATATTGTCTAAATTTATAATTTCAGGTTTGTTTTTTTTTTAAATATAGAGCAGCCCTGTTCTGCCAGATGATCAGCTTCCTGACTTACCACCTCAGCTGGCTTTGCAGAGAAGACCACTTCCTGGAGGCGTTGTTACTCAAATGTGTGTGTATGGACTTTTTCTTGCAGAAGATGGCCAGGGAGTGACGGTGTTAAGGTGACAGTCTCCCGGACTGACTAAAACAGTCTTGGAATATGGTTCCCATCTCCGTGTCCCAGAGGCTTTTTGAATAAATATTTTGTCCTGGGTTTTAGAAAAGAAGACTTGGAATTTTTCCCCTATCTCCCCACTCTGAAGCCCTGGGAAAAGTACCGTCCTCCAGTTGTGTGTTGTGGTGCTGGAAGGGAGGGATACTGGCCTTCATGCTTGCATCCATTGTCACTTGCTGTGCGATGGTCACTACCTGCCTTCTAGGTAGGTCGTGAGGGCATCTCGCAGGATGGTGCGTGTGTGTCTGGAGGGGTTAGAACCTCCAGAAAGACCGCGAAGAGGACTGGAGGAAGTCATTTTCAGCCAGCCACCAGCAGCCAGAGCAGGGGGTAAGACTACAGCCTTGGTCCGTTGCTTGCAACTGCTAGACTTGGCTGGTTCAGGGAAATTTCACACCGTTAAAGCATACCAGGTGGTAGGGCTAAGAGAAGGCATAACTTTATTTTTATTGCCAAAGAAGACTTCAGGTTACGGTTTACTTTCCCTGGAAAATATTGTTATGGGGATACAGGTACACACTGCAGTGGAAGCAGCTGGTGAATTAGCAGTAGCTGGAGGAGGAAGACTGTGACAGTGAACACCTGGAAAGCTGTTACTGGCAGTGATGGAGCTGGGGCAGAACAAACTTGGACCTTTTCTTTCTGCTTTCCTGAGCACCCCCAGAGCAGGAAGTCTACGAGTCCTACTTAACACAAAGCTAATTTTACAATTAAGTACATGCCACGCTCTGCTTTTCTGTTATTAACAAAGGGGGAAGGAGGAAATACGAGAGCTCATATTGCCTAGGTGTGGGATTAGTACCAGCCTGACTTAAGTGGGGTGTGCGTGTGTGTAGAGAACTGACTGTGCTGCATTTGGGTGTGAATGAATCTTTGTAGTGGGTGAGATGACGCTTGGCTCCTAAAGGAACCGCAATTGGCTTTTATGCCCAATTGGGCCTTTAGTAAGCTGTACACATTCTTCCCTGAGGGATCTGGTAACTAGCCTGACCTCAGCCTTCTGCTGGCTGCTTGTCGAGCTGCGTGTCAGCAACGCGATCCCCCTCTGAGAAGCGGTTTCATGTAAGTACCCGCAACACAGGTAGTCTTTAAGTCACGGGCAACAGACTCTTGATGCTTTATGATCACCATATAGAGAGGATCATCTCTGAGGGTTTTCTCCAGGATTTTAAATCCTGGCTTATTTAAATTTAGCCTAACTGCCAAACCAGTATAAATACTGAAGAACTGTCGTACACAACACTGATGGAGAGTATATCAAGAATTTGACCAGTTTGTACCAAGAAGAATATCCTGACTGCCCGGAGGATGTCAATACTTTCTATATAAAAATGGACTGTGCTGAATAATGGTAACTGAATGTAGAAATGCAGCTTGCTGCGTCATTTCACAAAGGTAAATAGCAACTGATTAGTGTAAGGGGGAGGGAAAAAAAAAAGTCCCAAACCTTTAATGGAGCTTGTCTCTGAGTGGTGGCTGGCACCCATCGGGAATGGAGGTGGCTTGCCTGGAATTCTTCGGTGAGATTTCTCTTCCTGAGTGACTTGGGACCTGTGGATTTCTGGTTGTTTCCAGCTGGCTGTAATAGATGAGAGAGCAGGAAATTAGGAGTCATAGAAACTAGCCGGGAAAGTGCTGCTTTCAGTGAGGTTTGAAAATAAATGGTGAATCAATGAGGCAGAAGAGATAGGAGGAGGACTTTAACAGCCCTCTCAGCAATGAAGATGGGGAAGGGAGAGGGGGGAGACATAAATGGTGTATATAGAACATGCATCACAAAAAAGAGGGTTTTAGGCTGTTCAGTATTCCACATGACTTGACTTTCTAGTTTTATTTGGAAACACAAAGCCTTGTCTAACTACATGGAGGCAGGAACCACATTGCACTGTGTTTTCCACTCGCTGTTTTGCGTCCTAAACAAGATGCTGCAGTGAAGGGTGTGGTGTTATCCGATTACACGTTTGTTTCCCAAAGCTGCTTAGAAGACTTTAAGTATAACTTTATCATTGCTTGCAGAGCTGGATGCTGCCAGGTTTATGGGATAGCTTGTTTTTTAATTCACAGTCCACAACCTATGGTGTGTCTAGCTTAAATGTGGCAACATCCCTCTTTTCAGTTTGAGAAGACCCCTGCCTTTTTTTTTTAAATCACAGTATGAAACTGCCTTTGAAGGTTCATCGCTGGTTTCATCAAGCTTTTTTTTTTTTAAGAGGAAATCTCCCTGAAATTAGTGTGGGGTTTTTTTTTTTGTGGTGGTTTTTTTTTTTTAAGGTGTGTGAGACTTGTTCCAGACTTATTGTGTGTTGGGTGGGAGGAAGAAAGAGATACCTAGGAACTATTTTAAAGGGATCAAATGTGGGACAAGTGAGAACACACAACTTGATCAAAGATAGGCCGTATGGTTCCAGGAATGAGAGGTCATGCCTTGCTGACTGGTTGGAATTCCTGAAGCAAGCTGCTGCCAAAAGTAATATGGATTTTGGTGTGTTTTTTGGGGAGGGTAGCACTGGAGACAAATACTGTAGGGACTGAGGGACTCCAAAGGTTTATTCTATTGAAGAAAAATCCAACAAAAAAACCCAACCTGCAGGAAGAGGAAAGACAGAATAAGGGGGAAAGTGAGATTAATAAGGCGAAGCTGGCGATGGTGGGTTTTTCTTTGTTTTTAAACTTCAGTTCGTCATCTCTGACCTACTGAGACACAGAAAATGAAAATCAAAGTCTCTGCTAGACTGTGAGTGTAGCCAATGCAAAAGTTAAGCTTTTTGGAGTCAGTTGTGCTTTTCTGAGTCTTGGACAATACTGGAATATCAGGGCTGAGAGTTTATTTTTAATGTGCAAGGATGACTGGTGTGGCACCCAGGGCCCCTGGTCTGCATGATGGTTGTAGATTGTTTTGGAGCTCACCCATCTGTCTGCGTTGTGCTCCCCCAGCCGAAGGCCAGCGAGGAGCCAGCGAGCACCTAGAAGCTTTTATGGGGCGAGTTCTTCTTGGCTTGGGCCGCACATTTTATTAATGCAGTTGTGAAGTGAAGCCTGGTGTATCTCTGCAGTGGATTGGCGTGTGTGTAGCCAAGATTATTTAAGAAAGGTCACACTGGTGGTGTAATAATTAATTCTCATGGTATTTCTGTGAAAAGCTTTTCTATAAAAAGCACAATGTTCAGCAGCGGCGGTTGGGTTTCATGAGTCCACGCTTCCACACAATATGTAACTTCTGTGAGCAAAAGTGAGAAGAACCTGTGTCTTGTCTCATCTGAAAGCTGTTACAGCCCAGAGTCCAGCTTCAAACAGAGTTTCTGGAAGATGCTTCTGTTCTAACTGGTGGTCTTGACCAGGTTTTGTCCTTAGACTGTGACTGTCACAGAGAATACAGCAGGCACCAGACAGAAGAAGTAAGGAGGAGCTTTGATTTGCCTGCATTTCCCAGCAGGGAAAATAAAACTGTCCTTTAGTTGTTCACACCCATTTCCTGAGAAATCTTGCCTCGGTTTCCTTCGTAATGGTGACAGAGCATTCAACTGACTTCTGCTTGGCTTGCATCTGGAAAGGAGCATTTGGCTGAGTTGCGTTGACCCTTTTCATGGTAGAACCTGTCTTAGTCTCTAGGTTTTTCTCTGCTCACTGAAAGCAAGGAACACAAACTGGAAAAAACATGCCTAGGATTTCTCAGATTTTCCTCGCGTTATACTAGAACGTGCCTGTAGGGGTGTCTAATGCTGCAAAGTGTCCCCATCACGTCCCTGATGTCCCGAGCCCTACGTGGGAAGAATGTCCAAAGGCAGCAGGAGAATATCTTCCTCCTAAGTTTCATAATCACGGGCTCATCTAGATTTCAGTGTCACCAACCAGGAAGAGGAGCTTGCACGCTGGATTTTGCTCTGGTATAGTCGTTTTTTACAAAATGATTTATTTGGTGATACCCACCTCTGATTTTTAGCACTTACCACCCACTTTTGTCTTGGTAGGAGTAACGCAGCCTGGTAGAGCAGTGGGGTCTGGGGATACCAATGGCTAATTGGCTGCTGTGCTATATAGTGACAGAGAAACAGAAATGCTTTTGGCACTGCTGCTTTTCCTTTCCTTGCTGTCTGCATGCCTTGGGGACCTTCCCTGAAGTGGTGCTTGCTCTTACTTTCTCTCTGGCTGTCAGGGAGATTGCAGTTTTGATTACAAATAGTCAGAGATCAAAGATGCATCCTTGTACCTTGATGTTTTCTGGTGTGGGCTGTTGTGAGTGTAAGGCAGCTTTCAGTGCTAGATCAGTTTTATTTTACTATTTCCTTAATCTGGCTGTAAGAAGCAACTTGGTGCACAGCCCAAATCAAAGTAAAAACCCATCAGTGTTTGGAAACCCTGGCAGTTCACGGCGAGTCCAGGAGGCGCTTCACAAATATGAAGGCCAATGCCAGAGCATCCCAGCTCAACGTGGATGGGGAATCCCTGGGGTATTGATGGTGTGACCTCTGTCACTGGTGTTGCATATGGTCTGAGGCATGGACTGTGCAGTTGTCTTCAACCGCTCTAACAGCGCTTGACGCTGCCGAGGCTGTTGCAGCGGTAGCCGAGGGACGCGTGAGGAACTTGAGGTTGAAGCTGCAGGGCATGTGCATGAATAACCACAAGCAGAAGTCAGGAACAGTATGACTGCACATGTGATGGGATGCAGCTCTCCAGAGCCCACGGAGATCTCTACGAGTGGTGTTTTGAAATGGTGAGTGTATGATTCTCCTTGGAAGTAGCTCACGAGTCCCCTTACTGGCAGGAAAACCTTGGCAGCTGCTGCGGGGATGAGGGTGGCTGTTGTGTGGCGTGCTGTAGCCTTCCTCCGCCGGGAGGCAATGCAAGCCAAGCTTTTCTTTCACCATGTGTTTTCCTGTTCTCTGCCTGACGCTTCTTTGTGTCCCTTTCTCCCCTGAGAAGGGGGGATACGTAGCATCCCATCAGCCGGCTGTCCTATTGGCACTTTTCAGTGCTCCATGGAGGGGCTGTGCCACCCGTGCTGTCACCGGTATGCGAATCTGGGAGTTGGGTGACATTAGTTGTGGCAGTGGAGCCCGTTTCCCCACAACTTCCCTGTTAGTTTTGGGGCTGAGCAAAGCCTCCGACTGATCCGTGAGACAAAGTTCATAAGCTCCAACGCGCAGGATGCCGACAGCAAGCGACAGTCACAGATGTGAGAGCAAGGCGAGCGTTTCTTCCCGTATGCATGAACAGCATGCAGGTGTAGTGGGTAGGTATCTCCACACATGTACGTATAATTTACATATCTTATGGGCAGAGGCACTTACAAATAAGTCTGTTGGTCCAGATGAACTCTGAAATACAGCTGGGGAGCATGCAAGCTTCTTGCTGGGGAGATCATCATTTCTGTGTGCTGCTGCTTCCCCTCACAAAAGCAGTGGTGGCGGGTCTAGCAGCTAACTCAATCTCATCACAACACAAACGCTTACTTGAGCTGTATCTCTTGCTATGGAACTGCCCAGGGATAAGGTGTAGACTGGAGTGGGGGCGTATCTCCCTGTGAATTGATGCTCTGTGGGCTTCAGGCTCAGTTATAACTTGTCAGTTGGCATCTGAAGGTCCTGGCTTTAGTTTTAAAATGAACTCTTCCCCCCCCCCCCCCTTTTTGTGCTGACAGGAGAGAATTCACTTGCTAATTATACCCCAGTCCATTTCCAATTGAAATGCATAGGGCGATTTATCAGGGAGCTGGAGACAGCTCTCCCCGTTCCCTTGGCTGCATCAGCAAGAACTTTTGCAAGACAATTTAATTTCTTGTCATCTTTTAATCCAGCTCCCTTTCCCTCTGTAGTCAGCCTGTGAATGAGAAAAGATGGTTTATTAATCATTTTAGCAAAAGGCTGAGAAATAGAGCGTTTTTTCAGTGGCGCCTGTTCTGTATCTCATCAGTCAGCATTCCCAGAGCCACAGGGTCATAAACATTCAGCCCTGTGACATGGGAAAATTAGTTCCCTCATTGTGAAAACCTGGCAAGTGTGAACGTGGGGAGCCAGGTTTTGCCTTCTTTGGGGTCTAAATGGGTGTTACTCAGAATTGGATTTGGCCCCAGCCTTTTATGCAAGAACCTGCTTAAAATAAAGCCTGGGAAAAAAAAAAAAGTTGGTGTGTTCTTAATGTCACAAAGTGTGTGTGTGGGGTCACTGTCTTACTGAGTTGAGTGAGAACTTCTAGCTCATAAAGCCAGGCCTAAATCAAGGTCCCGAATCTGTGGTGTTACGTTGGAATAAATGGAGGATTGCTGGATGCTGCAGAACTTTTCTGCTAAAAAGTGACGTGCTAGAATCTATCTAAAGCTGCAAGATAAATGCCACCGTCATTATTGACTTACTGGTGAGCTAGGATAACAAAGGAGGAGGGCTTGATTGCTCTGAGCCAAGTCACAACCTTGGGACTCGCAGTGTTTATCTGTTTCCTCTGTCACTGTCATCCTCTTCCCTGCCTTGCTCTGTGTCTCCTGTCTTCATCCTCACCCTCTTTCTGCTCTGGTGCCTTTCCAAATAAGCCATCCCTCGCTTAGGACACTTCCACAGGCGTTCTAGCTGAAATTTCTTACCTGAAATAACAAAGGCAAGACATCTAAACCTGAGGTTGGGAACCAGAATATATCTTGGTTTTCCTTATGCATAAATGTTAGAGCTCTATTTGAACTGTTCATATTTGGAAATTTTAACAAGCTGCCAATCCCCTAATGTGGTAGTAACAGTGGAAAGTATTAGTGTGGGCAAAAGTGCTGCTTGGCCACACAGGTGTCGTCCATGTAGAACCAAATCCAGCGAGATGTAAAGCCAGGGTTGCTTTAGCACTGAAGCTTCATAATAACCGTAAATGGGACTATATATATACACACACATACACAAATACATATGTATACATAAAAATAAAACAGTAAGAAGCTGTTCTGTTTCTGGGCATTAATGCTGCTTCTGGTCCAGCTCCTGCCCAATGATTTAAAAAAAAAAAAGTAAATATACCAAGACCAGGTCGATTGAGAATGTTACTGTGGTTATTGTTTCCCCTCTGATTTAAGCTTCAGTTAGTTCAATCAATAAATGCACCAATACTAAGATAATGGTAATGCTCTGCCTGGAAACAAGATTTCATGATCCGGATGGAGGCGAGCAGAGTTCTGGGAACTCGGTACTTACATGTTTGTGTTTACCGATAGCAGCAGTTTCTTGGAATTCTCTAAAATAACAAATTTTTGTCTTTTTTTTTTTGTCTTAATGCAACAATTACCCCCCAAGGAATAGCGGTATGCTAAGACTTCTGACCATGACTCCCCATTGATTATGGTTGCAGAGGTGCCTGAAAATGTCAGTGGGTTTAAGAGGTATGTGGTGTTACGGGGGAGAGAATAAGCTAGACGGGAGGAGAAGGAGGTTTCCCTGCTTTGTATTGGGAGAGGGGCCCTCAGCCGGGCTTCACCGGGACCCCCGAGGGGCCCTGCTGCCTTCCGCAGTCATAGGGACCCTGCATGTTACCATAATTGCTGCTTTGAGTAAACTTTTTTTTCCGCAAGAACGTCAATGTGCTTGCTGCAGAGGAACAGAAAAGGTGTTTTGACTTTGTCAGAGCAGAGCTACTTCAGCCGAGCAATTGCCCATACGCTGCACTGCCTCTGCTGGCAACATCCCCAGAGGGGAAGCTCCGGGTCAGTTTGCAGCACTTTCATCATTCATCATGTTGTCTAGGAGGGAATGTTTTCTTTACAAAGATTGTGCTGAGCAGCCGGAGAAGCCGACGTGCCTGCCTGACACCGAGACCCGGCCACCAGGCGTCTGCGAGAGGGATCGAACCCGAATTTTGTGTTCTGAAGCAGAAGGTGAATGTCACACGCCTGCTTTGGAGGATGAATGCGATAGCTCATATTTGCAGAATTTATATTGTTGTTTTAAACAGCACTGGAACTGCAACACTGAATGTTAGATTACCCTTGCCTATGAGGCGAAGATTCAAGCCTGGGTCGGTGGCAATCAGGAGCGTGGAAGATGCTTCTACTTGAAATGCAGCTGTAAAAGGACATAAATCCTGTAAGCACGTTGTACTGCTGGACTGTAAAACGCTGAAGGAGGTGAAGAACAGCGAGTGATGCCGTCAGCTCTGTGCCTGCGCAGAAGCATTTAAATACAGGCTCTAAATTTGAGTTTTTCTCCTTTTCTAACTTCTGTTTTTAGGCAACCCTGGGTGTAGCTACAGTGCTGTAACTTTACAGTAGCAGCTTAGGAAGACACCCAAACTTCATATAAAGCTGTCTGGGTGACCCTCTGTAAAAAGTAACTTTTCCTGCACTGCTTAGTACCCGCAAACCTCATTCACTGCAAATACATGAGATGCGCAGCAGCTTTGCCGTTGAAGCCTCCGCACGCTTGGAGCCACGCACGGTCATGTTAAAGCATCTTTCCAAGGTGGCAAAGCAATGAGCGAATACGACCTGAGCCCGGGCTGCAGCCTGTGCCGCCGGCTGATGGAAAAGGGCGATTGTGGTGTCGTTTGGTACCGTGGCGTTGGTGTTTCAGCAGATCGGTAGCTTAGCGGTGACCGGGCAGGATAAATTGGTTCAGAGGCGAGAGAGTTTCCTCAGGTTACTCAAAAATGTGAATGGTATTAGTAACAAAGAAGTATATAGTCTAATTCTTCCTTAAACCATGTTTCTTACTAATGAAACTCCGTTAGCATTGATCTGAAGAATTTTGCGCTCTCTCAGTGCAAAAAGCGGAGAATCAGGACAAAGTATCATGTCTGTTCGATGCTCGGCCCAACATCGGGTACACATGAAAACGACGGTGGCTGGGCAACGAGTGGAATCCTTGCGCTGCACTTCAATGCGTGTTTGCGTGTTACGATCGTTTCTTGTCCGCCCAGACAAATTAGGGGTCCATTAGGCAGGGGACCCCAAATATCATCCCAGCACGGTTTTATGCAACGGCCGATTGCCGCGCTGACGCTACGGCGTGGATGTGATCCCGTCGGCTCCTGGGGAACCTCCGGCGGCGGACGGGGCCCGCCGGCCGTGCCCGGGCAACCGCGGGGCGGCAACCGGGAAGAGGGGCGGGAG